>CM070491.1:37811874-37876830 GCA_036324585.1 Champsocephalus esox | reverse complement strand
TTGTGGGTAATTGCGCGCGTGAGCAGGCTCTAAATAGACGTGCATTAGTCTCCGTTAATCCACTTCAACTAATCTTTGCCAGGTTTAAAAAACATCCTCCGCTAACATCAAATTAAAGGTTTCCCCAAAGCACAAACTTCCCCGTTAACATGCATTCATTAAATAATATTAATATCAAAGTGTAAAATCCCGTCATTTAAGTGGCTTTTCTCAACGGATTACAGACTGAAGTGCACGGAGAGCGGCAGAGGAAACGAACTGCAGCTGATATCAGTTCGTAACGGATCTGCTGGAAAGGATGCTTTATTATTTATTATATTAAAGTGAAAGCATCCTATTAAATTCTCTGTTTCGCTGAATCCCAATCAGGCCACGTGGCACGTTCATAATTACAGCCAGTAAGCAAATAAAGAACTATTTAAAAACTAGTTTTGAGACTGTTATACGTGAACATACAATTCATGTTTTCAGGAAATGTAAATATACAAAAAGTACAACAGGAATTTGAGAACATATACAGTGTACGTGCAGCGTAGTCTGAATGTGAAGTGGGTTAGTATCGACGTCAGAGCTCATCGTGAAGCTTTGAACACATGATATTCAAATGGCGTTAAAACAAAGAAGCATCGATAACTCACCGTAACGAGAGTCCGGTCCTCAGGTCCTGGGTTTGAGTTGAGGTATTCCCAGCATGCGTGTCCTGCTGACGGATCCTCACTGACTGCGTGCCGCTCAGAGCCCCCCGCCCCCCCCTCCGTGTTAATCTCTATAATATCCTCTCTGCCAACTACTTACCGTTCACCTCCATCTTGAACACACACCATGGGAACCGTTCAGAAAATATTCAATATATTCCAGAGCCACAGATATTCAATGTTTATTTTATACACCTTATAGAATATATCTTTATTGTCATCATTCAAAGTACAACGAAATGTTTTAGTCGCTACAGTAAAAAAAAAGACAGACATAAATGAATAAATACATAAATAGTGGTAGAAGCAGAGGTCGTAGCAAATATATATGATATTGTAATGCCTGTTTAAAGGTCCCATGTCGTGCTCTTCTGGTTCTGACCCGCCCCCTTGTGTTCTGAAGGTTTCTCTGCACGTGACCGGTCTGCAGAGTCCAACCCCTCAAAGAGAAGACCCGTCTGCCCCAGAACGCCTCGTTGGGCATTTCTCTTGTTCCATTGTTTACTTCTTGGGTATAGTGACGTATTTCGGTTACAGTGACGTTACGTCAAGAGATGTCCCGATCCGATCACGTGATCGGGGATCGGAGCCGATCACGTGATTTTCAAAAAATTGGGGATCGGGATTTTTTTTTATATATTTTTATTAATTTATTTAATGTTACAAAACAAACATGACCATGTCCACGTCTTAAAGTCGTCCTGAGGACTTAGCTTTGGTTTAAAATGACTCAACATCATGTACGTGTTGCTTCTTTGGGCTTGTCTTCAGACCTGCTTATTCCTCTCAGAGCAGCAGAGTGGGCGCAGAGTCTGATAGCAGCAGCGAGCTAACGAGAGGCTACGTCCAGCTGGAGACTCGGAGGCGGACGGAGCAGAGGTCAGGAGTTTGGAAGTGTTATGAAACTGAAAGCGAAGGCAGTGTGACAGCCAGATGCAATGTTTGCAAGGCGGAGGTTCCGCGTGGTGGAAAGAACAGAGCTACGTTCAACACGACCAATCTAACACGCCACCTGAGAAACAAACAACAACAACAACACGACGAGTACACAGCGGCCACTCGGGTAACGGCACGGAAGCAACCGACACTTTCAGAGGCTTTCAAAGGGAAAGAGGAACGGCCCCAGAACAGATAACAGCCAGATAGCTGAGCTCATCGCGTTGGATGACCAGCCGTTATCTGTTACCTTTTTTCTCTTAATGCATAAAGATCGGATCGGGGAAAATCGGTATCGGCAGATTGTCAAAATCAAATGATCGGAATCGGATCGGGAGCAAAAAAAGGTGATCGGGACATCCCTGGTTACGTCCGCGGAGTCGTTACGTTTGGACCAATCCGCGGACTTCCTCACACTCTGCTGCCGCGAGGAGCGGGACACAGTGAGCCGGCTCACCGGTGTGGGGACGGCGAGACAGCGAGACACTGCGGTACTCAGCCTGGACACACACACACACACACACACACACCCAGCCGGTCTGAGGGTGTGTGTGTGTGTGTTCGGGCTGGGTTTCACTGTGTCTCGCTGTCTCGCAGACGCCCACTGGGCTCACAGGGGGGGGGGCAGAGAGTGAATACACAGACTACACAGAGATGCTGTGAGAAACCAATGTGAGTTCGGAACATTGAACGATGTACATCTATTCTAGTCGACCTCAACGACGGAGCTATGATCAGTGGAGATGGCCGGGACCTTTCAGCTGTTCAGCCCTGACGGCCCGTCCACACTGCAGGCGTCAGAAAAGCTTGAAGCTGGGCGTGTCCGAGGCTTTCTCGCGCCCAAGGCGACCAACAACCAATCAGGAATCTCCCGCCCGCCCCCGGCAGACAAAGCAAAAAAAAGCCCGGCTCTTCTCCACTATTGCTAAAATGGATGCCGGTGTTGTAGCAACGGTAGCGTTGGTTTATTCAATGCCTCGCAGGAGGCCACGTATAGTGCGTCGCTGTTGGGTACATCCGATACTCCGAACACGTCTGCGACGGAGTCTGTGATGTGTGTGTGTGTGTGTGTGTGTGTGTTTGCCTGTGGTATAATTGTGTGTCTGTGATGTGTGTGTCTGTCTGTGGTGTAATTGTGTGTCTGTGATGTTTGTGTGTGTCTGTGATGTGTGTCTGCCTGTGGTGTGATGTGTGTGTGATGTGTCTGCCTGTGGTGTAATTGTGTGTGTGTGTCTGTGGTGTGTGTCTGCCTGTGGTGTAATTGTGTGTCTGTGATGTGTGTGTCTGTGTCTGCCTGTGGTGTAATTGTGTGTCTGTGATGTGTGTGTCTGTGTCTGTCTGTGGTGTAATTGTCTGTATGTGGTGTAATTGTGTGTCTATGTTGTAATTGTGTGTCTGTGATGTTTGTGTGTGTCTGTGATGTGTGTCTGCCTGTGGTGTGATGTGTGTGTCTGTGGTGTCTGTGTCTGCCTGTGGTGTAATTGTGTGTGTCTGTCTGTGATGTGTGTGTCTGTGGTGTGTGTCTGTGGTGTGTGTGTCTGTGTGGCGTATAACCTTTTTTTTTAATCTTGTATATTACTTTTTTCTCAGTACCTGGCAACCGGCGACTCGTTCAGGACCACAGCGTTCAGCTGTCGGGTCGGGCATGCAACCGTGGCTGTCATCGTCAGGGAGGTTGCGGGGGCCATCTGGACCTCGCTGGTCGAGGAGACCATGCCGGCACCACAGACCGAGGACTGGAGAGCCATCGCTGCTGGGTTCCAGGAGCGCTAGGACTTTCCCAATTGCGTTGGTGCCATCGATGGGAAGCACGTGGTGATCCAGGCTCCGGCACATTCTGGGTCCCTGTACCTCAACTACAGGTCCACCCACTCCTTGGTACTGCTGGCTGCCGTGGACGCCCAGTACCTCTTCAGGGTAGTGGACGCCCAGTACCTCTTCAGGGTAGTGGACGCCCAGTACCTCTTCAGGGTAGTGGACGCCCAGTACCTCTTCAGGGTAGTGGACGCCCAGTACCTCTTCAGGGTAGAGGACGCCCAGTACCTCTTCAGGGTAGGGGACGCCCAGTACCTCTTCAGGGTAGGGACGCCCAGTACCTCTTCAGGGTAGAGGACGCCCAGTACCTCTTCAGGGTAGAGGACGCCCAGTACCTCTTCAGGGTAGAGGACGCCCAGTACCTCTTCAGGGTAGTGGACGCCCAGTACCTCTTCAGGGTAGGGGACGCAGGGTAGGGGACGCCCAGTACCTCTTCAGGATAGTGGACGCCCAGTACCTCTTCAGGGATAGTGGACGCCCAGTACCTCTTCAGGGTAGGGGACGCCCAGTACCTCTTCAGGGTAGGGGACGCCCAGTACCTCTTCAGGGTAGGGGACGCCCAGTACCTCTTCAGGGTAGGGGACGCCCAGTACCTCTTCAGGGTAGGGGACGCCCAGTACCTCTTCAGGGTAGAGGACGCCCAGTACCTCTTCAGGGTAGAGGACGCCCAGTACCTCTTCAGGGTAGAGGACGCCCAGTACCTCTTCAGGGTAGTGGACGCCCAGTACCTCTTCAGGGTAGGGGACGCAGGGTAGGGGACGCCCAGTACCTCTTCAGGATAGTGGACGCCCAGTACCTCTTCAGGATAGTGGACGCCCAGTACCTCTTCAGGGTAGTGGACGCCCAGTACCTCTTCAGGGTAGTGGACGCCCAGTACCTCTTCAGGGTAGTGGACGCCCAGTACCTCTTCAGGGTAGTGGACGCCCAGTACCTCTTCAGGGTAGTGGACGCCCAGTACCTCTTCAGGGTAGGGGACGCCCAGTACCTCTTCAGGGTAGGGGACGCCCAGTACCTCTTCAGGGTAGTGGACGCCCAGTACCTCTTCAGGGTAGGGGACGCCCAGTACCTCTTCAGGGTAGGGGACGCCCAGTACCTCTTCAGGGTAGGGGACGCCCAGTACCTCTTCAGGGTAGGGGACGCCCAGTACCTCTTCAGGGTAGGGGACGCCCAGTACCTCTTCAGGGTAGGGGACGCCCAGTACCTCTTCAGGGTAGGGGACGCCCAGTACCTCTTCAGGGTAGGGGACGCCCAGTACCTCTTCAGGGTAGGGGACGCCCAGTACCTCTTCAGGGTAGGGGACGCCCAGTACCTCTTCAGGGTAGGGGACGCCCAGTACCTCTTCAGGGTAGGGGACGCCCAGTACCTCTTCAGGGTAGGGGACGCCCAGTACCTCTTCAGGGGTACACTTTATCAGAAACAGGTTTATCGCCAGGTAGCTTTGCACATACTAGGAATTTGACTTGATGTCATGGCGCATATATCAAAAACAAGAAATCTAATATCAAACACAAAATGTTTTACACCGTAATAAAATACAGTTAAATTGCAAAAAGATACAAATTAAATAAAGCAGTAATTTGGAAATAGAATGCATTTTTGCATATATATATATATATATATAGGTAAAGTGTCAGCGGATGATGAACATGTATGTGATTAATGTCTATGGTGCTATGTTGTGCTAAATGTAGTGGCTAATGGCTATGCTTGCTAGCTATGCTAACACGACGTAAACTGGATATAAACTCCCCAAACAGGCGAAACCCTACCAGTTCCCCCACTGTCTCTGCCTCCTCCCTCCATGCCGGTTCCTCCGGTTTGTGTCCCGGTAGGTGAAGAGGGTCTGGTCATACAAAACTGGGCGATTTGATTGGCTAGCGCTTGAGCTGTCAGATTTTCAGAAACGGGATTTGATTGGCTGGCGCTGGCTACTCCGGCGGAGACGGACCGCTCTGCTACCCACAATTCAGTTCGGGGAAAAAGCGAGGCAACGTGACGTCACCCCATTGAAAGTGAACGGGCGGATTGGAGTTGTCGACGCTGTCGTGTGGACGGGCCGTAACAGCTAGTGAACATACTTTCTTACTTACATACTTTTGAAGCGAGCAACGCAAGTGAAGCTACGCTTTGCTCCCGCAATGCAGTTCGGCAAATCGTGACGTCACCCCATTCAAAGTGAATGGGCTGAAGCGTCAACGCCCGCGGCCGTGTGTAGGGGCCGTGAGACAGCGAGCGTTGATCCGTTATTTAGCTGTTTATTTACATTCATTTGTATGTTGTCGTTTATTGTGCGGCCACTGAGAACCTGTCCAGCATCAGTAGCTTGGCTTACGTGGTTACTTGTATAGGCTGAGGTTGTTCTAGGCCAGGGGTCGGCAACAGGCGGACCGCGGTCCGGATCCGGACCCAGACGCCGCCCTATACGGACCCGGAGCTATAATCAATACATTAATAGGGGATTTTTCGGCGCCTCCCACTTTTTTAACGCTGATTTGGGCGACTTGTGTAATTCGTGGAGAACCGCAGAGTTTTTGTTTTGGGGGTGAGTCCGTCCGTCAACTTCTCACTTCAAAAAAGAAGAAATCTAGACCGCAAAAATAATTAAACAAGCGAGTACCTGTTTTTCCTGGCCAAGGACAGGTTCATGAACACAACACGAGCGTAACGTGTCTCACGTGGCACCGGAACGCCGCTCCAGCCCTTAACATATTGCAGTACCCATAAGGAGCCGTACACATGCCGCAGTGTTTGCGTGGCTGTGTCTTTAGGTGTAAGCACAGTGGCGATCTGTTGTTGTTAGCATCTGGTTAGCTAGCTATGCTAACGGGTTCAAAGAGCGTTTCTCCAGCCAGGTGGAAGAGAGCTCTGCTGAGAGGCTCACTACCCTCAGCTCAGTGAGGCTAAGGCACCTTGATATGATCATTATAGTTATTCATGAGACTAAATTAAACACAGGTATAAAATACTATATGACAGTAACAAAAAAGTTGTTAAAAATAACAAGAATAGAGTTTAAAAGGGGAGGGATTTGTTAAAATGTGCACAAAAAAAGATGAATAAAATGAAATGAATTATAATAAAGAATATGTAAATTATATTTTCTGTATATAAACTTGATGTCCAAACGGCTGAGTCATTGTCACCAGTCTGAAGAGAGAATGCTTAGTGACCGTCACGTGATCTCCAAAGCTCACTGATTGGAGGAGACGCGCAGTGACGCCACGACCCGTCTGGTATAAATACAGGAAGCGACTCAACTGCCGTTTCACACGCGGGAAGAAACAGTTCTTGCTTCAACAGTGTTTGAACGGAACTTTTCTGTCATCTCGATCTCAATTCGCACTTAAATCCATTCCGGACAGCCAGGAGAACACCTCTGCTTCAGTTTGCTCTTCCGAAGAGGCTTCGTGAGCTTTATTTTTGTACCGTTTTGTTAAGAAAAGCAGCGAAGAAGCGCCAGTTGAGATGGATTCCCCGGTGAGACAGAGCTACCACCGGGACTGCGAGGCGGCCGTTAACCGGATGCTGAACATGGAGCTGTCCGCCTCCTACTCCTACACCTCCATGGTGAGAAGCACTCTGTACACCGGGACATGCTCATGATGTGCCTGGATTAAAGTGTATTATGAGCTAACACGCATTAGCATAACCTGAAGGCTACAGACTGCATTATTCTCTCTTCTGTTGAACCGTCTCCAGATCACAGAGCCTCCTCTGCTTCTCCCTCGGACTGAACGGGTTTTACTGACTTTATCTCACCAGACACTTTAGTATTTTAAGATGATAGCACTTCTACTTAAGTCATGGATCTAAATGCTGCTTCCATTTCTGACTGTTCTCGTCCCTGCCCACAACTCAGTCCACATAATGCTGTGTCATGCTCACGCTGGCTGTTACCCCCACCCTGAAATCACGCCTCGTGTTTCTGTCTGCCCTCGGCTCGTAGCGACCGTTGGTCTCGAGCTGTCCTGCGTGTAACGACCGGTCTGACCTCTGACCTCTGTCTGCAGGCCTTTTACTTCTCCCGGGACGACGTGGCCCTGCCCGGCTTCGCTCGCTTCTTCAAGCAGAGCAGCGAGGAGGAGCGGGGGCACGCCCACAAGCTGCTCACCTTCCAGAACAGTCGAGGAGGACGCATCTTCCTGCAGGACATCAAGGTACACCTCTGTCAGGACGTCGTGTCTGCAGGACGGCTCCGATACGAGGATACCTGAACGGTCGGATCGAGTCTGAAGTGCTTGAACAACTTAAACCGCAGTATTAACACTTTAAATGCTCTTATTGTGGTCATTATGTTTACCCTAAATCTCAACATCCGTTAAAGCCAAGGATCTCATTGGCTCTCGGCTCAGGTGACTTGGCAGCGCCGTGAGAAAGCTTATTTGGGGTGGGGGTCTTTCATCCAACTACATGTACCATAATGCAACGGGGCGGTGACTTTAACGGATGCATTAAAGGCTTGGCTTGGAAAAATACAGAATATTCCCATCTGCACCTCGTCCTGTTCTCGAGCTTTACTGTTCAGGACTGATGTTGGTGTGTACCGACATGTGGTCTCATGGATTAAATGCTCTTCAAAGGGTTTTACTCTCGTTCCAGCGGCTTGTGAATAAGGCTCTGGGCTCCAGTACGACATATAATTACATGCATATAAAACAAATATTTTTAAATGTCTTTTTATGTAAGCTGAGGCTCTTTGCTTCATGTCTCTCTCACTGGTCCCTCGTCACAGAAGCCGGAGCGAGACGAGTGGGGCTCGGGGCTGGAGGCCATGCAGGCCGCTCTGCAGCTGGAGAAGACCGTGAACCAGGCTCTGCTGGACCTGCACAGACTGGCCTCCTCGGACCACGCCGACCCTCATGTGAGGAGCACCTGCTGACCACGAGGAGCTGCACCCTGACGCTCTCTGGGCTCAGCGTCTCTGCAGCTTCAGGTGCTAACGTCTGCTCTCTCTCCTCCTCAGATGTGTGACTTCCTGGAGACCCACTTCCTGAACGAGCAGGTCGAGGCCATCGAGAAGCTCGGAGGCTTCATCGCTAATCTGAGCAGAACGGACTCCAGCACCGACAAGATGGCCGAGTACCTGTTCGACAAGCACGCCATGGGGGGGGGACTGACTGACTCACCTGAGAGATCAGCTGGTCATATGTAGAGGATCATGTGTGACTACATTACCCATAATGCTCCTCTCCTGTGACTCTTCACATGGACGTTTCTGATGACTGAATAAACGTTTGAGCTGGATTCTGCCTCGAGACTTTTCTCATTTTAAAGCAGAAGGTATCTTTTAAACCGTGTAGCTTTTAGGTCTGAATGGTTCATTTAAGCAACAGCTCCCTCAGGCTGTGGTGTCTGCTCCTCACAGCTAGGGGGCGTAGCTCGCCCCCTAGCTGTGATGCAGACACCACAGCTAGGGGGCGTGGCTCACCCCCTAGCTGGGATGCAGTGAGCAGACACCACAGCTAGGGGGCGTGGTTCACCCCCTAGCTGTGATGCAGACACCACAGCTAGGGGGCGTGGCTCACCCCCTAGCTGTGATGCAGATACCACAGCTAGGGGGCGTGGCTCACCCCCTAGCTGTGATGCAGATACCACAGCTAGGGGGCGTGGCTCACCCCCTAGCTGTGATGCAGATACCACAGCTAGGGGGCGTGGCTCACCCCCTAGCTGTGATGCAGTGAGCAGACACCACGGCCTGAGTGAGCCGTTGCTTTTCTGAAACGGTTACCACGTGTGGAGATATGAAAGAGAACTGCAGACTCTGATTTGTTTCTATTAGTAAATAAAGATGATCAAAATAAAATAGTCCCTCCGTTGCCTTCTGCACGAAACATAGTGCCAGGTGGTTGCTATGCAACAACACCAGTGGCGTTTCTATATGAAACTGAGGCTGAGGCTCCGGCTCTTCAGGTTTACACATATTATATTTTGAACTAAATCAAAATATAATATTTTCGAAAAGCTTTTTTTGATGCTTCAATTAATTTGTAAACGGACAGTTCAACAGAAGGATACCCAAACATTTAATTTTATCATTTAGATATTGAATTGTTCTCTCTTAGTAAGATCCCATCTTCAATCACATGGCGGTCTCACCTTGACATGAAGATGAAGTCCATGCTGTCCCTCAGGACAAACATCTCTACTACTTTTTGTAAAAGTCCTCCTTCTCTTCTTGTAGTTTCAAAAGTCTATCATAAATCTAAATGATGGATTTATGATTAGAACATTATAAAGTAGGGTAGACATGTGGATATTAACAGGCTGAACACAACGTACATTTATCTAACAGCTACGTTTCCCACAGATCTTATTTTGAGATATTTTCTAAATCCTATGGAGAAATCTCGTTGCTTTCTGTGGAGGGAAGCCACGCGCAGCTTACTTCCTGGTTTTAGGACGCGTCTCTCGTCTCCTTCACACACCACACTTTTCGCGGCACACGTACTTACAGCCAATCAGCTCTGAGTGATGTGAGATGACGTATGGTGGGGATGGCAGCTCTATGCCCCGATGGTCATTATGTTTTTGCCACACATTAAATACTCTGAGCATGCGCAGTGTCGTTTCTACAGTCACCGTTCACTCATTGAGCAACGGGCTGTTCAGCGGGTGCTTCTTGGTTACTCGTTGAGTGCAGTGTTGGGCCTGCTATATTTTAATTCAACATGTTATAAACTTAAGAATAATAATAATAACTGGGATTTCTACAGCGCCTTTCAAGGGACCCAAGGTCGCTTGACAGGAATAGGGCGAGCACAAACCAACCAAAGGTCAGACAGACAGAACAACAGATCGATTAGGGGCCGAAAGCCTTGATGAGCAGGTGGGACTTGAGGGTCCTTTGAAGGCGTCCAGCGTGGGGATGTTGCGAATCTCCGCAGGGAGAGCGTTCCAGAGGGGGGGGGAGGCTAAAGCTTGTATGCTAAAGCCCAGATGGCAGGTACTTGTATTTCACTCAAATATTTATCTTGCTAATTCAGCGAACCTACAAATTAAACTAGCCACCAGTTTATACAAAAACAGCTCCGTATTACGCTCAATGTGCTTATAATACTAACTCCTAGTAAAGTTTAGAAGTAGAAGTACTCAGATATTGTACTTGAGTAAAAGTAGAAGTACTCAGATATTGTACTTGAGTAAAAGTAGAAGTACTCAGATCTTGTACTTGAGTAAAAGTAGAAGTACTCAGACCTTGTACTTGAGTAAAAGTAGAAGTACTCAGATCTTGTACTTGAGTAAAAGTAGAAGTACTCAGATTCATCTTTTGAATATATACAAAAAATATATCTTTTATTGGACATTTTACAAACTTCTTACATTTATATATATATATATAAATACTTATTTAAATCTAAAATGAAGCAACTGTCACGAAACACCACTGCTAAGCTAAAGGTGGCTAATGTTGGGCTACAAAAAGGAACTACGGCACGGTCACATGACTTCACGTCACCACCGCTAAGCTAAAGGTGGCTAATGTTGGGCTATAAAGGAACTACAGCACGGTCACATGACTTCACATCACAACCGCTAAGCTAAAGGAGGCTAATGTTGGGCTATAAAGGAACTACAGCACGGTCACATGACTTCACGTCACCACCGCTAAGCTAAAGGAGGCTAATGTTGGGCTATAAAGGAACTACAGCACGGTCACATGACTTCACGTCACCACTGCTAAGCTAAAGGGGCTAATGTGGGCTATAAAGGAACTACAGCACGGTCACATGACTTCACGTCACCACCGCTAAGCTAAAGGAGGCTAATGTTGGGCTATAAAGGAACTACAGCACGGTCACATGACTTCACGTCACCACCGCTAAGCTAAAGGAGGCTAATGTTGGGCTATAAAGGAACTACAGCACGGTCACATGACTTCACGTCACCACCGCTAAGCTAAAGGAGGCTAATGTTGGGCTATAAAGGAACTACAGCACGGTCACATGACTTCACGTCACCACCGCTAAGCTAAAGGAGGCTAATGTTGGGCTATAAAGGAACTACAGCAGGTCACATGACTTCACGTCACCACCGCTAAGCTAAAGGAGGCTAATGTTGGGCTATAAAGGAACTACAGCACGGTCACATGACTTCACGTCACCACCGCTAAGCTAAAGGTGGCTAATGTTGGGCTATAGAGGAACTACAGCACGGTCACATGACTTCACGTCACCACCGCTAAGCTAAAGGAGGCTAATGTTGGGCTATAAAGGAACTACAGCACGGTCACATGACTTCACGTCACCACCGCGAAGCTAAAGGTGGCTAATGTTGGGCTATAAAGGAACTACAGCACGGTCACATGACTTCACGTCACCACCGCTAAGCTAAAGGGGCTAATGTTGGGCTTAAAGAACTACAGCACGGTCACATGACTTACGTCACCACGCTAAGCTAAAGGAGGCTAATGTTGGGCAAAAGAATACAGCACGGTCACATGACTTCACGTCACCACCGCTAAGCTAAAGGCTAATGTTGGGCTATAGAGGAACTACAGCACGGTCACATGACTTCACGTCACCACCGCTAAGCTAAAGGTGCTATGTGGGCTATAAAGGAATGCAGCACGGTCACATGACTTCACGTCACCACTAAGCTAAAGGTGGCTATGTTGGGCTATAAAGAACTACAGCACGTCACATGACTTACGTCACCACGCTAAGCTAAAGGCGGCTAATGTTGGACTATAGAGGAAATCACACAATATTTCAGAAGGAATATGTTTTTAATGGCGTCAAAGGTTTGGATTATTGTTCAGTAATAAACAAACAGTACATTTTGATTTCACGGTCACAACACTGATCGTTTATTGCCGAGTCATTGAAAGACATGTAAGGCAGACGAGGTTTCAGGTTCATAAAAGCAATGTATTCAAGTAAAATAAGACATTTTATTCTACCCCTGAAATCCCATTGGACCAGGAGACGGTGCGTTCAGGGACCAACACAGAAACACAACATATAGAGGTTTAAAGTCCTCCCGTGTTCATGCTTCAGGAATAGCCTTATGTTATTGTGGTGTTATATATTTGGTCACTGAGTTAACAAACTCGTATTATCTGTGAATCATCCTTCACTGTCGTCTAAGTACTGCAAAACACACCCAAAAGATAAGCGTATTATTACATTTGATTGACAGAATAGTCTTCACAGAGGATGCAGGTAATGTCGTTTATTCCGACTTCATCATGAAAGTACGTTTTTGAAGCTTTCAGTAAAGTCTGTTTTAAGCGCTTCATTTTAAATCTTAACATTTAAACCGTTAATATATTTAATCTCTTTATTTCTCATTCTGCTCGCTCACTTCAGGTTTCATAGATGGCTGACCTCTGATCTGAAGAACAGCTCGTTTCCACCAAGAAATAAAAGGTCATTTAAAAACAAATACTAAGACATTTTGACATTCAATCCTTGTTTGGTATCAATTCTGATTTCATTAAACTATCTCCCCCTTTAATCGGCAGATATCTCCCTCTTTCTCCCCCTTTAATCGGCAGATATCTCCCCCTTGAATCGGCAGATATCTCCCCCTTGAATCGGCAGATATCTCCCCCTTGAATCGGCAGCTATCTCCCCCTTTAATCGGCAGCTATCTCCCCCTTTAATCGGCAGCTATCTCCCCCTTTAATCGGCAGATATCTCCCCCTTTAATCGGCAGCTATCTCCCCCTTTAATCGGCAGATATCTCCCCCTTTAATCGGCAGCTATCTCCCCCTTTAATCGGCAGATATCTCCCCCTTTAATCGGCAGATATCTCTCCCTTTAACAGTAGATATCTCCCTCTTTCTCCCCCTTTAATCGGCAGCTATCTCCCCCTTTAATCGGCAGCTATCTCCCCCTTTAATCGGCAGCTATCTCCCCCTTTAATCAACAGATATCGCCCCCTTTAATCGGCAGCTATCTCCCCCTTTAATCGGCAGCCATATCTCCCCCTTGAATCGGCAGATATCTCCCCCTTTAATCGGCAGATATCTCCCCCTTTAACGTAGATATCTCCCCCTTTAATCAGTAGATATCTCCCCCTTTATCGAGCTATCTCCCCCTTTAATCGGCAGATATCTCCCCCTTTAATCAGCAGATATCTCCCCCTTTATCACTATCTCCCCTTTAATCGGCAGCTATCTCCCCCTTTAATCGGCAGATATCTCCCCCTTTAATCAGACATATATCTCCCCCTTTAATCTGCAGCTATCTCCCCCTTTAATCGGCAGCTATCTCCCCCTTTAATCAACAGATATCTCCTGCTTTTTCAGAAGATATCTCCCTCTTTCTCCCCCTTTAATCTGCAGCTATCTCCCCCTTTAATCTGCAGCTATCTCCCCCTTTAATCAGCAGATATCTCCCCCTTTAATCAACAGATATCTCCCCTCTTTCTCCACAGATATCATCTCCCTCTTTCTCCCCCTTTAACAGCTGTTATCTCCCCCTCTCTCCCCCTCATGCCGTGGGGATCCAGATGCTCTTCCACTGCACGGCGTTCCTCCCCATCTCCTCCAGTATGGAGGGGTGAGTCCAGTCTCTCCCCCTTTCTCCCCCTTTCTGCTGGATGGAGAGCAGCAGTGTTTTCAGAGGAGAGCTGCAGGAGTGCTGGAGGAACTGACATCCCTGAAGAGCACCGGAGAAACAGGGGGTTCATAATTAATAATGTTGTTTGTATTTTTGTAGTATTTATTTGTATTGCTTTATTTTTGTAATTAAAATGTTTGTATTTTAATTTTATTATATATTTTTTGTTGTCTTTTTATTTATTTTTTTGGGGTTTGAACCCGTTTCCAACGCACAACCCACTGCACCACACACCTCCCTATTATAATATTGTGAAATTGAGAACCAGAGGGGTTAATGTGGGGATTGTGAGTTTAGTCTGATAGAAGTAGAAGTCCTGGTTCAAAATGTTCCGGTGAAGAGCGCTCGGACTGGGTTTATACGTAATATATAATATCTACATCTAAACGAAAGAATCTATAGAAATGTATAACATCTAAAAGTATAAAAACATTCAAATTTACAATATGAAAATAAAACAAATAAATAAAAAATTGAAAATAATACAAATCATTTTTTAAATATACATAAAATCTAAATGCCCAAAAATATATATAAATATATTCATATTTGAATCTAGTGCGGACAGTTCATCCATCACGAGTCCAGAATTACAGCTCTCCACAAATATAAGAATAAAATATATGAGCCTATTTAAGTTTGTGTGTGTGTGTGTGTGTGTGTGTGTGTGCGTGTGTGTGTGTACCTCAGCGCTGCCCCAGTACCAGATGGCCTGAATGACGCTGTGATTGGCCAGAGAGACCGTCAGCTGATCTTTGTAACCAGTGATGATATTCACTAATCCTGCAGGAAGATCTGAAGCCTGGAGCACCTGAGGAGGAGGAGGAGGAGGAGGAGGAGGAGGAGGAGGAGGAGGAGGAGGAGGAGGAGGAGGAGGAGGAGGAGGAGGAGGAGGAGCATCAGTATTTACAGTTACACACACATTCTTTTATTTTGAAGGATGTCCCATCACCTACCTGAATGAAGGTCAGGGCAGGCAGTGGGCTCTTCTCACTGGGGATCAAGATGACGGCGTTTCCAAAAGAGATGGCTGCTCCGAGCAGAGTGACCATAGAGAGGAGAGGGTTCTCATCAGGGAGGACGACTCCCACTACCCCCAGAGCCTCAGGGAGGGAGAGAGCAGAGCCGGAGAGGGGGAGAGACTGGGGGGAGGGGGAGAGAGAGAGACCATGTTACTGAGAATCATCAACATAGAGAGGAGCGGGGAGGACTTTGACCCTGAAGGCAGCATCTCCATGTCCCCCCTTTGAAGTAAAAAGCTAATGTTGGGCTATAAAGGAGCTACAGCACGGTCACATGACTTCACGTCACCACCGCTAAGCTAAAGGGGCTAATGTTGGGCTATAAAGGAACTACAGCACGGTCACATGACTTCACGTCACCACCGCTAAGCTAAAGGGGCTAATGTTGGGCTATAAAGGAACTACAGCACGGTCACATGACTTCACGTCACCACCGCTAAGCTAAAGGAGGCTAATGTTGGGCTATAAAGGAACTACAGCACGGTCACATGACTTCACGTCACCACCGCTAAGCTAAAGGAGGCTAATGTTGGGCTATAAAGGAACTACAGCACGGTCACATGACTTCACGTCACCACCGCTAAGCTAAAGGAGGCTAATGTTGGGCTATAGAGGAACTACAGCACGGTCACATGACTTCACGTCACCACCGCTAAGCTAAAGGAGGCTAATGTTGGGATACGCATATATATATATATAAAATAAATAAAAGCCTCACTGGAGTTCCTCCTTGCAGTTTGTC
Organism: Champsocephalus esox; assembly: GCA_036324585.1. Classification (NCBI taxonomy): domain Eukaryota; kingdom Metazoa; phylum Chordata; class Actinopteri; order Perciformes; family Channichthyidae; genus Champsocephalus; species Champsocephalus esox. The sequence goes on along the minus strand of CM070491.1, from coordinate 37,861,055 downwards.
GCAGTAAGCCGCCCAATCGTTGAGCCTGGCGATGCTAAGCTCCACCTCCTCGTCGGCCTTGTCCAATGAGAGGCCGGTCTGAGTGTTGATTGACGCACTTAAGTCCCGCCTCTTCGCCTCCAGGCCTTTAGCCAGAGAAAAGAGCGACTGAGCGCGTGCAGACGCACTCTTTTTCATCCAGCTGTAAGAAAGACACATGCTAAAATAAAGTGTGTGTGTGTGTGTGTGTGTGTGTACATTTGTTTCTGGGTGTATTTGCTCTGATGACGACACTACTACCCTAATCTGCCCGGCAACAAGGTTTCCCTGGTGACCTGCCGCGTCTGCAGTAGAGGCGAGGCAGCTGGAGCTTCTGTCACTCCAGGACACTTTCAGGCCAGATTTCTAGGTACATTTGGCAACAGAAAGGCATCGAGACGACGCCGACTCCTTCTGCTACTCAAACCCTCCACAATCAAATGGAAAGCGTGGACATTATGGGATTGAAATCAGGTTTAAAGATCTTTTTCCAGGAGATTTGAGAGCCCCTCGAACCCGATGATGTCATCACTCTGCGCATTCCGCCCATTATCAGATCTGAAAAAGCCTGAAATGTTCACCAAACTTAAACTGTGATTCGAGGAAAAGCGTTCCACCTATCAGAAAACCCTTCCAGCCCCATACAGAGGAGAGTCCGGAGAGCAGGTTACACTTGTAATCTCCTTTCTACGTTGAAGTATGGCGAATCTGGACGACCTCAAAGTCGGGTGATTTTGAGCTGTTCACGTCTGTTCCCATTCATTCCCATGGGGGGGGCGGGGCGAGCACGTACTGACGGGGACTGGGACTCCATGGCATTTCAGATTGATCAAACACTTGTGATACTTTATCGGTTTACTGATACCGACTCAGAACATCCGCCTGGTGATGAATGCACGTACCGCCGTGATGACCGTCTGGCCGCCTTGTGGGCGTCTGCCGCCTTGTGCCCGTCTGGCCTTGCGGGCGTCTGGCCTTGCGGGCGTCTGGCCTTGCGCCCGTCTGGCCTTGCGCCCGTCTGGCCTTGCGGGCGTCTGGCCTTGCGGGCGTCTGGCCTTGCGGGCCGTCTGGCCTTGCGGGCGTCTGGCCTTGCGCCCGTCTGGCCTTGCGGGCGTCTGGCCTTGCGCCCGTCTGGCCTTGCGGGCGTCTGGCCTTGCGGGCGTCTGGCCTTGCGGGCGTCTGGCCTTGCGCGCGTCTGGCCTTGCGGGCGTCTGGCCTTGCGGGCGTCTGGCCTTGCGGGCGTCTGGCCTTGTGCCCGTCTGGCCTTGCGGGCGTCTGGCCTTGCGGGCCGTCTGGCCTTGTGGCCCGTCTGGCCTTGTGCCCGTCTGGCCTTGCGGGCGTCTGGCCTTGTGCCCGTCTGGCCTTGCGGGCGTCTGGCCTTGTGCCCGTCTGGCCTTGCGGGCGTCTGGCCTTGTGCCCGTCTGGCCTTGCGGGCGTCTGGCCTTGTGCCCGTCTGGCCTTGTGCCCGTCTGGCCTTGTGCGGGCGTCTGGCCTTGTGCCCGTCTGGCCTTGCGGGCGTCTGGCCTTGTGCCCGTCTGAAAGCCCCGATGACCATATTTTATAAACGGCCAAATAACACAACTATGAAAGGGTTTATATTTCAACGAGATACGCCCAGTGAAAAGCTGCTGAAGCTATAATCCTTCAGGTTTAGACATATTGGCACCGTAGAGATTAGCACAGACGCAGCAGGTGCTGGTGCAGCGTGCTGCGTGCTGCGTGCTGCGTGCTGCGTGCTGCGTGCTGCGTGCGCTGCTGCGTGCTCGATACGTAGGTAATAGAGAAATAAGCAATAAAATAAATACAATAAAGAAAGAAAAACATTTACGAAATGAAAATCAACTCAACACAAAAACATGTCTTCTGAATTCCCCGATAGGCTGTGGACTGCCCAGTAACACAAAGTGTGTGTGTGTGTGTGTGTGTGTGTGTGTCAGTTCTTATCTACAGTAGAGTGTGAATGTTCCCGTAGTGTGTTTATTAACTCTGAAAACACAACATGTGATTTGATGGCTGAACATGCAGTACTTTGTGTGTGTCTGTGTGTGTGTCTGTGTGTGAGTGTGTGTGTCTGTGTGTGTGTGTGAGTGTGTGTGTCTGTGTGAGTGTGTGCCTGTGTGTGTGTGTGTGTGTGTGTCTCTCTGTGCGTGTATGTCTGTGTGTGTCGGTGCGTGTGTGTGTCTGTGTGTGTGTGTGTGTGTGTGTGTCTCTGTGCGTGTATGTCTGTGTGTGTGTGTGTGTATGTCTGTGTGTGTCTGTGTGTGTGTGTGTGTATGTCTGTGCGTGTCTGAGTGTCTTTCTGTGTGTGTGTGTCTGAGTGTCTGTGTGTGTGTGTGTGTATGCGTGTGTGTGTGTGTGTCTGTGTGTGTGTGTGTCTCACCCTGGCTGGACTTTGACTGCAGCCTCCACGGCGTTTCGGACGTCTTTCCGTCCTCCGTCAGGACAAAACGCTAAAACAGCGCCATCTGCTGCCTGAACCTTCACACTGCAGCCTGACACCGACTTACACGGCTTCCCCCCCACAAACTGGGGGAGGGACTTCGGGGTACTGAGGGGGGGAGAAAGGGAGAGGGGGAGAGGGGGGGGAGAAAGGGAGAGGGGGGAGAGGGAGAGAGAAAGGGAGAGGGGGGGAGAGGGAGAGGGGGAGAGAAAGGGAGAGGGGGGGGAGAAAGGGAGAGGGGGGGAGAAAGGGAGAGGGGGGGAGAAAGGGAGAGGGGGGGAAAAGGGAGAGGGGGGGGAGAGAGAAAGGGAGAGGGGGGGGAGAAAGAGAGGGGGGAGAAGGGAGAGGGGGGGAGAAGAGGGAGGGAGGAGAGGGGGAGTTATACGCATGGTGTTATTATGCAGTAATGATGACACCGTATAGCGATGATTTAAAGGTCTCCTATCATGCACTTTCTGATGTCTCTTCTACATCACCGTGTGTCCCCCGGTGTCCCCCCCGTGTGTCCTCCGGTGTGTCCCCGGCGTGTCCCCCGTGTGTCAGGAGACTCACAAAGCGATGTCTTCTCAACATCACCGTGTGTCCCCCGTGTATCCCCGGTGTGTCTCTGGTGTGTGTCCCCGGTGTGTCTCTGGTGTGTGTCCCCCGTGTGTCAGGAGACTCTCAAAGTGATGTCTTCTCTACATCACCATGTGTCCCCCGTGTATCCCCGGTGTGTCTCTGGTGTGTGTCCCCGGTGTGTCTCTGGTGTGTGTGTCCCCGGTGTGTCAGGAGACTCACAAAGTGATGTCTTCTCTACATCACCATGTCCCCCCGGTGTGTCCCCGGTGTGTCTCTGGTGTGTCCCGGTGTATCCCCGATGTCCCCCCGTGTGTCCCCCTGGTGTGTCCCCCGTGTGTCAGGAGACTCTCAAAGTGAAACAAACCTCTCTCTCTTCTCCTCCGTACCCACGTCTCTAAAAACGGGGACCAACGGAGCTGATCCAGATTTGCTGAGTCCTGACCTCATTACTAAAATGTGGGCGGGCTTTACCCCCACGGGCCAATCAGAAGCGTTGCTGTCAGAAACAATGAGACGTGTTCTGGAAGTGACATGGTCTGCGTTCACATTAGCATGCTAGCACTCCGAGCTAGCCTCTACGTTGCGCTCCGTACGGTTCAGAAATAATCCTTGATGTGGTTTGGAACACGATGTGGAGACCTTTCATGATGTCCTCATGGAGCAGCAATGAGGAGTTAAAGAGCCTCACCTGGCAGACCCTGCAGGGACGATGGTGGTGGGGGGGGCCGCAGATCCAAACTGAGAGTAATCCATCGAGAGGGGGGAGGAGCGGGGGAGAGGGGGGGAGGAGGAGGGACGAAGGAACTGGTACAGACCCTGAGAGACAAAGGGGATGAGGCGCAGCAATCAGCAGCGTGTGTTTCGTGATATCAATAACGAAATGAAACCCGATAGTATCAACGAACGGATATTCAGATATTCAGATATAGCCCTAGTGTGTGTGTGTGTGTGTGTGGTGTGTGTGTGTGTGAGTGAGAGACTGACCTCTTGACCTCCGTCGGTGCAGGAGCCGCTCTCTTTGTGGGGGGAGACGGGGAGGGAGGGGTCTGAGAGAGAGACGCAGTTCACACACACCGAGCCCACACACACACTGAGGAGAGTGAGGAGAGAGGGGGGGGGGTGAGAGAGAGAGAGGCGGGTGGAGAGAGCGGGTGAGAGAGAGAGAGAGTGAGAGGGGGGGTGAGAGAGAGAGGGTGAGAGAGTAACAACACGTCTTATTTATAACGGCGTCTTTCAAGGCTCTCAAGGTCGGCGTACAAAATACACAACTCCTGTGTAAGTGTGTGTGTTAGTGTGTATGAGTGTCAATGTGTGTGTAGTGTCAGTGTGAGTGTGTGAGTGTGGTGTGTGAGTGTCAGTGTGTGTGTGTGTTAGTGTCAATGTGTGAGTGTCAGTGTGTGTGTGTGTGAGTGTCAGTGTGTGTGTCAGTGTGTGTGTCAATGTGTGAGTGTGTGTGTCAGTGTGTGTGAGTGTCAGTGTGTGTGAGTGTCAGTGTGTGTGTGAGTGTGTGTGTGTGTGTGTGTGTGGTGTCAGTGTGTGTGGTGTCAGTGTGTGTGTTGTGTGAGTGTGTGTGGTGTCAGTGTGTGTGTGTTAGTGTCAGTGTGTGTGTGTGTGTAGTGTCAGTGTGTGTGTGTGTGGTGTCAGTGTGTGTGTGCGTGTCAGTGTGTGTGTGTGTCAGTGTGTGTGTGTGTCAGTGTGTGTGAGTGTTAGTGTGTGTGAGTGTAGTGTGTGTGAGTGTTAGTGTGTGTGTGTAGTGTCAGTGTGTGTGAGTGTCAGTGTGTGTGTGTGTGAGTGTCAGTGTGTGTGTGAGTGTGTGTGTTAGTGTCAGTGTGTGAGTGTGTGTGTGTGTGAGTGTCAGTGTGTGTGAGTGTCAGTGTGTGGTGAGTGTCAGTGTGTGTGAGTGTCAGTGTGTGTGTGAGTGTCAGTGTGTGTGAGTGTGTGTGTTAGTGTGTGTGTTAGTGTCAGTGTGTGTGAGTGTCAGTGGTGTGTGAGTGTCAGTGTGTGTTAGTGTGTGTGTGTTAGTGTCAGTGTGTGTGTGAGTGTCAGTGTGTGTGTGAGTGTCAGTGTGTGTGTGTGTGTCAGTGTGTGTGTGCGTGTCAGTGTGTGTGTGCGTGTCAGTGTGTGTGTGGTGTCAGTGTGTGTGGTGTCAGTGTGTGTGGTGTCAGTGTGTGTGCGTGTCAGTGTGTGTGCGTGTGCAGTGCGTGTGAGTGTCAGTGTGTGTGTGCGTGTCAGTGTGTGTGCGTGTCAGTGTGTGTGCGTGTCAGTGTGTGTGCGTGTCAGTGTGTGTGCGTGTCAGTGTGTGTGCGTGTCAGTGTGTGTGCGTGTCAGTGCGTGTGAGTGTCAGTGTGTGTGTGAGTGTCAGTGTGTGTGAGTGTCAGTGTGTGTGCGTGTCAGTGTGTGTGCGTGTCAGTGTGTGTGCGTGTCAGTGTGTGTGAGTGTACCTACATTTTGACTTAACTTTTACCTTAACATACATATTTGTATTTATTTATATATAAATGTTTAATCGTGTGTGTGTGTGTGTGTGTGTGTGTGTGTGTGTGGGTGTGGTGTTTACCTCTTCGCTGTCTCCAGAGCCAGAGTGAGCTCTTCAGTCCAGATGGAGGCCGCCAGACCGTGAGGACTGTGGTTTGCTGAGACACACACACACACACCACACACACACACACACACACACACACACACACACACACAACACACACCACACACACACACAACACACACAACACACACAACACACACACACACAACACACACCACACACAACACACACAACACACACACAACACACAGACACAACACCACAACACACACACACACACACACCACACACACACTTTTTACTTTTGAAAAATGTTATTCTCAGATTTGATCTTCCCTCTCAGATCATTCCTCACCCAGCGCCACGGCCTCAGAGTTGCTCCTGAAGGTGAGGAGGGGCAGCAGGGGTCCGGGCGGGGGGGCGACCACGCAGGGGGAGGAGGGGGCGGAGCCTAAGATCAGCGTGGGGGGGTACTGGGCTCCAGAGGAGGGGGGGCGAGCAGGACTGGACCAGCTGGGGAGCAGAGAGAGAGACGTTTCAATAAGTCGCTGATTTGTTTTATATTTTTAATATTCGGTGATGTCCAAAAGCTTTTTTCGCCTGAAGCTTCGATTGGTTTCGAACCGAGCGCTCAACAAAAGGATCCCAGCGTCTGAACGCCGCTCTCTCCGAGTCAGATCCCAGACGGAGTCCCTCTCTCCTTCTGGACCATCACTGTTTTCTAAAAGTCCTCCTCCAGTTTCAAACGTCTGGCTCGTTGTTCGCGTCTCTGCGTAGAGTAACCGTAGCAACAAGGACCGGTGGGCTCACGTGCGCCCCCTGCAGTGCGGCAGAGGTAATGGCTGCCTCTCCAGGTGCTTTCTCAGTGCCGTCGCGATGAGACCAGCGAGCCTGAATATCACACAGACGTGAGCTCTGCAGAGACGATGGAGGGCGAGGACACGTGCACTAAAGGGACCTACGAACATTACATTGGGGACACACGGGGAGACGGGCAGGCATGCGCTCGGGGCCGCGCTCCAGACCGCTCCTGTGGGGTGACGAGAGGCAGAGCTCGCCCCGCCTCACCGCTCCCATGGAGCCGAGTCGCAGCGCAGCTCGACCGCTGGTTTTGACTTTAGGAAGCGACTCAGATCAGTGGAGACATTTTATTACATTTAGTTTCTTTCCCGTTACATTGGAGTCTGACAAGTGAGGCTCTGTGTGTGTGTGTGTGTGTCGTGTGTGTGTGTGTGTGTGTGTGTGTGTGTCTGTGTGTGTGTGGCTCTGTCTGTCTGTCTCTGTGTGTGTGTGTGTGTGTGTGTGTGTGTGTGTGGCTCTGTCTGCCTCTGTGTTGTGTGGTGTGTCTGTTGGTGTGTGTGTGTGTGTGTGTGTGTGTGGCTCTGTCTGTCTCTGTTGTGTGTGTGTGTGTGCTGTGCTCTGTGCTCTCTGTCTCTGTTGTGTGTGTGTGTCTTGTTGTGTGTGTGTGTGTGTGTGTGCGTGTGTGTGTGGCTCTGTCTGTCTGTCTGTCTGTGTGTGTGGTGTGTGGCTCTGTCTGTCTCTGTTGTGTGTGTGTGTGTGTGCTCTGTCTGTGTGTGTGTGTGTGTGTGGCTCTGTTGCCTGTTGTGTGTGTGTGTGTGTGTGTGTGTGTGTGTGTCTCTGTCTGTCTCTGTTTTGTGTGTGTGTGTGTGTGGCTCTGTCTGTCTCTGTTTTGTGTGTGTGTGTGTCTGTTGTGCGTGTGTGTGTGGCTCTGTCTGTCTGTCTGTCTGTCTGTCTGTGCTGTGTGTGTGTGCTCTGCCTGTCTCTGTTGTGTGTGTGTGTGTGGTGTGTGTGTGTGTGTGTGTGCTCACTGTGGCCCCCTGCTGCTCTGCCCCCTGAACTGCAGCCTCCACCAGCCTCCGCTCCTCTTCGCTCCTCAGACTCAGACTCTTCATCCCAGACATCCTGAGTCTGAGTCGAGACACCAGACGCTCCTGAACGCTTTCCTGCACGCACAGCACCCAGTGCACCTGGGGGGGGGAGAGGGGGGGGGAGAGGGGGGAGAGGGGGGGAGGGGGGGGGGAGAGGGGGAGAGGGGGAGAGGGAGAGAGGGAGAGAGGGGGGTGAACTGTCTATTGTGGACGGGAAGTGGGGTTTAAATGAAGCTGTATTGACAGATGACGGGATGTCTCACCTCTCTCCTCTTGGTGAAGACGCTCTGGACGATGGCGTCCACGGCGCTGTCGATGTCGGCCGACTCGAAGACGATGAACGGACATCGAGCTCCGAGGATCGAGGAGACGGAGACAGAGACGCCGAGACCTGCCGTCGCTTCACAGAGCAGAACACCCTCCTGAAGAGAATATAATATTGATCAGGGGCATGAGGGGGGGGAGGGGCGTGAGGGGGGGAGGGGCGTGAGGGGGGGAGGGGCATGAGGGGGGAGGGGCATGAGGGGGGGGAGGGGCATGAGGGGGGAGGGGCATGGGGGGAGGGGCATGAGGGGGGAGGGGCATGAGGGGAGGGGCATGAGGGGCTCCAATCAGAATACAATATATTTATATCAACATATGGATTTAAAAAAGAGCTCTGTAATATCAGTAAAGGTGTCCCCGGGTGTCCCCAGGGTGTCCCCAGGTGTCTCCGGGTGTCCCCGGGTGTCCCCAGGTGTCCCCGGGTGTCCCCGGGTGTCCCCAGAGTCTCACCTGCTTGTTTCCGCTGAACGTGACGTAGCTGATGTTCTGATTCGCCGCCACTTTGGCTCCAAACAACGCGTCACTTCCTGTTAACACATTCAGAGCGCCGGCAGGAAGTCCAGCCGCCGAGAACAGCTCAGCCAATAGGAGCGCAGGAGGGGCGGAGCTAAGACCCGGCACCACGATCACCGAGTTACCTGGAGAACAAGATCTTAGCTTTTTTAACTTTATTTTCCTTCTTGTTGTTTTTACACATTTTGTATTTAAAGATACGTTTTGAAAAAGTCAATTTACTAAATTAAGGAAAATGTTACGAACAGATTATATGAGTGTGTGTGTGTGTGTGTGTCTGTGTGTTAGTGTGTATGTGTGAGTGAGAGAGTGTGTGAGTGAGAGAGTGTTTGTGTGTGAGAGAGTGTGTGTGAGTGAGAGAGTGTGTGTGTGTGTGTGTCTCTGTGTGTGTGTGTGTCTCTGTGTGTGTGTGTGCGTGTGTGTGTGCGTGCGTGTGTGAGTGTGTGCGTGTGTGAGTGTGTGTGTGTGTGTGTGTGTCAGGCCCGGACTGGCCACCGGGAGCACCGGGAGGTTTCCCGATGGCCAGGCCTGCTGAGTGGCCTGCTGGCCTGAGGATTTTTTTTAATGTATGTATTGTGAACGCAACGCTACGCAAATGTGGGTCTGCCTCCGCCTCACAGAGGGTGACTGGCTGTCTCCATGATGTGGCCTGCCCACATGGCCACTTTCACACAGACCATACACTAATGCCCTCGATTGGTCTCTGTGTGTCATTCAAGCTCGGGAGGGTGCGTGTGTACGTGTGACGCAAGCGAGCGAGAGAGAGAAAGCGCGCGCAGCGGTTACGTGTAGGCTATTGTTGTTGTTAGCATCTGGCGCTAGCTGCGCTAACGGATATAAGGAGCTGTTTCAACAACAAGGTGGAGGAGAGTCCTCTCCAGTCAGACTGAGGGACAGATAACTACAGCTCAGGTGAGGTAAAGGACTCTCTGAGTGTTTAGATAGTTCACTGAGTTCTCAGTGGGTCTCACGGTTTGGTCACCATTCATGTAAACACATATTTCCATTTGAGGGGGGAGGGATTAGTAAAATATGCATGAATAATATAAAAAACGTGAACTAGGTGAAAACATGTAAGATAAACTGTTGAGAGCAAAAACTAGTCTTTGCTGCTGCCTCAAAGAGGAGCAGGGGGGAGAGGGGGGAGAGGAGCAGGGGGAGAGGGGGAGAGGAGCAGGGGGAGGAGGGGGGAGAGGAGCAGGGGGAGAGGGGGAGAGGAGCAGGGGGGAGAGGGGGAGAGGAGCAGGGGGAGAGGAGCAGGGGAGAGGAGCAGGGGGAGAGGGGGAGAGGAGCAGGGGGAGAGGGGGGAGAGGAGCAGGGGGAGAGGAGCAGGGGGAGAGGAGCAGGGGGAGAGGAGCAGGGGGAGAGGGGGGAGAGGAGCAGGGGGGAGAGGGGGGAGAGGAGCAGGGGGAGAGGAGCAGGGGGAGAGGAGCAGGGGGAGAGGGGGGAGAGGAGCAGGGGGAGAGGGAGCAGGGGGAGAGGGGGAGAGGAGCAGGGGGAGAGGGGGGAGAGGAGCAGGGGGAGAGGGGGAGAGGAGCAGGGGGAGAGGAGCAGGGGGAGAGGAGCAGGGGGAGGAGGGGGAGAGGAGCAGGGGGAGAGGGGGGAGAGGAGCAGGGGGGAGAGGGGGGAGAGGAGCAGGGGGAGAGGGGGGGAGACAGGTGAGGCTGGTTCAGGAGCACAGACACACTCACAACTATAAATGAACCAACAACAAATAAATAAACCAGTTTCAATGTTTTTTCATATTGGATATGGGATGTTATTGGATATGGGATGTTATTGGATATGGGATGTTATTGGATATGGGATGTTATTGGATATGGGATGTTATTGGATATGGTATGTTATTGGATATGGTATGTTATTGGATATGGGATGTTATTGGATATGGGATGTTATTGGATATGGGATGTTATTGGATATGGGATGTTATTGGATATGGTATGTATTGGATATGGGATGTTATTGGATATGGTATGTTATTGGATATGGGATGTTATTGGATATGGGATGTTATTGGATATGGGATGTTATTGGATATGGGATGTTATTGGATATGGGATGTTATTGGATATGGGATGTTATTGGATATGGGATGTTATTGGATATGGTATGTTATTGGATATGGTATGTTATTGGATATGGTATGTTATTGGATATGGGATGTTATTGGATATGGATGTTATTGGATATGGATGTTATTGGATATGGGATGTTATTGGATATGGGATGTTATTGGATATGGGATGTTATTGGATATGGGATGTTATTGGATATGGGATGTTATTGGATATGGTATGTTATTGGATATGGGATGTTATTGGATATGGGATGTTATTGGATATGGTATGTTATTGGATATGGTATGTTATTGGTTATGGGATGTTATTGGATATGGTATGTTATTGGATATGGGATGTTATTGGATATGGGATGTTATTGGATATGGATGTTATTGGATATGGGATGTTATTGGATATGGGATGTTATTGGATATGGGATGTTATTGGATATGGGATGTTATTGGATATGGGATGTTATTGGATATGGGATGTTATTGGATATGGGATGTTATTGGATATGGATGTTATTGGATATGGGATGTTATTGGATATGGGATGTTATTGGATATGGGATGTTATTGGATATGGTATGTTATTGGATATGGGATGTTATTGGATATGGGATGTTATTGGATATGGGATGTTATTGGGATGTTATTGGATATGGATGTTATTGGATATGGGATGTTATTGGATATGGATGTTATTGGATATGGGATGTTATTGGATATGGGATGTTATTGGATATGGGATGTTATTGGATATGGGATGTTATGGATGTTATTGGATATGGGATGTTATTGGATATGGGATGTTATTGGATATGGGATGTTATTGGATATGGGATGTTATTGGATATGGTATGTTATTGGATATGGTATGTTATTGGATATGGGATGTTATTGGATATGGATGTTATGGGATGTTATTGGATATGGTATGTTATTGGATATGGGATGTTATTGGATATGGGATGTTATTGGATATGGGATGTTATTGGATATGGGATGTTATTGGATATGGGATGTTATTGGATATGGGATGTTATTGGGTTATTGGATATGGGATGTTATTGGATATGGGATGTTATTGGATATGGGATGTTATTGGATATGGGATGTTATTGGATATGGGATGTTATTGGATATGGGATGTTATTGGATATGGGATGTTATGGGATATGGGATGTTATGGGATGTTATTGGATATGGGATGTTATTGGATATGGGATGTTATTGGTATGGATGATTGGATATGTTATGTTATTGGATATGGGATGTTATTGGATATGGGATGTTATTGGATATGGGATGTTATTGGATATGGGATGTTATTGGATATGGGATGTTATGGGATATGGGATGTTATTGGATATGGGATGTTATTGGATATGGGATGTTATTGGATATGGGATGTTATTGGATATGGGATGTTATTGGATATGGGATGTTATTGGATATGGTATGTTATTGGATATGGGATGTTATTGGTATTGGGATGTTATGGGATGTTATGGATATGGGAGTTATTGGGATATGGGATGTTATTGGATATGGGATGTTATTGGTGTTATTGGATATGGTATGTTATTGGATATGGGATGTTATTGGATATGGCATGTTATTGGTTATTGGATATGGGATGTTATTGGATATGGGATGTTATTGGATATGGGATGTTATTGGATATGGTATGTTATTGGATATGGGATGTTATTGGATATGGGATGTTATTGGATATGGATGTTATTGGATATGGGATGTTATTGGATATGGGATGTTATGGGATGTATTGGATATGGCATGTTATTGGATATGGGATGTTATGGATATGGATGTTATTGGATATGGGATGTTATTGGATATGGGATGTTATTGGATATGGGATGTTATTGGATATGGGATGTTATTGGATATGGGATGTTATTGGATATGGGATGTTATTGGATATGGGATGTTATTGGATATGGGATGTTATTGGATATGGTATGTTATTGGATATGGGATGTTATTGGATATGGGATGTTATTGGATATGGGATGTTATTGGATATGGGATGTTATGGGATTGTTATTGGATATGGGATGTTATTGGATATGGGATGTTATTGGATATGGGATGTTATTGGATATGGGATGTTATTGGATATGGGATGTTATTGGATATGGGATGTTATTGGATATGGGATGTTATTGGATATGGGATGTTATTGGATATGGGATTGGTTATTGGATATGGGATGTTATTGGTATGGGATGTTATTGGATATGGTATGTTATTGGATATGGGATGTTATGGGATGTTATGGGATGTTATTGGATATGGGATGTTATTGGATATGGGATGTTATTGGATATGGGATGTTATTGGATATGGGATGTTATTGGATATGGGATGTTATTGGATATGGGATGTTATTGGATATGGGATGTTATTGGATATGGGATGTTATTGGATATGGGATGTTATTATGATGTTATGATTATTTAAATGTATACAGTTCTGTTTCATGTGGGTGTAGTCTCTCTCTTTATTTCCCCCTCAAAGTGCACCAGATTGACACCAGATCTAAGTCCAACATTTATCTTACCGGGGAGCATGCCCCGAACCCCCCTATAGGATTTGAGGTCTACCTCACTTAAATATGTTCACATAGGTTCCTAAATAGATTTGCACATTTTTTTAAATAGTAACCCATGTCCATATGTTTATTTTTGGGTAGTAGATTTAGAGCGCTATCACTACGGGCAGCAACGCTGTAAAAGTTGACAATTAAATCCAGCAGAACGGCACAAAAAACTGGTAGTGGCCTGGCTGGGTGTATAATTCCCGGCCTGACTTATTGTCCCAGTCCGGCCCTGTGAGTGTGTGGTGAGTGTGTGTGAGTGTGAGTGCGTGTGAGTGTGAGTGCGTGTGAGTGTGAGTGCGTGTGAGTGTGAGTGCGTGTGAGTGTGTGCGTGCGTGTGTTACCCATGGCGAGGGCTGGCAGCACTTTGACCATCAGCTGGTGAAGCGAGCAGTCGTCAGAGCCGACCACCAACACGACGCCTGCAAGAGAAACGTTTACACTTTAAACAACTGATGTTGGACTCAACGCGACATCGATATCATCATTTGTAATCATCAAACTCTGTATGGAGATAACCGTTTAACTAACCCTACAGTAACTTCCCCGTCCCGTGGACAACAGAACCATTGGTGACATGCAGATGTACAGAGTGTGTGTTCTCCTCACCGCGGGGGGTCCAGCTGGGCAGCAGGGCGTCGCGGAGCTGAGCCCAGCTGCTGTAGAACTGCAGGAGTCTGATGAGGGAGGGGGGGGGGCAGACGGCCTCACACACATCACACACCTCCGACACACAGACCGCGTGCTGCCCGAGCACCCCCCACCATCCTGAGGGACCACACACACACAGGTAGAGAGACACACACACAGGTAGAGACACACACACACACAGGTAGAGAGACACACACACACACACACACACACACAGGTAGAGAGACACACAGGTACAGACACACACATACAGGTAGAGAGACACACACAGGTACAGACACACACACACAGACACACACACACACACACACACCGGTTTTACGTTATATAAGTTCTGTTCAGACCAGGGGTTCCCAACCTTCTTCTCCAAGGGCCCCTCCAAAAGACTCCTGTTGGAAGCCCCCCCCCCACACACACACTCACGACAACCTCTTTGGCAACCCCCTGCGATCTTTGGCAACCCCCCCCTGCGATCTTTGGCCCCCCCTGCGATCTTTGGCGCCCCCCCCCTGCGATCTTTGGCGCCCCCCTTGCGATCTTTGGCCACCAGACCATCCTCCGGTGAAATCCTCAGACGCTCGCCCCGCCCCCTTACTGTGTATCGCTCACCGATTGGACGATGCAGCGCACGCACTGATCTGGCTGCTGTCAGACCATCAGCTGTGCGGCGTCATCACAAACGGACGTCGCTTCAGGTGGCGCTCCGGAGGACACGACGTCCCTAAGGTCGGCAAGTATGGTCGCAGGGAAACGACCATAGGAAACGACCATAGGAAACGACCATAGGAAACGACGCAAGGAGTCCATTTAACCGAAGTGAAACGCAGCTATAGATACGATATTTTGTAAAAAAGAAAACATGGAGCTCAACTAATCAAAATATGGATCCTACACATCCACTGGACGCAGATCCTAAAAGTACGAGATTAACTTCTCGCTAGAAACGTAATCGAAAAGCATTTTAACGACAAACTATCCGACAATTTAGGATTTTCCACGACAATGAATCGGGTGTCCGCCATGTTTCTGTTCTCACTGGGGAAAGTCTACGACCACGGGACGCGGGTCATTAACTGAACGGGAACCCTCGTCACGTCCCGAGAGGGTGATTTGTGAATATACTACGTCCTGCCCTGGGGACCGGCCTCGCTGCTACGCGTTGCTTTGCGTGTTCAAGGGTTTGATTTTAAATAAGTAAACGGTACCTGAGCATCACTTTGGCTCTCTGGGAGCAGCTCAGCTCGCTCCAGGACTTAAAGCCGATCACAGAGGAGGAAGAACAGACCGAGACATCTTCATCACCTGCAGCCATTACGCTGCACAGCGGAGCACCTGAGAGGAAGAGGAGGAGGAGGAGTTTATACTTGTATACTCTTTGCTCCAACACACTTGTTATCGATCGTCACGGTAACCGTCACACGGCTATTAGAAAGGCAATGAAACCGAGGCAGTGTGTGTGAGCGTTGGGTGTCTGCCGTCTCTCACCTTCGCAGTCCGTCAGCGAGCGGCTCGGTCGCTCTGCCCGAACCGCTAACTTCCCATCGACGAAGAGACCCAGAGAACGGGAGCGGAGGTCCAGCCAGGCCTGAGAGCACAGAGCACGATCAGCACGTACACACACTCCTCTATCCACGCTGCCCTTTCCGTCCTGACACTTCCAGGTGTGCATGCTACGATGCAACTGGATTCTGACGGCCTGTTCGAGCCACAAGCTATTATTTAGATTCATAACGTGATGAATGATTTAATGATGGAAAGTGGTTTATATCGCCATGGTGAATATGTTTTTATGAAGCGATTGTTCATGTTAAATCGTAAATATGATGTTTCCTTGTAGCTTCCGGTGTGTATCTAAGAGAGGTGACTGAGGACAGCCGGGGGGCTCGGAGACCCGATGAGACGGGGGGCGGAACAGCTTTTCCACCGCAAATTGCAGACAGATTGGGGTTGCAAATCGGACGGCACACAAAGTACAGTTTGTATCGGAAAGCACATCGCCGAAATAACGTTTAAAGATTTGTTATTTTGAGACTATTTAAGTCTTTTTTGTTAATAAATTACATTTCTTTGACTGAAACCTTCGGCTGCTTACTGCTCTGGATCCGTGTCGTCGACCCGCTCGATTTAGTTTATTTATTTATTTCGAGCGTGTAAAACCAAAGGAAAATACAAATGAAACAAAAGACGATACAGTACTAAACAAATGAATGCAATAACGAAATATTTAAATACTAATTGAATAATCTGTTGTGTCATTGTCTGATAACGATACACAACAACACTTTAGCTACGTACACGTCCGAGAAGGGGAAGACGTTTACACTCATTTAATCCGACCCCTTCTCCCTTAACATACAATATAAATGAATACCTGAACCTTGGATCATATATAATATATATTGTGGCATATAGCAGTGGCAAGAGGAAAGCGTGATGCCACCACACGGCACGAGATGACCAGGGCTGTTCATCCATACATAAACAACAGCAAGCAGCATAAAAACATTGAGACGAACCGATGGGAGAAAAGCCAGACGTAAAAACACGAGACCGTGAAACCAGAGCGACTGAAAAGCTCTCGTCCGCCGTGAGGAGAGAATACATCGTGGAGGACGTGAGCGTCTAGCTTCCTGTCTAGTTGCTCTTCTCACTGCCGGTGTGCTCGTCTCACGCACCGTCTCCTCCACGCCGTGCTTTCCGTCTGAGGCACAGCTCATAAGAGGAGGAGGCAGAGCGATACTCGCATATGGCCTGTTGTGATTTTAATAAATGCTATATTTCATTGTTTGGACCAGGGGGGTCAAACTCGAGGCCCGGGGGCCAAATCCGGCCCGCGACTTCATTTCACGTGGCCCCACAAGAGCGTGCAAAGAATATAATGTTTATTATACGGTTACATGCTACAGAAGCACGTTGCCCATAAACTACATGTCCCACAATGCATCTGGAATCTGACTTTTTCTCAGAATTAGATTTTTATTTCAAAATGATTCTTCTATTTATTTTTTCTCCAGAATTTGGCTTTTCTTATTAAATCATTTTGGGACATACGCACTGAAGAGACTTGCCCCAGACTTCTGCTTTCAGACGTAGTTAGTTATGAAGTTATTACCCTATCCTATGATAATCCAATGCAGAGGCAATGATGTAATATAATACATTATTTTATATATATGATATATTTATATATGTATTTTTACATAGTCTTGAAGTTACAACCGGCCCTTTGAGTGCAGCCAGAATGCTGATGTGGCCCGCGATGAATTTGAGTTCGACCCCCCTGGTTTAGAGTATAATGATACATGAACAGTAACACGGGACACCCTGAGCCACGCTCTCCTGTGATTGGTCAGTGAGACGCCTCCTCTGAATAAAGGAGATAAAGAAATGAGTCAACGATTTACGGAAGAGCAAAGTACACAAACACCAACTCATCCTCAGTCAGGGAGTACTTTCACTCAAGTACTGTACTTAAATTACATTTCTGAGGTACTTGTACTTTACTTGAGTCATCAAAACATATCATATATATTATTCTGGAATGGACCAATCAGCACAACGACTACTTTCACTGTCTTTACTATATTTAGATGAGAATACTTTCTACTTTCACTTGAGGAACATTTTGAATACTTTTACTGTGACAGAGTATTCCTACACTCTGGTACTTCTACTTTTACTCAAGTACAATATCTGAGTACTTCTACTTTTACTCAAGTACTAGATCTGAGTACTTCTACTTTTACTAAGTACAAGATCTAAGTACTTCTACTTTTACTCAAGTACAATATCTGAGTACTTCTACTTTTACTCAAGTTCAAGATCTGAGTACTTCTACTTTTACTCAAGTTCAAGATCTGAGTACTTCTACTTTTACTCAAGTACAATATCTGAGTACTTCTACTTTTACTAAGTACAAGATCTAAGTACTTCTACTTTTACTCAAGTACAATATCTGAGTACTTCTACTTTTACTCAAGAACAAGATCTGAGTACTTCTACTTTTACTAAGTACAAGATCTAAGTACTTCTACTTTTACTCAAGTACAATATCTGAGTACTTCTACTTTTACTAAGTACAAGATCTAAGTACTTCTACTTTACTCAAGTACTAGATCTGAGTACTTCTACTTTTACTCAAGATCTGAGTACTTCTGCTTTTACTCAAGTGCAAGATCTGAGTACTTCTACTTTTACTCAAGAACAAGACCTGAGTACTTCTACTTTTACTCAAGAACAAGATCTGAGTACTTCTACTTTTACTCAAGAACAAGACCTGAGTACTTCTACTTTCACTACAAGACCTGAGTACTTCTACTTTTACTCAAGTACAAGACCTGAGTACTTCTACTTTTACTCAAGAACAAGACCTGAGTACTTCTACTTTTACTCAAGTACAAGACCTGAGTACTTCTACTTTTACTCAAGAACAAGACCTGAGTACTTCTACTTTCACTACAAGACCTGAGTACTTCTACTTTTACTCAAGTACAAGACCTGAGTACTTCTACTTTTACTCAAGAACAAGACCTGAGTACTTCTACTTTTACTCAAGAACAAGACCTGAGTACTTCTACTTTTACTCAAGAACAAGACCTGAGTACTTCTACTTTTACTCAAGTACAAGACCTGAGTACTTCTACTCTGAGTCACATGTGAGTCTCGTGAGTCTACACTTAATGCACTTCACATGCTTCACATGCTTCACATGCAGCAACAGCACAAAGTACAGTAAAACGCCTGCATTCAAAAGTAAAAGTACACACAAGTATTAGCATCACAATATAGTTAAAGTATCAAAAGTATAAGTACTGCACAATCATGAATATGAAATTAGTTTGTTTTAACTATTGATCATTAAAGTGTGATTTGAATGACTGTGTACTCTGGATATCTGGACCTATCATTACATGAACTGTGTATAAAAACTCTCAGATAAAGGGAGTGGAGTATAAAGTACAATACCGGCTTCTGAGATGTAGAGCAGTAGAAGTACAAAGTAGCATAACATAGAAATACTCAGGTACAGTCATTGTAATTAAGTACAGTACTTGAGTAAATGTACTTTCTCACACTGAGCAGTGTCCTTCTCCTCTGTGTATACTGTAACAGTATTAGGTGTGTATACTGTAACAGTACTTATGTATTAGTACGTATATACAGTGTGTATTCACCTGTGCAGTGTTAGTAGTACTCGGTGTGTATACTGCAACTAGTATCAGCAGTACTCGGTGTGTACTCACCTGGGCAGTGTTAGTAGTACTCGGTGTGTATACTGTAACTGGTATCAGTAGTACTCGGTGTGTACTCACCTGGGCAGTGTTAGTAGTATTCGGTGTGTATACTGTAACTGGTATCAGTAGTACTCGGTGTGTACTCACCTGTGCAGTGTTAGTAGTACTCGGTGTGTATACTCTAACTGGTATCAGTAGTACTCGGTGTGTACTCACCTGGGCAGTGTCAGTAGTACTCGGTGTGTATACTGTAACTGGTATCAGTAGTACTCGGTGTGTACTCACCTGGGCAGTGTCAGTAGTACTCGGTGTGTATACTGTAACTGGTATCAGTAGTACTCGGTGTGTACTCACCTGTGCAGTGTTAGTAGTACTCGGTGTGTATACTGTAACTGGTATCAGTAGTACTCGGTGTGTACTCACCTGTGCAGTGTTAGTAGTACTCGGTGTGTATACTGTAACTAGTATCAGTAGTACTCGGTGTGTACTCACCTGGGCAGTGTTAGTAGTATTCGGTGTGTATACTGTAACTGGTATCAGTAGTACTCGGTGTGTACTCACCTGGGCAGTGTCAGTAGTACTCGGTGTGTATCCTGTAACTGGTATCAGTAGTACTCGGTGTGTACTCACCTGGGCAGTGTCAGTAGTACTCGGTGTGTATACTGTAACTGGTATCAGTAGTACTCGGTGTGTACTCACCTGGGCAGTGTCAGTAGTACTCGGTGTGTATACTGTAACTGGTATCAGTAGTACTCGGTGTGTACTCACCTGGGCAGTGTCAGTACCGGAGGCACCCCGCGGTCCGGACTCCATGCTGTGAAAGATCTCGTGCACAGTGCTCTTGGTGCTTCCAGCCATACCAGCAGCAGCAGGTCTGAGAGGTCGCGTGTCCCGTGATGCGTTCAGGGTCTTTCCTTCACCTGCAAGAAATAAGTGAAGAGCCGAGTCTGGAGGACATGTGACAGGAGGAGGGTCTTCTTCCTCTGATGGGCTCATCGTGGGAGGAGGAGACCACAGGGGAGACCACACCGCCATCTACTGCACCGGAGCGGAGCACACATAAGCAATTAACATAATGAAAAATAAATAAATAAAATAAATCATGATAAAAAACGTTTCTCTTTGAGATGTTTACATGTTGGATTGTTTATCTCTTTCTCTCACGCACCACGCCGTGTGCCTCCTGTTATGCTGCTGCGACGCACACGTTTCGCAAGTACTTCTTATCTGATCTTATTATTACCTTATGCTTCTGGAGTGATATTCAGCTGTCTCTGGCTGATGGGAGGAACACTATTCTGATGAATCTGATATAATGTTCAATGTGTTGACGGAAGGTTCCACCACAGCTGCTGTGCTCCACACGGAGGCATTTTGTAGAAGGACCAAAATAACAAGCACTGTGTGCGCATGCGCAGTGCTCACGGGGAAGTGCGGAACATATTGGTGCGTCTTTTTTTTCAGTATTGGGCTGAAATCAGAAGAACTGCGGATCTGTTGGGGTCTGAGGCCCGTGCACCCTGAGCACGTGACCTGAGAGGACTCACCTGAGCGACCCTCACCTGGACCATGCCCCGGAGGAAGGTGAGCAGCGCGAGGACATCACGTCATCGATCACCAATAACACGACCTACTGTAAATACTCTGCTCACTGTCGTGCACGAGAGAGAGGCTCCATGCAGGCTGGACTAGCGTGCTACTAGATTGCATAAGATCTACTTTATTGAGGCCAAACTGGGGTTGTTGTTGTTGTTGTTGTTGTCATCACAGCTGAATTGCACATTACACATGAATGCGAGGTCAATAATAACACAACTAAAGTACTAATAATGACTTACAGAGCGCCTTTCATGCCCGCAGCCCAGAGTACAGACACACATCATGTCTTTGACATGGTGGGGGTTCGATGGGCTGGGCTGGCTCCAGGTGCAGTGCCTTTGCTTCCGTGTATTTATATTCGATAAGATATACTTTATTGATCCCAAATTAGGAATCGTTGTTGTCCTTACAGCATGGATAAGACATTGCACACACATTACAGCAGTAGAGGTCAATAATAATACAAACAAAGTCAATATATGCATAACAGCAGTAGATGACAAACAATAATGTGAATTATCCTTCAATGATTAAGGATACGTGACATTTATATTCTTTTAAATGTCAATTAAAACCGTAAGTATTCTGCTAACTCTAGGGTACATTACGAAGAGTATGTTGTGTGTAATGCTTCCATGATGGGGGATGGATACAGGCTGGACGGGCATGAGGTACGTGATTAGATTAGATATACTTTATTGATCCTAAATGTGGTATTGTTGTTGTCATTACAGCAGCATGGATCATTTATGTATTCATGTTTCCACAGACGTACTTTAATAGAGCACACATGGAGACGCACCTGCTGCTCATCAGGGCTAGTCGGTCGTGCGCTACCTGGACGCCAACAGGACATACCATTTCCTGACGTTATACATTTGAATATTGTACAAACATTATCAACAACTATCAGACATTATCATTCCCCCTCGTCGGCAACATGATCGTACAATATAAGAACCGTTGCTTTCAAACTACAGGGATGTAATACTGGGGAATTATTGAACTTAAAGGGCGCCCATCGTGCTGTGTGGAGGGAGGCAGCAGCAGAGCGCTCACATATATACAGATATACAAAACACATGAAGGGTTTTGCTCAGAACACCAAACGGATCGTTCGAGCCGCGCCTCGTGTCCCTCTGTTTCACTTCCTGTTTCCAAAGTGCTTTAAAGAGGAGGGGCTGAGCTCACGCGGGACCCGGCAGCTACCGTCTAAACCATATGTGACCTGCTCCATCGAAGTCAGTCGCATTGACCTGAAGACGCATGAGTTGTACACACAGCTGGAACGAGGAGATTCCTGGCTCTCTGATGATATCAGGATCGTCGTTGTTCTCCAAATATTAAGCGAAATACGTCACATTATATAACGACTGTCACCGAGACATCGTTTTGAGAAAAAGGCCTTCAAAGTGTCCTCTCTCTGGAATCCATCGATCTGATTGGTTGTTAGCAAATCATCAAAATACTACGGAGGGAAGATATTTTCATTTGGATTACTGGTCTGGGGGAAGCTTGCGAGTGTGTGTGTGTGTGTGTGTGTGTGTGTGTGTGTGTGTGTATTTTTGAGTTTGTGTGTGTGGGCTGTTGTTGTGCCCGCCGTGACGTTAAATTACTCCGTGCTCCGCTTGTCATTACGCCGAAGCTTCAAAGCTGTCTTTATCTTCTGAATTCGCTGAAACAAGTTGAATATCCTGAAAGCCGAGACTCTGTTTATTTGAAACCAGATGAAAACAAACTGTCACGGACCCTGCCGCGTGATCGATGATCGTCCTTCACGAGCTTCAAAGATGTAGGCTATTTATCGTGATTTTGTAAATACAAGTTTCATCTTCTGAAAGCCAAGACTTGGTTCGTTTGAAATCTAACGAAGCACCCGAAACCCGACAAAATAGTTTTTTAACGCAAATCCACGTTTCTTTTGAAATGAGCCGTTGAGACTTCCGACTGATTTCGATCAAACCGGTCACTTATTACGTCCAAAACAGTCGGGCATTGTTTCTGATAGCAGCTTTCTGATTGGCCCGTGGGTCCACAGTTCAGATGTTACGTCGTATCGGACGTCGATCTGGATCAGCTCCGTTTTTAGAGATTTGGGTACGGAGGAAAAGAGAGAGGGTTTATTTATGACACAGCGGGGACGCACTGGGGACACAGCGGGGACGCACCGGGGACACACCGAGGACACACCGGGAACACAGCGGGGACACAGCGGACACACAGCGGACACACACCGGGGACACAGCGGACACACACCGGACACACACCGGACACACAGCGGGGACACAGCGGATACACACCGGGGACACAGCGGACACACACCGGGGACACACCGGACACACAGCGGGGACACACACCGGGGACACACAGCGGGGACACACAGCGGGGACACACAGCGGACACACAGCGGACACACACCGGGAACACAGCGGACACACACCGGGGACACAGCGGGGGGACAGCGGGGACACACCGGGGACACAGCACACATGGTGGTGGAGAGAAGACATCAACAAGTGCATTTTGCATGATAGGAGACCTTTAAGTGTTCAGGGAATTGTATACGTTAATGTAAATCATTTAAACATGTCACATTGAATATTTAGTGTATTATCTTCATAATAATCCTCGAGGTATGTGTGCTTCATCATTGATGTGTATTCTCTGCTTTGCATGTTGTGTTGATCCGCTACTGCTCATGTGTACATCTTTATTGTTTTCCTTTACCTCTCAGTTACGTGCGGTGCCGATAGATAGGTACCGTATCGCTCCCTCGATGGGACACTAGCTAGTTACAGCAGCAGTGAGTTCTCACACTCAAATCGTACAGCCTTTAAAGGTGGAATAAACATATCAAATGAACAACAATAACAACAATAACATAAAGTATAGCGGGACATGAACCACACAGAATACTTTATATCACATGTTCTGGATAAGTTACACTGTCCTATAGAAGACCCATGTATTACAGTAGCAGATATATAGTATTTAAATATAAATACAGTTGCAAAATGTAATGGAGAGGGAGGATATAATAATAAATCAGTATATATAGTGTGACAGCTTGAAGGTGCGTGTGTGTATCACGTCCTCGCGGGAGAAGAGCTTTACATTTGGGGCTTTTGAATGGATGATTTCCCTCCTCGCTAACGGCAGCTCTGTTCAAAAAGGAACAAGCTGTTCGCGGGGCCGGAGCGACGCGTCATCACCAAAACAACGCTGTGATTGGACGGGATCTGGACTAGCCATACGCGGATTGGTCTCACTCTCTTAAAGCCCGCCCACTCTGCAGTGTAAAGGAGATGCTCCGCGCTGATTCGGTCCCTCTCTCTTAAAGCCCGCCCCCTCTGTGTTGTGATTGGTTGAATGTTAAAAGAGGTGCAGTTGTTATGAAGTTGTCAAATACACTTTAACGTGCTGTAGCGTAGTGATATTTAATCTGCTTTTTCATCACTTTTATCAATTTAAATACTATTTAAATGATTTTACGAGTATTACATGGTAATATTATCAGGCTGTGTTTGCATGATTAAAGAGACATTTGCTTTTGTCGATCTAAAACCAAAGATAATCCGTTTAATATGACTAAAACAGGAACTGTATTGACAAAAGTATTTCCTGCCATTTTCCATTAAAAGAAACTTGAATTAATACCTTATACTATTTAACTGTCCTTATAAGTAATACATGGTAATATGTCAGGCTGTTTTGCACGATATGCCATTCGCATAACGCACAGACTAACAGAGCGTAATATAATTAATAATCCTTATTATTTCAGTTATTTTCTAAATGTTTATTATTACCTTTCCTAATAACTGCACTTGTTCTGTTTCTGTAGAAAGCTTAAAACGACATGCTATGCATGATTTAGCTCCCTTAATTTGCATTATGTTTAATTCTCATGTTTTTAGGTTTAAACCGCAGGGAGATCACAACACTCCTGTATCAAGACAGCTTTTGTGGTTCCCTGCTTTTAGTGCAACGACTGAATCACACACACGTTGTTTAGTCACAGCAGTCCACACGTTGTTCAGTCACAGCAGTCCACACGTTGTTTAGTCACAGCAGTCCACACGTTGTTTAGTCACAGTAGTCCACACGTTGTTTAGTCACAGCAGTCCACACGTTGTTTAGTCACAGCAGTCCACACGTTGTTTAGTCACAGTAGTCCACACGTTAGTTAGTCACAGTAGTCCACACGTTGTTTAGTCACAGTAGTCCACACGTTAGTTAGTCACAGTAGTCCACTCGTTGTTTAGTCACAGTAGTCCACACGTTGTTTAGTCACAGTAGTCCACACGTTGTTTAGTCACAGTAGTCCACACGTTGTTTAGTCACAGTAGTCCACACGTTGTTTAGTCACAGTAGTCCACACGTTGTTTAGTCACAGTAGTCCACACGTTGTTTAGTCACAGTAGTCCACACGTTAGTTAGTCACAGTAGTCCACACGTTGTTCAGTCACAGTAGTCCACACGTTGTTTAGTCACAGTAGTCCACACGTTAGTTAGTCACAGTAGTCCACACGTTGGTTAGTCACAGTAGTCCACACGTTGTTCAGTCACAGTAGTCCACACGTTGGTTAGTCACAGTAGTCCACACGTTGTTCAGTCACAGTAGTCCACACGTTGGTTAGTCACAGTAGTCCACACGTTGTTCAGTCACAGTAGTCCACACGTTGTTCAGTCACAGTAGTCCACACGTTGGTTAGTCACAGTAGTCCACACGTTGTTTAGTCACAGTAGTCCACACGTTGTTTAGTCACAGTAGTCCACACGTTAGTTAGTCACAGTAGTCCACACGTTAGTTAGTCACAGTAGTCCACACGTTAGTTAGTCACAGCAGTCCACACGTTGGTTAGTCACAGTAGTCCACACGTTAGTTAGTCACAGTAGTCCACACGTTAGTTAGTCACAGTAGTCCACACGTTGGTTAGTCACAGCAGTCCACACGTTGGTTAGTCACAGTAGTCCACACGTTGTTCAGTCACAGCAGTCCACACGTTGTTTAGTCACAGTAGTCCACACGTTGTTCAGTCACAGCAGTCCACACGTTGGTTAGTCACAGTAGTCCACACGTTGGTTAGTCACAGTAGTCCACACGTTGTTTAGTCACAGCAGTCCACACGTTGGTTAGTCACAGTAGTCCACACGTTGTTTAGTCACAGTAGTCCACACGTTGGTTAGTCACAGTAGTCCACACGTTGGTTAGTCACAGCAGTCCACACGTTGTTTAGTCACAGCAGTCCACACGTTGTTTAGTCACAGCAGTCCACACGTTGTTTAGTCACAGGAGTCCACACGTTGTTCAGTCACAGTAGTCCACACGTTGTTCAGTCACAGTAGTCCACACGTTGTTCAGTCACAGGAGTCCACACGTTGTTCAGTCACAGCAGTCCACACGTTAGTTAGTCACAGTAGTCCACACGTTAGTTAGTCACAGCAGTCCACACGTTGGTTAGTCACAGTAGTCCACACGTTGTTTAGTCACAGCAGTCCACACGTTAGTTAGTCACAGCAGTCCACACGTTAGTTAGTCACAGCAGTCCACACGTTAGTTAGTCACAGCAGTCCACACGTTAGTTAGTCACAGTAGTCCACACGTTGTTCAGTCACAGGAGTCCACACGTTGTTTAGTCACAGCAGTCCACACGTTAGTTAGTCACAGCAGTCCACACGTTGGTTAGTCACAGTAGTCCACACGTTAGTTAGTCACAGCAGTCCACACGTTGTTCAGTCACAGGAGTCCACACGTTGTTTAGTCACAGCAGTCCACACGTTAGTTAGTCACAGCAGTCCACACGTTGGTCAGTCACAGCAGTCCACACGTTGGTTAGTCACAGTAGTCCACACGTTAGTTAGTCACAGGAGTCCACACGTTGGTTAGTCACAGGAGTCCACACGTTGTTTAGTCACAGCAGTCCACACGTTAGTTAGTCACAGCAGTCCACACGTTGGTTAGTCACAGGAGTCCACACGTTAGTTAGTCACAGGAGTCCACACGTTGTTCAGTCACAGTAGTCCACACGTTGTTTAGTCACAGCAGTCCACACGTTGTTTAGTCACAGCAGTCCACACGTTGGTTAGTCACAGCAGTCCACACGTTGTTTAGTCACAGGAGTCCACACGTTGTTTAGTCACAGGAGTCCACACGTTGGTTAGTCACAGGAGTCCACACGTTAGTTAGTCACAGCAGTCCACACGTTGTTTAGTCACAGTAGTCCACACGTTGTTTAGTCACAGGAGTCCACACGTTGTTTAGTCACAGTAGTCCACACGTTGTTTAGTCACAGTAGTCCACACGTTGTTTAGTCACAGGAGTCCACACGTTGGTTAGTCACAGTAGTCCACACGTTGGTTAGTCACAGGAGTCCACACGTTGTTTAGTCACAGGAGTCCACACGTTAGTTAGTCACAGCAGTCCACACGTTGTTTAGTCACAGGAGTCCACACGTTAGTTAGTCACAGTGGTCCACACGTTGTTTAGTCACAGCAGTCCACACGTTGGTTAGTCACAGTAGTCCACACGTTGTTCAGTCACAGTAGTCCACACGTTGTTTAGTCACAGGAGTCCACACGTTGTTCAGTCACAGTAGTCCACACGTTGTTTAGTCACAGCAGTCCACACGTTGGTTAGTCACAGTAGTCCACACGTTGTTTAGTCACAGGAGTCCACACGTTGGTTAGTCACAGTGGTCCACACGTTGGTAGCCTCAGAGTCAGCTGGTAGAGGTTTTTATTAAAAGGCATGTATAGGATGGTCTCTGAATGTATTTGTCTGTTGAACGCAAATGGCATGTTGTCTCCCCCTCGCCCCTCCCCCACTCAGCTGATTTTAGGGGGGGCGAACCTCCCTTATCAGTCTCCCCCACTTCCATTCCGGGTGGAGGCAGAAAGCAGCTGATGTCTGGACACATCAGGCAGAAACTGCAGTTGTTGTACCCGTTTCTTAGTGTCACGTCTTCACTGATCGCGCTGAGTAACAGCTGTTAGAGTTAATTGATTGTAAATTAGAGATTTACAAGATGCGTTCACGTGTTGTGGTAAATTGGCGGTAATAGATGTGTTATTCTGTGTGTGTGGCGGAGCGTTATGATGCCGATTAGGATTGTGTTTTAGTATGGATTGACAAGTGTAGAACCGGAAGAGAGAGGGGGGGGGTGCTCTTCCCTCAGGATGGGGTCTTTATTGAATTATCCGCTGGTAAAAATAAATGAAGTCATCTTTCTTTCATTTCTTTCCCACGATTTCTCTTATTGTTGTTGTTGTTGTTGTTGTTGTTGATGTTTTCTGTTCTCCGTGTTATCAGAGGACCGCCGGCAGCAGCTCGGACGGGACGGAGGACTCGGACTTTTCCGCCGATCTCGAGCACGCCGAAGCTCTCGGGAGCGCGCACAGACGCAGCAGCACGCGCCTGACACGCGCCTCACTGCGCCTCAGCCGGAGCTCTCAAGGTAAACACACGAAGTTTGATAAAACGAAGCCATTAAAGGAAGAGCAGTGGTGTGTGTGTGTGGTGTGTGTGTGTGTGTGTGTGTGGTGTGTGTGTGAGTGTGTGTGTGTGTGTGTGTGTGTGTGTGTGTGTGTGTGTGTGTGTGTGTGGTGTGTGTGTGTGTGTGTGTGTGTGTGTGTGTGGTGTGTGTGTGTGTGTGTGTGTGTGTGGTGTGTGTGTGTGTGTGTGTGTGTGTGTGTGTGTGTGTGGTGTGTGTGTGTGTGTGTGTGTGTGTGTGTGTGTGTGTGTGTGTGTGTGTGTGTGTGTGTGTGTGTGTGTGTGTGTGTGTGTGTGAGCATCAGAAACAGTTTGTGTGCAGAGGCAGTGTCTCTGTGAAGTACACACTGACCGGTGGTAAAAGTATACACACTGTACAAATACACAAGTTCAATCCCTGGAAAAGGGAGGAAGTATCACGAGGGAAATGTTTTTGAAGTTTTAAATGTGAATAAAGAAAAATCTCAAATTAATTTAAAAATACCCAGAAACTCAACAATTATACACAAATAAAGTAGAGACTTCATTGTTTCCAGATGTCCTCTGTGTTGACCCTATAGAGGGACAGATGTCCTCTGTGTTGACCCTATAGAGGGACAGGTGTCCTCTGCGTTGACCCTATAGAGGGACAGGTGTCCTCTGCGTTGACCCTATAGAGGGACAGGTGTTCTCTGCGTTGACCCTATAGAGGGACAGGTGTTCTCTGCGTTGACCCTATAGAGGGACAGATGTCTCTGCGTTGACCCTATAGAGGGACAGGTGTTCTCTGCGTTGACCCTATAGAGGGACAGGTGTTCTCTGCGTTGACCCTATAGAGGGACAGATGTCTCTGCGTTGACCCTATAGAGGGACAGATGTCCTCTGCGTTGACCCTATAGAGGGACAGGTGTCTCTGTGTTGACCCTATAGAGGGACAGGTGTCCTCTGCGTTGACCCTATAGAGGGACAGGTGTCTCTGTGTTGACCCTATAGAGGGACAGGTGTCCTCTGCGTTGACCCTATAGAGGGACAGGTGTCCTCTGCGTTGACCCTATAGAGGGACAGGTGTCCTCTGCGTTGACCCTATAGAGGGACAGATGTCTCTGCGTTGACCCTATAGAGGGACAGATGTCTCTGCGTTGACCCTATAGAGGGACAGGTGTTCTCTGCGTTGACCCTATAGAGGGACAGGTGTTCTCTGCGTTGACCCTATAGAGGGACAGATGTCTCTGCGTTGACCCTATAGAGGGACAGATGTCCTCTGCGTTGACCCTATAGAGGGACAGGTGTCTCTGTGTTGACCCTATAGAGGGACAGGTGTCCTCTGCGTTGACCCTATAGAGGGACAGGTGTCTCTGTGTTGACCCTATAGAGGGACAGGTGTCCTCTGCGTTGACCCTATAGAGGGACAGATGTCTCTGCGTTGACCCTATAGAGGGACAGGTGTTCTCTGCGTTGACCCTATAGAGGGACAGGTGTTCTCTGCGTTGACCCTATAGAGGGACAGATGTCTCTGCGTTGACCCTATAGAGGGACAGGTGTCCTCTGCGTTGACCCTATAGAGGGACAGGTGTCTCTGTGTTGACCCTATAGAGGGACAGGTGTCCTCTGCGTTGACCCTATAGAGGGACAGATGTCCTCTGTGTTGACCCTATAGAGGGACAGATGTCCTCTGTGTTGACCCTATAGAGGGACAGATGTCCTCTGCGTTGACCCTATAGAGGGACAGATGTTCTCTGCGTTGACCCTATAGAGGGACAGGTGTCCTCTGCGTTGACCCTATAGAGGGACAGATGTCTCTGCGTTGACCCTATAGAGGGACAGGTGTTCTCTGCGTTGACCCTATAGAGGGACAGGTGTTCTCTGCGTTGACCCTATAGAGGGACAGATGTCTCTGCGTTGACCCTATAGAGGGACAGATGTCCTCTGCGTTGACCCTATAGAGGGACAGGTGTCTCTGTGTTGACCCTATAGAGGGACAGGTGTCCTCTGCGTTGACCCTATAGAGGGACAGGTGTCTCTGTGTTGACCCTATAGAGGGACAGGTGTCCTCTGCGTTGACCCTATAGAGGGACAGATGTCCTCTGTGTTGACCCTATAGAGGGACAGATGTCCTCTGTGTTGACCCTATAGAGGGACAGATGTCCTCTGCGTTGACCCTATAGAGGGACAGATGTCTCTGTGTTGACCCTATAGAGGGACATATGTCTCTGTGTTGACCCTATAGAGGGACAGGTGTTCTCTGTGTTGACCCTATAGAGGGACAGGTGTTCTCTGCGTTGACCCTATAGAGGGACAGGTGTCCTCTGTGTTGACCCTATAGAGGGACAGATGTCCTCTGCATTGACCCTATAGAGGGACAGATGTCTCTGCGTTGACCCTATAGAGGGACAGATGTCCTCTGCGTTGACCCTATAGAGGGACAGGTGTCTCTGTGTTGACCCTATAGAGGGACAGGTGTCCTCTGCGTTGACCCTATAGAGGGACAGATGTCCTCTGTGTTGACCCTATAGAGGGACAGATGTCCTCTGCGTTGACCCTATAGAGGGACAGATGTCCTCTGCGTTGACCCTATAGAGGGACAGGTGTCTCTGCGTTGACCCTATAGAGGGACAGATGTCTCTGTGTTGACCCTATAGAGGGACAGATGTCTCTGTGTTGACCCTATAGAGGGACAGATGTCTCTGTGTTGACCCTATAGAGGGACAGGTGTCCTCTGCGTTGACCCTATAGAGGGACAGATGTCTCTGTGTTGACCCTATAGAGGGACAGATGTCTCTGTGTTGACCCTATAGAGGGACAGATGTCTCTGTGTTGACCCTATAGAGGGACAGATGCTCTCTGCGTTGACCCTATAGAGGGACAGATGTCTCTGTGTTGACCCTATAGAGGGACAGGTGTCTCTGTGTTGACCCTATAGAGGGACAGATGTCCTCTGTGTTGACCCTATAGAGGGACAGATGTCTCTGTGTTGACCCTATAGAGGGACAGATGTCTCTGTGTTGACCCTATAGAGGGACAGATGTCTCTGTGTTGACCCTATAGAGGGACAGATGCTCTCTGTGTTGACCCTATAGAGGGACAGATGTCCTCTGTGTTGACCCTATAGAGGGACAGATGTCCTCTGTGTTGACCCTATAGAGGGACAGGTGTTCTCTGCGTTGACCCTATAGAGGGACAGATGTCCTCTGTGTTGACCCTATAGAGGGACAGGTGTCCTCTGCGTTGACCCTATAGAGGGACAGGTGTCCTCTGTGTTGACCCTATAGAGGGACAGGTGTCCTCTGCGTTGACCCTATAGAGGGACAGGTGTCCTCTGTGTTGACCCTATAGAGGGACAGATGTCTCTGCGTTGACCCTATAGAGGGACAGATGTCCTCTGTGTTGACCCTATAGAGGGACAGGTGTCCTCTGTGTTGACCCTATAGAGGGACAGGTGTCCTCTGCGTTGACCCTATAGAGGGACAGATGTCTCTGTGTTGACCCTATAGAGGGACAGGTGTCCTCTGCGTTGACCCTATAGAGGGACAGGTGTCTGATATGTGTCCTCTCCTCTCTCCTCTCCTCTCCTCTCCTCTCCTCACAGTAGTGTCTCTGTAAAGTCTGATATATGTGTCCTCTCCTCTCTCGTCTCCTCTCCTCACAGTAGTGTCTATGTAAAGTCTGATATATGTGTCCTCTCCTCTCTCCTCTCCTCTCCTCTCGTCTCGTCTCGTCTCCTCTCCTCACAGTAGTGTCTCTGTAAAGTCTGATATATGTGTCCTCTCGTCTCCTCTCCTCTCCTCACAGTAGTGTCTCTGTAAAGTCTGATATATGTGTCCTCTCCTCTCCTCTCCTCTCCTCTCCTCTCCTCACAGTAGTGGCTCTGTAAAGTCTGATATATGTGTCCTCTCCTCTCGTCTCCTCTCCTCTCCTCACAGTAGTGTCTCTGTAAAGTCTGATATATGTGTCCTCTCCTCTCTCCTCTCCTCTCCTCTCCACTCGTCTCCTCTCCTCACAGTAGTGTCTCTGTAAAGTCTGATATATGTAACCTCTCCTCTCCTCTCCTCTCCTCTCGTCTCCTCTCCTCTCTCCTCTCTCCTCTCCTCTCCTCTCCACTCGTCTCCTCTCCTCACAGTAGTGTCTCTGTAAAGTCTGATATATGTGTCCTCTCGTCTCCTCTCTCCTCTCCTCTCCTCTCCTCTCGTCTCCTCTCCTCACAGTAGTGTCTCTGTAAAGTCTGATATATGCGTCCTCTCCTCTCTCCTCTCTCCTCGCCTCTCCTCTCCTCTCCTCTCTCCTCGCCTCTCCTCTCCTCTCCTCTCCTCACAGTAGTGTCTCTGTAAAGTCTGATATATGTGTCCTCTCCTCTCTCCTCTCCTCTCCTCTTGTCTCCTCTCCTCTCGTCTCCTCTCCTCGCAGTAGTGTCTCTGTAAAGTCTGATATATGTGTCCTCTCCTCTCTCCTCTCCTCTCCTCTTGTCTCCTCTCCTCTCGTCTCCTCTCCTCACAGTAGTGTCTCTGTAAAGTCTGATATATGTGTCCTCTCCTCTCTCCTCTCCTCTCCTCTCCTCTCGTCTCGTCTCCTCTCCTCACAGAAGTGTCTCTGTAAAGTCTGATATATGTGTCCTCTCCTCTCTCCTCTCCTCTCCTCTCCTCTCCTCTCCTCTCTCCTCTCCTCTCGTCTCCTCTCCTCTCCTCACAGTAGTGTCTCTGTAAAGTCTGATATATGTGTCCTCTCCTCTCGTCTCTCTCCTCTCTCGTCTCTCCCTCACAGTAGTGTCTCTGTAAAGTCTGATATGTGTCCTCTCTCTCTCTCCTCACGTAGTGTCTCTGAAAGTCGATATGTGTCCTCTCCTCTCTCCTTCCTCTCCTCCTCTCTCCTCTCGTCTCCTCTCCTCACAGTAGTGTCTCTATAAAGTCTGATATATGTGTCCTCTCCTCTCTCCTCTCTCCTCTCCTCTCGTCTCCTCTCCTCTCTCCTCTCTCCTCTCCTCTCCTCTCCTCTCCACTCGTCTCCTCTCCTCACAGTAGTGTCTCTGTAAAGTCTGATATATGCGTCCTCTCCTCTCTCCTCTCTCCTCTCCTCTCCTCTCCTCTCGTCTCCTCTCCTCACAGTAGTGTCTCTGTAAGGTCTGATATATGTGTCCTCTCGTCTCCTCTCTCCTCTCCTCTCGTCTCCTCTCCTCACAGGAGTGTCTCTGTAAAGTCTGATATATGCGTCCTCTCCTCTTTCCTCTCTCCTCGCCTCTCCTCTCCTCTCTCCTCTCCTCTCCTTTCTCGTCTCCTCTCCTCTCTCCTCTCTCCTCTCCTCTCCTCTCCTCTCCTCTCCTCACAGTAGTGTCTCTGTAAAGTCTGATATATGTGTCCTCTCCTCTCGTCTCCTCTCTCCTCTCTCCTCTCTCCTCTCTCCTCTCCTCTCGTCTCCTCTCCTCTCGTCTCCTCTCCTCTCTCCTCTCTCCTCTCTCCTCTCCTCTCGTCTCCTCTCGTCTCCTCTCCTCACAGTAGTGTCTCTGTAAAGTCTGATATATGTGTCCTCTCCTCTCGTCTCCTCTCCTCTCTCCTCTCTCCTCTCTCCTCTCGTCTCCTCTCCTCACAGTAGTGTCTCTGTAAAGTCTGATATATGTGTCGTGTCCTCTCCTCTCGTCTCCTCTCCTCACAGTAGTGTCTCTGTAAAGTCTGATATATGTGTCCTCTCCTCTCAGACTCCTGCGTGTCTCCGGCTGCTGTCCGATCTGAAGAGGATTCAGCGTCTGTCTTCTCCTCAGGACGCAGAGTCACTCGCAGCCAGCAGGGGGCGACACACACCACGGCCAAAAAATACCCTCTGCGCCGGTCCTCGGGCTCCGACACCGAGGCCAACGGTGAGAGACCTGGGTCTACTTGGACTCATGTGCACTTTAGAGGAAGGGAGGGTTAACACGCATCAGGGTGAGGAAGGGAACGAGTGCACGAGCAGGTGGGAAGTAGAGGAGTGCAAATACTTTGTTACTGTACTTCGTGTTTCTCACTGCGCGAGTTGGACTGCCATAAACTTATAAACCATGTCTTTAAGGTGTGTGGGTTTGGGCCAGACATGTTCTCAAGTCCTTGGTCACGAGTCCAAGTCAAGTCTCAAGTGTCTTCTGGTTGTAATCAGCCTTCTATCGTCTGCTGCTCTCCAGTCTGTTCAGAATACTGCACAGCTCTATCTAAGAAGTTCGAAGCATGTACTGTGTTATTATCACTCCTATATCTATTCGCATACAGTATCAGTACTGATGAGCTGTCTCCTCTCTCCTCTCCTCTTCTCTCCTCAGTATCAGTACTGATTAGCTGTCTCCTCTCTCCTCTCCTCTTCTCTCCTCAGTATCAGTACTGATTAGCTGTCTCCTCTCTCCTCTCCTCTTCTCTCCTCAGTATCAGTACTGATGAGCTGTCTCCTCTCTCCTCTCCTCTTCTCTCCTCAGTATCAGTACTGATTAGCTGTCTCCTCTCTCCTCTCCTCTTCTCTCCTCAGTATCAGTACTGATTAGCTGTCTCCTCTCTCCTCTCCTCTTCTCTCCTCAGTATCAGTACTGATTAGCTGTTTGTTATATGATCACTTTAAACAGGCTATTGCAATGTGAGGACAAACATCACACTTTAGCTAAATGCAAACGACTTATAAGCAAAACACACAGAATCAGAAACCAGTATCACAAATACAAAGCTAGCAGCAAGCTAAGTTAGCATCACATAGCTGATGCTGAGCTAAACATGTTTGCTAACCGTCCATGCGTTAATGTGGCTGACCTCTCCGGGTGACTTTTCAAGTGCCTGATGAAATCCGACGTTGTTGCGCCAGCATCCTTGATTTTGATATTGCAGACTTTGCAGTGTGCGCTCCTTCTGTTGGTGCCGCCGGCGTTTTGTTCGAAGTGTTTGTAGTTGAACCGAATTACAAGCGGAACAGCCGCAGGATAATGCACGAGGTCAGTGAAAGGTCGTCTGGCTATGCGCCCTAAAGCGGGACGACCTTCAGGATAATGCACGAGGTCAGTGAAAGGTCGTCTGGCTATGCGCCCTAAAGCGGGACGACCTTCAGGATAATGCACGAGGTCAGTGAAAGGTCGTCTGGCTATGCGCCCTAAAGCGGGACGACCTTCAGGATAATGCACGAGGTCAGTGAAAGGTCGTCTGGCTATGCGCCCTAAAGCGGGACGACCTTCAGGATAATGCACGAGGTCAGTGAAAGGTCGTCTCGCTATGCGCCCTAAAGCGGGACGACCTTCAGGATAATGCACGAGGTCAGTGAAAGGTCGTCTGGCTATGCGCCCTAAAGCGGGACGACCTTCAGGATAATGCACGAGGTCAGTGAAAGGTCGTCTCGCTATGCGCCCTAAAGCGGGACGACCTTCAGGATAATGCACGAGGTCAGTGAAAGGTCGTCTGGCTATGCGCCCTAAAGCGGGACGACCTTCAGGATAATGCACGAGGTCAGTGAAAGGTCGTCTGGCTATGCGCCCTAAAGCGGGACGACCTTCAGGATAATGCACGAGGTCAGTGAAAGGTCGTCTCGCTATGCGCCCTAAAGCGGGACGACCTTCAGGATAATGCACGAGGTCAGTGAAAGGTCGTCTCGCTATGCGCCCTAAAGCGGGACGACCTTCAGGATAATGCACGAGGTCAGTGAAAGGTCGTCTGGCTATGCGCCCTAAAGCGGGACGACCTTCAGGATAATGCACGAGGTCAGTGAAAGGTCGTCTCGCTATGCGCCCTAAAGCGGGACGACCTTCAGGATAATGCACGAGGTCAGTGAAAGGTCGTCTGGCTATGCGCCCTAAAGCGGGACGACCTTCAGGATAATGCACGAGGTCAGTGAAAGGTCGTCTGGCTATGCGCCCTAAAGCGGGACGACCTTCAGGATAATGCACGAGGTCAGTGAAAGGTCGTCTGGCTATGCGCCCTAAAGCGGGACGACCTTCAGGATAATGCACGAGGTCAGTGAAAGGTCGTCTCGCTATGCGCCCTAAAGCGGGACGACCTTCAGGATAATGCACGAGGTCAGTGAAAGGTCGTCTCGCTATGCGCCCTAAAGCGGGACGACCTTCAGGATAATGCACGAGGTCAGTGAAAGGTCGTCTGGCTATGCGCCCTAAAGCGGGACGACCTTCAGGATAATGCACGAGGTCAGTGAAAGGTCGTCTGGCTATGCGCCCTAAAGCGGGACGACCTTCAGGATAATGCACGAGGTCAGTGAAAGGTCGTCTCGCTATGCGCCCTAAAGCGGGACGACCTTCAGGATAATGCACGAGGTCAGTGAAAGGTCGTCTCGCTATGCGCCCTAAAGCGGGACGACCTTCAGGATAATGCACGAGGTCAGTGAAAGGTCGTCTCGCTATGCGCCCTAAAGCGGGACGACCTTCAGGATAATGCACGAGGTCAGTGAAAGGTCGTCTGGCTATGCGCCCTAAAGCGGGACGACCTTCAGGATAATGCACGAGGTCAGTGAAAGGTCGTCTCGCTATGCGCCCTAAAGCGGGACGACCTTCAGGTGATCAGGGAATCACGTTGAAATAACAATAACTCATATCTTTCCTTCAGATTAATGTGGTCGGGTTTTTAGTTCCTCTTTGCGAAACGCCGCGGTGTGGAAAGTGCCGTATGTAGCGGTTATATGTAAGGTTAATATGGAGGAACAACTGAGGAAAAGAATGCAGGATGAGGAGGGAGAGGAGGATGAGGGAGAGGAGGGAGAGGAGGGAGAGGAGGGAGAGGATGAGGAGGGAGAGGAGGGATAGGATGAGGAGGGAGAGGAGGGAGAGGATGAGGAGGGAGAGGATGAGGAGGGAGAGGAGGGAGAGGATGAGGAGGATGAGGAGGGAGAGGAGGGAGAGGATGAGGAGGGAGAGGATGAGGAGGATGAGGAGGGAGAGGATGAGGAGGGAGAGGATGAGGAGGGAGAGGGAGAGGAGGATGAGGAGGGAGAGGATGAGGAGGGAGAGGATGGAGAGGGAGAGGATGGAGAGGGAGAGGATGGAGAGGGAGAAGACGAGGAGGATGAGAAGACGAGGAGGATGAGAAGACGAGGAGGGAGAGGATGGAGAGGGAGAAGACGAGGAGGATGAGGATGAGGAGGGAGAGGATGGAGAGGGAGAAGACGAGGAGGATGAGGATGAGGAGGGAGAGGATGAGGAGGACGACGAGGAGGATGAGGAGGGAGAGGATGAGGAGGGAGAGGGAGAGGATGAGGAGGGAGAGGATGGAGAGGGAGAAGATGAGGAGGATGAGGAGTGAGAGGATGAGGAGGGAGAGGATGGAGAGGGAGAAGACGAGGAGGATGAGGAGGATGAGGAGGGAGAGGATGAGGAGGGAGAGGGAGAGGACGAGGAGGGAGAGGATGGAGAGGGAGAGGATGAGGAGGGAGAGGATGGAGAGGGAGAAGACGAGGAGGATGAGGAGGATGAGGAGGGAGAGGATGAGGAGGGAGAGGACGAGGAGGGAGAGGATGGAGAGGATGAGGAGGGAGAGGATGAGGAGGGAGAGGAGGGAGAGGGAGAAGACGAGGAGGATGAGGAGGATGGAGAGGGAGAGGAGGAGGAGGGAGAGGATGAGGAGGATGAGGAGGGAGAGGATGAGGAGGGAGAGGGAGAGGACGAGGACGAGGAAGGGCTTCTTGTGCGTTTCATACAGGATCAGGTTTGTTGTTGTTGTTGTTGTTGTTGTTGTTATTATACACACAGATAGATAGATGTTGTGCATCACGGTCCATACAAAAAGAAGAGGAAATAAGTTACAAAATGCATAAATTGAAAAAAGATGATAATAATGTTTTTAATAATAATAAAACAACAAAGTGCACCTCTTTAGCTTTTACCCATAATCCCCTCTGATTCTCTCTATCCTGATTGGCTGCTCAGATCTGAAGCAGGACGAGACGCCCCCCCCGCACGCCCACGGGCAACGCCCCGTCCTCCGAGTCGGACCTGGAGGTCTCGAGCCACAGCAACGACCTGCTGGTTTCCCAGGAGGAGGACGAGCGACTGGCCAAAGAGCTGTCACTCAAAGAGGCCGCCGCCCACGACCTCTCCCATAGGCCGAAACGCCGGCGCTTCCACGAGAGCTACAACTTCAACATGAAGTGTCCGACGCCCGGATGCAACTCTCTGGGTGAGGAGACGCAGGCCGCGAAGCGTGTTCACATTCCAGGGCGTGTTCGGTAGCTCGACGTGAAACCCAGAGACGTTCTGTTTGATGTGAGGACCGGCCGTTACCGGGCCGAGACAAGTCGTCCCTTTTTCTCATTTAATACAAGTTGAATTATAACCGTTTGAATGTCCTCATACCGTGGGCGTATAAGTACCCGTATCAAGATGGAGGC
Organism: Champsocephalus esox; assembly: GCA_036324585.1. NCBI lineage: Eukaryota > Metazoa > Chordata > Actinopteri > Perciformes > Channichthyidae > Champsocephalus > Champsocephalus esox. The sequence continues at coordinate 37,822,805 of CM070491.1, read as the reverse complement.
AAAACAAGTGACCTTTGACCTGTTTAGATACCAGACTCTAACAGTCATGGCGTCACGTTGAATACTCACTACAGGTATTCATCCCATCAAACACAATGATTACAAAGATCAGGGTCCCCGTCGGCGGGATCTGGATCTGGATCTGGATCTGGATCTGGCTCTGGCTCTGGATCTGGATCTGGCTCTGGATCTGGCTCTGGATCTGGATCTGGCTCTGGATCTGGATCTGGATCTGGCTCTGGATCTGGATCTGGATCTGGCTCTGGATCTGGATCTGGATCTGGATCTGGATCTGGATCTGGATCTGGCTCTGGCTCTGGATCTGGATCTGGCTCTGGATCTGGATCTGGATCTGGATCTGGATCTGGATCTGGATCTGGATCTGGATCTGGATCTGGATCTGGATCTGGCTCTGGATCTGGCTCTGGATCTGGATCTGGATCTGGATCTGGCTCTGGATCTGGCTCTGGATCTGGATCTGGATCTGGATCTGGCTCTGGATCTGGATCTGGATCTGGCTCTGGATCTGGATCTGGATCTGGATCTGGATCTGGCTCTGGATCTGGATCTGGATCTGGATCTGGCTCTGGATCTGGCTCTGGATCTGCATCTGGATCTGGATCTGGATCTGGCTTGAAGCGACTTTTTAAACTTGATTTGGTTCCTGTAACCCCGAGGACCAACGGAAGGCGTCTCTCAGCTGTTGTTAGGCCGGCCCACCCGCCATGAAACGTCTTATTTCCCCAACATGCCGAACAGTCGGTGTTGTTCTGTAGACGGGTGAGCTCTCCGTCCCCTCGCCGTGTGGCTGAACCACGCAGGCGTGTCTTCGTGACGTTAGAGTCCCTCCCTGTTTCAGGTCATCTGACGGGGCGACACGAGAGACACTTCTCCATCTCAGGGTGTCCTCTGTACCACAACCTGTCAGCGGACGAGTGCAAGGTACGAGCACGCACACACACACGCACACAGAGAGACACACACGCACGCACACACACACGCACACAGAGAGACACACAGACAGACACACACGCACACACGCACACAGAGAGACACACACGCACGCACGCACGCACGCACACATAGACACACACACACAGAGACGCACACACAAACACACACACACACACACATAGACACGCACACACGCACACACACATGCACACAGAGAGACACACACGCACGCACACACACACGCACACAGAGAGACACACAGACAGACACACGCGCACGCACGCACGCACGCACACATAGACACAAACACAGAGACGCACACACACACACACACACACAGAGAGACACACAGACAGACACACACGCACGCACGCACACACACACACACACACACACACATAGACACGCACACACACACACACACACAGACACACACACACACACACACATAGACACGCACGCACGCACGCACACACACACACACACACACACACACACACACACTCAAATATATATATATCCTTTTGTGTGTGTGTGTGTGTGTGTGTGTGTGTGTGTGTGTGTGTGTGGTGTGTGTGTGTGTGTGTGTGTGTGGTGTGTGTGTGTGTGTGGTGTGTGTGTGTGTGTGTGTGTGTGTGTGTGTGTGTGTGTGTGTGTGTGTGTGTGTGTGTGTGTGTGTGTGTGTGTGTGTGTGTGTGTGTGTGTGTGAATTTTGAGTTGTTGGTTTGTTAGACCGTGTTGATGTTCTTTTCAGGGTAAGGCATCGACGCGCGACAAACAGGCCGAAGAGAGGACGCTGTCGCATCGCCAGGACGAGAACAGACACTCCACAAGAAGCCAGGTAACACACACACACACACACACACACACACACACACACGTAACAGCATCAGACAAGCGTGACACAGCCGTGCAGGGCGTCTCATTTAGACTCGTGTTCCAGTGATGCTTTTACCGACTTATTTTATGTCGTATTTTACACACATCTCTCAGCTTTCGTTAACCACGAGGAAACAGGAAGTGAGGAAGTGCAGAACACATCCAGAATATTCTCTCTCATAACTCGGGTTCAGGTGAAGGCTGCGACCCTTCCTCACCTGTCTGATTCACTTCATCGTGAGCTGTGTGTGTGTGTGTGTGTACTGCTATCTTTGTGAGGACACACACAGGTTATCAACCCCTGGAGTGAGGACCATTTTGCAGAGTGAGGACATTGTGTGTGTGTGTGTGTGTGTGTGTGTGTGTGTGTGTGTGTGTGTGTGTGTGTGTGTGTGTGTGTGTGTGTGTGTGTGTGTGTGTGTGTGTGTGTGTGTGTGTGTGTGTGTGTGTGTGTGTGTGTGTGTGTGTGTGTGTGTGTGTGTGTGCGCGCTGCAGCATTACTCTGAAGCTTCAGGTCAGAGGTCACAGTCTGATTCCTCACGTGAACGGAGTGATGAAAGGTTGTTGTTGTTGTTGTTGTTGTTGTTGTTTGAGTCATAGATAACAGGAACACTGGTTAATAATAAACAGAGAACTCATACTGCCTGTGCTGCAGCACCTCTTTTCACCCTCTGTCTGAAACCAGAGCCCAGTCTGCTCCGATTGGTTGGCTGGCCGGCTCTGTTGTGATTGGTCAACCAGCTTAGAGATGTCCCGCCCCTTTAGCCTATCACCTATGTGTTGGAGCGCTAGCTAACTCATCTCAATCTGTAATTAATGTTGTGTTTTTTACATTTTAGATTTGTTTTTTCTTTAATTATTATTACGATTATTATTTTTTAATGAATTTGTAAAGTGTCTTTGAGTTTCAAGAAAAGCTCTCTAGAAATACAATGCATTATTATGATTAGCCAATAGCAGAGCCAGTGTTCCAAAGTGATCAGTGTCAGGCGGGGGAGGGGGAGTGTGTGGGAGATAACACACACATTTTGGCCTTTGCAGACCATTTACATGCATTAAACCCTATCGAACACACGACAGCAGAGGGGACACAGAGCCTCTTCAAACTAGTGTGTTATTTCTGCTCGTTAACAAATATGCAAATGAGACGAAAATGTTCGTTTCAGAAAAAACTAATTCTGTGTTTTTTCCCTTTGTGTCCTCAGGCTCCGTCAGACCGTCAGCTGCGCTACAAAGAGAAAGTGACGGAGCTGAGGAGGAAGAGGAACCCTAGCATCAATAAGGAGCAGAAGGACAAGCAGGGGGTAAGAGAGGAGAGGAAGTCAAGGGTAACAGGGAGCAACATACCGTCAGTTAAAGGGTTACAGCAAAGGGAATGTAAAACAGTCCCGGACTCTCCCCTTCTCTTGGTCTGTGAGTCGACGTTAAATTGATTGCATTGATGTGACTGCTTTCAGTCCCTTCTTCCTCCTTAGCAACAGTGTGTTATCGAGTATTAACAACATGTTAAATGTCTTAATCGACCAATCAGAATCAGGTATTCAACCAAGCAGTGTCATAATGTTCAATGAAGTTATCATCGTCTCGTGTCGGACACCCTGTCCTGACTTCAGGTGGCTTCAGAAAATGTACTTTAAAGAGTCCTCTCCTGCTGATGTTCAGGTGTATATCAGTATGTAGTGTCTCTACTTTAAAGAGTCCTCTCCTGCTGATGTTCAGGTGTATATCAGTGTGTAGTGTCTCTACTTTAAAGAGTCCTCTCCTGCTGATGTTCAGGTGTATATCAGTATGTAGCGTCTCTACTTTAAAGAGTCCTCTCCTGCTGATGTTCAGGTGTATATCAGTATGTAGTGTCTCTACTTTAAAGAGTCCTCTCCTGCTGATGTTCAGGTGTATATCAGTATGTGGTGTCTCTACTTTAAAGAGTCCTCTCCTGCTGATGTTCAGGTGTATATCAGTATGTAGTGTCTCTACTTTAAAGAGTCCTCTCCTGCTGATGTTCAGGTGTATATCAGTATGTAGTGTCTCTACTTTAAAGAGTCCTCTCCTGCTGATGTTCAGGTGTATATCAGTATGTAGTGTCTCTACTTTAAAGAGTCCTCTCCTGCTGATGTTCAGGTGTATATCAGTATGTAGTGTCTCTACTTTAAAGAGTCCTCTCCTGCTGATGTTCAGGAGTATATCAGTATGTAGTGTCTCTACTTTAAAGAGTCCTCTCCTGCTGATGTTCAGGTGTATATCAGTATGTAGTGCCTCTACTTTAAAGAGTCCTCTCCTGCTGATGTTCAGGTGTATATCAGTATGTAGTGTCTCTACTTTAAAGAGTCCTCTCCTGCTGATGTTCAGGCGTATATCAGTATGTAGTGTCTCTACTTTAAAGAGTCCTCTCCTGCTGATGTTCAGGTGTATATCAGTATGTGGCGTCTCTACTTTAAAGAGTTCTCTCCTGCTGATGTTCAGGAGTATATCAGTATGTGGTGTCTCTACTTTAAAGAGTCCTCTCCTGCTGATGTTCAGGTGTATATCAGTATGTAGTGTCTCTACTTTAAAGAGTTCTCTCTCCTGCTGATGTTCAGGTGTATATCAGTATGTGGCGTCTCTACTTTAAAGAGTTCTCTCTCCTGCTCCAGAACCACCGTCAGAGTCTGGGTTCGAGTCGTGAGCCGCTGCTGGAAAACATCACGAGTGAATACGATCTGGAATTGTTCCGGAAAGCCCAGGCACGTGCATCGGAGGATCTTGTAAGAGAGAAAACTCATCCTCACCTCGCTCCCTTACCCCCTTACCTCCTTGCCTCCTCCCCCCTTTCTGCATCACTCCTCTTCTTCTCTGTTTCAGTCAGCACAGCCTCCTCTGCAGCCTCAGGAGGAGTCTGACATATTTTTGGTAGTTTGGACGATCACTTCCTGTTACTCTGTGTTTGCTTTTCTCTGTTGTGATTCATTCTGATACCAAGGTGTTGTTGTTTACTGTAAACAAGGGTGTATACACATGACGTCATAGAAACTGTGTGATTTATAAGATGATATAGCTTTCAGATACACATACAAGCTGTTTTATGGTTTACATGGCATTGTTTGTGCAACCAGGCGAACCCCATACGTTCAGAACGATCAGTATATCTCAGTCAGGCGTTTTAATCGTTCTATCTCCCTACAAAGTAAAGCCATTTCAAGAAAAATAAAGATAATTATATATCAGTAAACTTTTACATAAAATATAAATAATTATTAGTTTCTTTAAAATAACATGATTCAAGTCAAAGAATCAGAAAAATTGCAATATTTTAACATCATCTTATTATAGTATATTATTTTAAATTGTATTATATTTGATTATTTTAAATTATATTTAATTATTTTAAATTATATTTATTTAAGTGATATTGTATTATATTATTTTTAAATATATTATATTATTTTTAATTATATTACATTATATTAAATACAATTATGTTTTATTATATTATTTTAAATTATATTATATTATTTTAAATTATATTTTTTAGAATTAAATTACATTACATTATTTTAAATGAAATGATGTTATATTATTTTAAATTATATTTTTTAAATTATATTTTTAAATTATATTATTTAAAGTATATTGTGTTATGTTATATTAAATACAATTATGTTTTATTATATTATTTTAAATTATATTGTGTTATGTTATATTCAATTAAATGATGTGTGATTATATTACTTTAAATTATATTATTTTAAATTAAATTACATTATTTTCAATTAAATGATGTTATATTATTTTAAATTATATTTAAAATTATATTATTTAAAATTATATTGTCTTATGTTATATTAAATTAAATGATGTGTTATTATATTATTTTAAATTATATTATTTTAAATTATATTATATTATTTTAAATTATATTATTTAAATTATATTATGTTATATTATATTATGTTTGCCACGAGGAACAGCTTAGAGATCCTTCCAGACATGAAGAACCCTGCATTAAATGGTATCTCGATCTAAAGCGTCTCCCGTCCTGTTCCTCGGTCTCATCTCCATCCTGACATTCTTTGTCTTTGTGTGGCCTCCTCTGAGGCTTTCCTCTGGTTCATCTGATCCTCTGCCTGAATAACTAGGACCCTCTCTCCTCCTCTTCCTCCTCCTCTCCCTCTTCATCAGGAGAAGCTGCGTCTGAGTGGCCAGGTTTCAGAGGGAAACAACATGATAAAGACCATCGTTTTCGGCCGTTACGAGTTGGACACCTGGTACCATTCGCCGTATCCGGAGGAATACGCCCGTCTGGGGCGACTCTATATGTGTGAATTCTGCCTGAAATACATGAAGAGCCAGACCATTCTGCGCAGGCACATGGTGAGGCAGCTCTTTCCTCACTTTAAAGAGTTTCAGTGTGTGGTGTCTCTACTTTAAAGAGTCCTCCCCTGCTGATGTCCAGGTGTATATCAGTATGTAGTGTCTCTGCTTTAAAGAGTCCTCTCCTGCTGATGTTCAGGTGTATATCAGTATGTAGTGTCTCTGCTTTAAAGAGTCCTCTCCTGCTGATGTTCAGATGTATATCAGTATGTAGTGTCTCTACTTTAAAGAGTCCTCTCCTGCTGATGTTCAGGTGTATATCAGTATGTAGTGTCTCTACTTTAAAGAGTCCTCTCCTGCTGATGTTCAGGTGTATATCAGCATGTAGTGTCTCTACTTTAAAGAGTCCTCTCCTGCTGATGTTCAGGTGTATATCAGTATGTAGTGTCTCTACTTTAAAGAGTCCTCTCCTGCTGATGTTCAGGTGTATATCAGTATGTAGTGTCTCTACTTTAAAGAGTCCTCTCCTGCTGATGTTCAGGTGTATATCAGTGTGTAGTGTCTCTACTTTAAAGAGTCCTCTCCTGCTGATATTCAGGTGTATATCAGTATGTAGTGTCTCTACTTTAAAGAGTCCTCTCCTGCTGATGTTCAGGTGTATATCAGTATGTAGTGTCTCTACTTTAAAGAGTCCTCTCCTGCTGATGTTCAGGTGTATATCAGTGTGTAGTGTCTCTACTTTAAAGAGTCCTTTCCTGCTGATGTTCAGGTGTATATCAGCATATAGTGTCTCTACTTTAAAGAGTCCTCTCCTGCTGATGTTCAGGTGTATATCAGTGTGTAGTGTCTCTACTTTAAAGAGTCCTCTCCTGCTGATGTTCAGGTGTGTATCAGTGTGTAGTGTCTCTACTTTAAAGAGTCCTCTCCTGCTGATGTTCAGGTGTATATCAGTGTGTAGTGTCTCTACTTTAAAGAGTCCTCTCCTGCCGGTGTTCAGGTGTATATCAGTATGTAGTGTCTCTACTTTAAAGAGTCCTCTCCTGCCGGTGTTCAGGTGTATATCAGTATGTAGTGTCTCTACTTTAAAGAGTCCTCTCCTGCCGGTGTTCAGGTGTGTATCAGTATGTAGTGTCTCTACTTTAAAGAGTCCTCTCCTGCTGATGTTCAGGTGTATATCAGTATGTAGTGTCTCTACTTTAAAGAGTCCTCTCCTGCTGATGTTCAGGTGTATATCAGTATGTAGTGTCTCTACTTTAAAGAGTCCTCTCCTGCTGATGTTCAGGTGTATATCAGTATGTAGTGTCTCTACTTTAAAGAGTCCTCTCCTGCTGATGTTCAGGTGTATATCAGTATGTAGTGTCTCTACTTTAAAGAGTCCTCTCCTGCTGATGTTCAGGTGTATATCAGTATGTAGTGTCTCTACTTTAAAGAGTCCTCTCCTGCTGGTGTTCAGGTGTATATCAGTATGTAGTGTCTCTACTTTAAAGAGTCCTCTCCTGCTGGTGTTCAGGTGTATATCAGTATGTAGTGTCTCTACTTTAAAGAGTCCTCTCCTGCGGTGTTCAGGTGTATATCAGTATGTAGTGTCTCTACTTTAAAGAGTCCTCTCCTGCTGATGATCAGGTGTGTATCAGTGTGTAGCGTCTCTACTTTAAAGAGTCCTCTCCTGCTGATGTTCAGGTGTATATCAGTATGTAGTGTCTCTACTTTAAAGAGTCCTCTCCTGCCGGTGTTCAGGTGTGTATCAGTATGTAGTGTCTCTACTTTAAAGAGTCCTCTCCTGCCGGTGTTCAGGTGTATATCAGTATGTAGTGTCTCTACTTTAAAGAGTCCTCTCCTGCCGGTGTTCAGGTGTGTATCAGTATGTAGTGTCTCTACTTTAAAGAGTCCTCTCCTGCTGATGTTCAGGTGTATATCAGTATGTAGTGTCTCTACTTTAAAGAGTCCTCTCCTGCCGGTGTTCAGGTGTGTATCAGTATGTAGTGTCTCTACTTTAAAGAGTCCTCTCCTGCCGGTGTTCAGGTGTATATCAGTATGTAGTGTCTCTACTTTAAAGAGTCCTCTCCTGCCGGTGTTCAGGTGTGTATCAGTATGTAGTGTCTCTACTTTAAAGAGTCCTCTCCTGCTGATGTTCAGGTGTATATCAGTATGTAGTGTCTCTACTTTAAAGAGTCCTCTCCTGCCGGTGTTCAGGTGTGTATCAGTATGTAGTGTCTCTACTTTAAAGAGTCCTCTCCTGCCGGTGTTCAGGTGTATATCAGTATGTAGTGTCTCTACTTTAAAGAGTCCTCTCCTGCCGGTGTTCAGGTGTGTATCAGTATGTAGTGTCTCTACTTTAAAGAGTCCTCTCCTGCCGGTGTTCAGGTGTATATCAGTATGTAGTGTCTCTACTTTAAAGAGTCCTCTCCTGCCGGTGTTCAGGTGTGTATCAGTATGTAGTGTCTCTACTTTAAAGAGTCCTCTCCTGCCGGTGTTCAGGTGTGTATCCGATCCACTGCTCTCACATCTTGATATAGATTTCAGCTCAAAGTGGAAAATGTTCCTCTAATAAATGAACCTGATTTGACTCTCTGTTATCTCGTTTCCTCGCAGGCGAAGTGTGTGTGGAAGCATCCTCCAGGAGACGAGATCTACAGGAAGGGAAACATCTCCGTGTTCGAGGTGGACGGGAAGAAGAACAAGGTGAAAGATCAGATCACCTCGGCACCTTTACGGAAACTAGGATTTGAGAAACCTAGTTCACTTTGTGAACTACTGACTTTTAGAAAGATCCCCTTACGGAGGAACTACATTTTTTTAGGAGGAAGGGGAGAGGGGAGAGGAGAGAGAGGAGAGGAAGGAGAGAGGGGAGAGGAAGGAGGAGGGGAGAGGAGATAGGAAGGGGAGAGGGGAGAGGGGAGAGGAAGGAGGAAGGGGAGAGGAGATAGGAAGGAGAGGGGAGAGGAGAGAGGAAGGAGGAAGGGGAGAGGAGATAGGAAGGAGAGGGGAGAGAAGGAGAGAGAAGAGAGGGAAGAGGAAGGAGGAAGGAGAGAGGGGAGAAGAAGGAGGAAGGAAAGAGAGAGGGGAGAGGAAGGAGAGAGGAGAGGAAGGAGGAAGGAGAGAGGGGAGAGGAAGGAGAGAGAAGAGAGGAGAGAGGGGAGAGGAAGGAGGAAGGAGAGAGGAAGTAGAGAGGAGAGAGGAAGGAGAGAGGGGGGAGGAAGGAGAGAGAAGAGAGGAGGGAAGGAGAAAGGAGAGAGGAGATGGGAGAGAAAGGAGGAAGGAGAGAGGAGAGAGGGGAGAGGAAGGAAAGAGAAGAGAGGAGGGAAGGAGAAAGTAGAGAGGAGGAAGGAGAGAGGGGAGAGGAAGGAGGAGAGAGGGGAGAGGAAGGAGGAAGGAGAAGATACAAATCGAATCGTCATAAAACACCAGTATTTGTCACCAGTTGGAGTTCATCGAACATTACCTCAAAAAATAACAACATTTGGGAAGTCCACGTGTTTGCCTTCAAGGCCTCGCTGCGTTTCAGAAACCGGCTCGAGTGCACGGCCGAAAAGAATCCGCCCTTCCTTCAGACTTGCTCACAGAGCACCTCCTCCAACACACAGGAACGCGCAATGAGGGCACATTTTGTGCGTGCACGAGATGGAAGGCTGACAGCCGGGCCGGACGTCGCCCCGTTCAGAGCGAAGGGGAGGCGTCTCCGTTGCAGCACGCCACGGAGACGCCGTGTTTACGAAAATGACATATTTTTCAGAAAATCTTAAATTTGAATTTTTCAAAACTAAATATATTCGGCATGAAAATAGTTACCCGAAAACAAAGTGCCCCACGGGTAACTGGAGAGCGAACAGCTTCAAACTGAAATGTAGAAACTAAAGACCTCAGTGAACTGGCTTTAGTTTCTACATTTCTTTTAGTTCTACCATTTATTTTATTTGAATTTAGTGTCAGAATAAACTCCACATTTTTACACTCAAAGGGGTCGGAAATATGTTCAATGTTCAAACCAGCGTGTGTGTGTGTGTGTGTGTGTGTGTGTGTGACAGTGTGAGCGTTAAGGAGAGGTGATGCTACCTTCAGGTCCTTTTAGTTTGATATTTGTTCGGTAAGAACCTGCACTTTATCCTAGTGTTTCCTCTTTAAAACCAGTTTAACACACACACACACACACACACACGCACACACACACACACACGCACACATACGCACACGCATACCACACAACGCACACGCACACACACGCACACACACGCACTCTCACACACACGCACACACACACACACACACTCACACACGCACGCACGCACACGCACATGTACACACACGCACGCACTCTCACACACACGACACACACACACACACGCACACACGCACACGCACACACACACACACACACACTCACACTCACACTCACACACACGCACACACACACACACACTCTCACACACACACACACACACACACTCACACACACACACACAACACACACACACACACACACACTCCACACACACACACACACACACACACTACACACACACACACACACACACACACACACACACTCACACTCACTCACACATCACACTCTCACACTCACACTCTCACACTCACTCACACTCACACACACACACACCACACACACACACACGCTGTGATCTCGTTATGCTGTGACTGCTGGAGGGGATACTGCACTGTAGTATAACTTTGAGGTACTTCCCTCGTGTATCCTTTCTGACGGATTGAATTACTAGCTGCAGTTACAATAATCAAAGTCAGTCAACTTTACTGTCGATCTTTCAGCTTGCGTGTGCAGACAGAGAGATCGACAT
>CM070491.1:37776874-37806874 GCA_036324585.1 Champsocephalus esox | reverse complement strand
ACTGATATACACCTGAACACCAGCAGGAGAGGACTCTTTAAAGTAGAGACACGACATACTGATATACACCTGAACATCAGCAGGAGAGGACTCTTTAAAGTAGAGACACTACATACTGATATACACCTGAACATCAGCAGCAGAGGACTCTTTAAAGTAGAGACACTACATACTGATATACACCTGAACATCAGCAGGAGAGGACTCTTTAAAGTAGAGACACTACATACTGATATACACCTGAACACCAGCAGCAGAGGACTCTTTAAAGTAGAGACACTACATACTGATATACACCTGAACATCAGCAGGAGAGGACTCTTTAAAGTAGAGACACTACATACTGATATACACCTGAACATCAGCAGCAGAGGACTCTTTAAAGTAGAGACACTACATACTGATATACACCTGAACATCAGCAGGAGAGGACTCTTTAAAGTAGAGACACTACATACTGATATACACCTGAACATCAGCAGGAGAGGACTCTTTAAAGTAGAGACACTACATACTGATATACACCTGAACATCAGCAGGAGAGGACTCTTTAAAGTAGAGACACTACATACTGATATACACCTGAACATCAGCAGCAGAGGACTCTTTAAAGTAGAGACACTACATGCTGATATAACTCTTTAATTATGTGTGTCTCTGCGTTTGTGAATGTAACAAATAACTGATTCAATCAAGTTTGTCAGACTATATAAAGAGATATAAGTAGAAATCTTGAGATATCGTTCAGACAAACTGTGAATACTTCAGTCGTAACACTCTGTTCCCCTCATAGTTTAATACTTTTGATGAAAGCAGAAAGATCCTCTCGCTGCAGACTCTTCTTCATTCAGAATCTGCCCTCCATTCTGTCTTTCTCTGCAGAGATTATTAAACATCAGGATCTTTTGATTACTTATTATTTCCATAAAGAGCCTCGCTGTGCTCGTTCTGCAGAAACAGTGTCATGATGTTTCAGCTGCAGAGAAACAGCCGAGCTTCAACAATGATTTTAAGCAAAAGACACAAAAATCTCCCTGTGATTTGTATGTTTCTTTAATCCTCTACGTGTGAGGTTGACTTAACTTCTCAGTGTTTTTTAGGGACTCCTCGTGCAGGACATATTAACTCATGCTCACAAGACTACTTTTTACTCAGACGGTGAATACAGTAAACATTAAACCAGGTTAAAGGCATGTTTTGCATTTGTTGAGAGTCTCTGCTGTTTTCAGGCACTTATCATTGTCACTGTTAGCATGTTAGCATGTTAGCATAACGCTATCAGTATTTGGCTCAAAGGACTGTGTTGTCTTAGTACAGCCAGAAAAAGCTGTTAGCATGGCTGCAGACACCGTGTTTGAGTCTGTAGTTACTCGTGAAAATACTGCCTCTGAAATAATTTTTGGAGTACTTGCCAACTCGCTTTTTTTCACCCTAAACAGCCGATTGGACAGGTAACAAGGCAGCAAATATATCCAAAATATAGTTGAGTATCATCCGCATAACAATGAAAGTTTACAGAATGATTCCTTATAATATTGCCTAACGGAAGCATATATAATGTGAACAAAATAGGTCCGAGCACTGAGCCCTGTGGCACTCCATGGCTAACTTTGGTTTGCGTGGAAGATTCATCGTTGACACGTACAAACTGAGAGCGTTCAGATAGATAGGACCTAAACCAGCCTAAAGCAGTTCCCTGTATGCCAACCAAGTGCTCTAGTCTTTGCAATAGGATATCATGGTCGATAGTATCAAATGCAGCACTGAGATCGAGCAAAACAAGAACAGAGACAAGTCCCTTGTCTGAGGCTATTAGAATATCATTTGTGACTTTAACCAGAGCTGTCTCTGTGCTATGATGTGTTCTAAAGCCAGACTGAAAATCTTCAGATAAATCATTGTTTTTTAAGTAATCACACAACTGTTTTGCGACCGCTTTCTCAAGAATCTCTGAGAGGAACAGAAGATTAGAAATAGGTCTATAGTTGGCTAAAAACCAGAGTATTTTTAAACACGAGTATCTGTACTTCTACTTGAGCAAAGGATGTGTGTACTTTCCCCATCTCTGACTCTCGTTTCCTCTGTTTCTCTCAGAGATCAGTCAGGAGACGGCGGTGAACCCGGTGGATATCGTCAGCACTCTGCAGTCTCTCCAGATGCTCAAATACTGGAAGGGAAAACACCTGGTGTTAAAGAGACAGGTAGGAGACACTCAATCGACTTTTATTATTGATTTACCTGTTTTTAAAGTGACTTCATTTTCAAATTGACTTTAAACATTTTTTTCTAGAATCATTTAAAAACATGCATAATTTTCGAGAAATGCTTGATTTAATAAATGGAAAAAAAAGAAATGACCAAACTAAAATTTTACAAAAATGATGTTTTTTTTGAAAAATGTGTTAAACAAACTCTTTTAGAAAAATATTCAATATTTAAGAAAAACTTAATTTCTGAATAAAAAGCTTTATTTAAAAAAAGAACAACGAATTATAAAAAAATCTCCAAACATTTTCCAAAAACGTACATTTTAGAAAAAAAACGGAATAAAAAATAAAACAGAATTTTGGTAAAACACTTTTCAAAAATATATAATTTCCAAAAACATCACAAATTGAAGAATTATGTTATAACAAAAATTACCATTTACTAAAAGATCTTCACATTTTTCAAACATTTCTTAATTTCCTGTCTCTCTGAAGGACCTCATCGATGACTGGAAGGCGAGGGAGACGAAGCGCGGAAACAGCAAGACCATCGAACCCAAAGCCTTAAAGTGGACGCCGCCTAAAGGGACATAGAGGATCCTTTCACACTGAAAACACACACACACACACACACACACACACTCTCACTCCAGTAAAAACACTTCAGCAGCTTCACAGAGCCTCTGGGTTCAGCAGCCACCGTCACAGCTCAGAAATAAAAAAAATACATGGACATTTGTTGGAAGATGTGCATTAATCTGCACCTAAAACACGGCTGAATGATCAGAAATGTGTATTTAATGTTTAAGACGTCACTTTGTGTAGCATCTCACTCTGCAAAATGTGACCGAGCTGTAGTCAGAGTCACTATGATGGTTAAAGGATGAACAAAAAGGGATGTTGATGTGATGTGTGAATACAGGATCACCCTCATCTGTTTCCTGCAGATTGAGTAATGTCTGCACCAGGCTCTCCCTCTAATCCAATCAGCAGCGGCCGGTATCGAACCGGTGCCGCTTTTCATTTCGTTCTCCAGACGTTCGGACAAAAAGCAGGTCGGCTGCTCGTTGACTCATGCAATGCATCATGGGAGACGCAGACGAGCGGGCCGTGATTTCATTAACGCATAACGTTGGTGGAAATAGCAGCCAGGAGCTCGAGTGGCAAAAAAAATGAATAGAGCCATGAAGGAATGGGTCCTAAAACCAGAAATGAGTCGGCATTTAATCACTTTCTGTGTGGTTAACACAAGCTGAAGAGATTAAGATACGTCGGTAAATACTCCACTGATGAATTAAAAACTACGGTTGCTAACAAGTGTCTAAATGAGAGGGCTAAACGTCATCAGGCCCAATATTAGCCTCCTTTAGCTTAGCGTCGGTGAAGTCATGTGACCGTGCTGTAGTTCCTTTTATAGTCCAACATTAGCTTCCTTTAGCTTAGCGGTGGTGAAGTCATGTGACCGTGCTGTAGTTCCTTTATAGCCCAACATTAGCCACCTTTAGCTTAGCGTGTGAGTGAAGTCATGTGACCGTGCTGTAGTTCCTTTATAGCCCAACATTAGCCACCTTTAGCTTAGCGGTGGTGACGTGAAGTCATGTGACCGTGCTGTAGGTCCTTTATAGCCCAACATTAGCCTCCTTTAGCTTAGCGGTGGTGAAGTCATGTGACCATGCTGTAGTTCCTTTATAGCCCAACATTAGCCACCTTTAGCTTAGCGGTGGTGACGTGAAGTCATGTGACCGTGCTGTAGTTCCTTTATAGCCCAACATTAGCCTCCTTTAGCTTAGCGGTGGTGAACTCATGTGCTGTAGTTCCTTATATAGAGGCTAACGTTGGGCTATAAAGGAACTACAGCACGGTCACATGACTTCACCACGCTAAGCTAAAGGAGGCTAATGTTGGGCTATAAAGGAACTACAGCATGGTCACATGACTTCACCTCACCACCGCTAAGCTAAAGGAGGCTAATGTTGGGCTACAAAGGAACTAGAGCACGGTCACATGACTTCACGTCACCACGCTAAGCTAAAGGAGGCTAATGTTGGGCTACAAAGGAACTACAGCACGGTCACATGACTTCTCGTCACCACGCTAAGCTAAAGGAGGCTAATGTTGGGCTACAAAGGAACTACAGCACGGTCACATGACTTCACGTCACCACCGCTAAGCTAAAGGTGGCTAACGTTAGGCTATAGCTAAAGGAACGAAAGTGGTAAAATGCTGACTAATTTCAAGGTTGTAGGACTCATTCCTTCACCACCACCAAGTCTCCTCCAACATACAATATAGTGAACATAGAACAGTGACTTTTCTGAGTCTCATGATGGCTGCTTGAACCCAGAGCTAATCAATGACTCGGCATGTTTCTCGTCAGAACAAACACACATGGTGTCCAGTATTTAATCCATCCCGGTTAGTCAGGAAGCCAGCTGCCATTGGACCTGGAGTGTAATCTAATGCCCGTCTGTTCGTGTGTTTTATGAGGTCTGCCGTTTGTTCTGAAGGGAGATCTCTCACACACACGTTCTCTCCGTGTTGTTAAATGATATTTTATACTTGTTCTACCTCTTACTGTAGGTGTACCACTGTATCAGAGTTAATGTTAAGCTTCTTTACCCCCACTTTTTATTCGGTTTTAACAATTGTTTTTCTAGATTTCTAAATATATATGCTATTTATATTCTTAAAATATATATGTTAAGTCTGCTAGAGGAATGTGTACTCTATAGGACCGGCTTTGTGTGGATATAAATATTTATCGCAAATGTTTAAGTGAATGTTTCATACGGTGGCCGACAACGTAGGAGGAAAAACGTGCAGCAACTTCAGATATAAAAACGCAAATGAAAACACGAGGACACAAACATTTGTGTTTTTGTTTCGGTTCTGAAGCTGCAGTTCGTTTCTCCTGATGGAAGAGATTTGGCCGCTGTCAGCCACCGTACTTTAAGGTACTGGAGAAAAACACACGCAGTTGATCTCCTGTATTTTAAAAAGTGTCACTATTTTAGTTTGTGAATCTCCGTGGCTCGGCGGCACCTTCGTTTCATTATCTGTCCCTTTTTGAAAACACTTTATTTCTCTGACAATCTTTGTATTTATTGATTTAAAACCTTCACCCGGTTTTAAGATGTGTTTTAAAGGGGGTTTTAGGAAATGTGCGTATTTATTTTTGAATGCAGAGAGTTCAGATAAATACCACAATGCAGATGTACTCGAGCATTGTACTTAAGTACACATTTGAGGTGCTTTTACTTCCATGTTCTGCCAATGTGTGCTTCTACTACTACATATGTATATTAACTTAAAGACTAAAGCTTTAGTTATTTTATAAATGTATGCATAAAGACACGTAAAATAAGATGATTTGGGATAAATGAAATTAGCAAAGAACAGCTTGTTTACTGGCATAAACATTAAAGTAATTGTCTTAGTTATTAATTATATATTTTATGATTAAGTGGTAATTGATTGGCATCTATACCAGTTAAGTAATTAGTTTTTTCAGTGTTATTTTGTTAATTGGACCGGTTGATGAAATGGTTTTTAATGTTAGATGATTAAGGGATCATTAATTGGCATCTATCGAACATTTGCAGCAAAATAAATAAGTGTATTTCCCCCAAACATGTAATATTCCTGTAGAGAGAGGGATGAGTGTGGGCAGTGAAATCGGAGGTGGAAGCTGTCGCATGAAATCCTCTGAGTGTTTTGTCATATGTGGAAACATGTTTCCTCACCGCCCGGGGTGACCTGCGCTCTCCTGCGTTTCACAGTTACATCTGATCGGGACATTTCTCCGCGTCTTGTTTTATATAATAACGTTTTCTATATTTCCTCTCACGCTGTTGTTGTTTCCGCTTCTCTGCATGTGGCTTTCGGAGTCACATCTTCCATCTAAAACCAAACAGGCCAAACATTTAAATAATTAGCTGTCGATCGATACTTTCAGCACCTTGCCTCAATGAACCTCTCTGACGACGTATTTAGAGTCGCTTATTCTCAAGTGGATTAACAGCAAAGTGCACTTTTAGTGAAAGAAATCCACCACTTTAATATTGATGTTCCTGAATGCCTTCTGTACTTTTGCGGCGTTGAAATGAAGTATGACGGAGTGGTTCAAATATGATTGTCTGACTGAAATTGGAGAACAGTTGCAACCGGAGGTGGACAAAGTACGAGTATTTGAAGGATAAAGCGGCAGCCGTTGGAAATACTAAAGTCAAATGCCTCCTGATGCTTCACTACGTCTTCACTACGTCATCTTTGAAACCCCGTGTTTCTGTTTGTTCCTCTTGTTTATCGCAGATCCAGTGGCAGCTATCTTTCTGTTTGCTAACACCGGCAGAGGTGCACTGTCTCGCCCCCAGTGACTGCAGGGACGACACATAGTTAACACGACCGACACACAACAGTAGCGTGGCGTCAATATGTAGCTCAGTCCTGCTTTTGTACCTGTTTCCCCACTTCCTTCCTGTTCAATAAACGCTAATGGTGAAACTAGAGTGTGTAGTGTCTCTACTTTAAAGAGTCCTCTCCTGCTGATGTTCAGGTGTATATCAGTATGTAGTGTCTCTACTTTAAAGAGTCCTCTCCTGCTGATGTTCAGGTGTATATCAGTATGTAGTGTCTCTACTTTAAAGAGTCCTCTCCTGCTGATGTTCAGGTGTATATCAGTATGTAGTGTCTCTACTTTAAAGAGTCCTCTCCTGCTGATGTTCAGGTGTATATCAGTATGTAGTGTCTCTACTTTAAAGAGTCCTCTCCTGCTGATGTTCAGGTGTATATCAGTATGTAGTGTCTCTACTTTAAAGAGTCCTCTCCTGCTGATGTTCAGGTGTATATCAGTATGTAGTGTCTCTACTTTAAAGAGTCCTCTCCTGCTGATGTTCAGGTGTATATCAGTATGTAGTGTCTCTACTTTAAAGAGTCCTCTCCTGCTGATGTTCAGGTGTATATCAGTATGTGTGTCTCTACTTTAAAGAGTCCTCTCCTGCTGATGTTCAGGTGTATATCAGTATGTAGTGTCTCTACTTTAAAGAGTCCTCTCCTGCTGATGTTCAGGTGTATATCAGTATGTAGTGTCTCTACTTTAAAGAGTCCTCTCCTGCTGATGTTCAGGTGTATATCAGTATGTAGTGTCTCTACTTTAAAGAGTCCTCTCCTGCTGATGTTCAGGTGTATATCAGTATGTAGTGTCTCTACTTTAAAGAGTCCTCTCCTGCTGATGTTCAGGTGTATATCAGTATGTAGTGTCTCTACTTTAAAGAGTCCTCTCCTGCTGATGTTCAGGTGTATATCAGTATGTAGTGTCTCTACTTTAAAGAGTCCTCTCCTGCTGATGTTCAGGTGTATATCAGTATGTAGTGTCTCTACTTTAAAGAGTCCTCTCCTGCTGATGTTCAGGTGTATATCAGTATGTAGTGTCTCTACTTTAAAGAGTCCTCTCCTGCTGATGTTCAGGTGTATATCAGTATGTAGTGTCTCTACTTTAAAGAGTCCTCTCCTGCTGATGTTCAGGTGTATATCAGTATGTAGTGTCTCTACTTTAAAGAGTCCTCTCCTGCTGATGTTCAGGTGTATATCAGTATGTAGTGTCTCTACTTTAAAGAGTCCTCTCCTGCTGATGTTCAGGTGTATATCAGTATGTAGTGTCTCTACTTTAAAGAGTCCTCTCCTGCTGATGTTCAGGTGTATATCAGTATGTAGTGTCTCTACTTTAAAGAGTCCTCTCCTGCTGATGTTCAGGTGTATATCAGTATGTAGTGTCTCTACTTTAAAGAGTCCTCTCCTGCTGATGTTCAGGTGTATATCAGTATGTAGTGTCTCTACTTTAAAGAGTCCTCTCCTGCTGATGTTCAGGTGTATATCAGTATGTAGTGTCTCTACTTTAAAGAGTCCTCTCCTGCTGATGTTCAGGTGTATATCAGTATGTAGTGTCTCTACTTTAAAGAGTCCTCTCCTGCTGATGTTCAGGTGTATATCAGTATGTAGCGTCTCTACTTTAAAGAGTCCTCTCCTGCTGATGTTCAGGTGTATATCAGTGATGTAGTGTCTCTGAGGAAAAGAGCCAGATTTTCATCAACAAAAGCAGAAAATAAATAATCTGAGGTGAATGTTTCACTCATTAAACTTTTATTTTTTACAGAGACGACAGAATGAAGACACTTAACATCATCCGCTTGAATGGATTTCAAAATAAGCAACTCCCTTAACAGAAACACGTACATGTATTTAAATATGAATAAAAGACGTTGATATCTGTGTATGTATTACATGAAGTCAGTGTGAGTTGATCAACAACACGGCACTGGAATATACAGGGCAGGGCATTAAACTGTTATTATCGGGGAGTTGTCTTTAATTGGAGTCTGGTGTCCAATCCTCTTCAGTATCTGGGCAATAAGAAGCAGAATATTAGAAACACAGACGATACAAGTTTCCACAAGCAGTGAAGAATATCACAATCAAAACTAATATATAGATCGGACACTTTCAAGCAGCGGTTCCCAACCTTTTTCAACTCAGACAAACGTAAGCATCTAAAATGTTTCGCGGCCCACATTCAACCGTAACCAATACGGAGGCGAACCAAAGCTCTCAGAACACTTTTTATTTTATTTAGAAAAGGATCTGGCCATCGGTAACATTTTTATTACACGGTTTAGTTGAATACTCGATTCTTATTGGTCGATTCAGAACATGTGACACGTTGTTAATCCAGTAGAACAGACCGTTGCTAAGGAGGATCAAGAAAGAGAAAGGAAAAGAGGTTAAAATAAAAAAAATATTTTAATCATGAAATGTTTCCACACAAATCATAATGTTTTCAAATTACTTGGCGGCCCACTTGCAATGCCTTCGCGGACCACTAGGGGGCCGCGGCCCACAGGTTGGGAACCGCTGCTTTAAAGCACAAAATAAAAATATAACAATTAAAAAAGAATCTATAAATTGTAAGGGAAAATCTTTGGACCGAATAATTGTGCAAAAATATAAAAATGTCCAGATTTCTCTTGTGTAATATTCTGTTTTCCAATATGTATTATCTCACTGGCTGCGACCTGTATTGGCTCATAATTGCACATTGTACACGTTATACTGCTGCTACTTACTTTTCAAATTCACCACAGATGTTTACTTACTTGATTTTAAATATACTGTATTTATTGGAGTATACATGGTGTGTATTGTGTAAATACATTATTATGTTTATTTCATTGTTGTGTCTTTAATCAGACATATTTAACTTTGACTTCCTTTTTCCCCCAAAATGTTGAATTGTTCTCCAGATCTTTGCATTTTCTTCTGAGCTTTTCTCATAATTGTGACTTTTCTCAAACATTGCATTTGTTTCTTCAGAATTTTGACTTTTATTTAGAAAGTTTCGACTTTTTTTCTCGAGATTTTTACTTTGTACGCTTTTGTGCTGAATCAGAATTTTGACTTTCCTCATAGATAACGTAACTGTTAAATCCTTTCTTTGTTATAAAGGATTTCTGGTTCAGATTTCATCTCTTACACCAGAGAATTATTTCATTATTTTTTAAAAACATGTTTGTCTTACCTCCACCTAAACTCCTTCGGCCCATCAGCCCAACAAACATCTCGCCTTTGTTCCCTGAAGAAGAGAGAGACAGCTCATGAGGCTCATCTGGCGATCGTGATATAACACACACAAATTAAAGCACGATAAAAACCCTTTAGTGTAATAACTCACTTTTCTTTCCCACTCTCACATGTTGAGAGTCGCCTGAAATGAAGTAGGTATAAAGATATGTTTAAATATAACAATAGGTAAACAGCAGTAGTAATATTATACAGATGTTACTGTATTGTGTACAAACATAAATACCAATATTTACGTGTTTAGGATGTATATTTACCGGTGCTCCGGCCCATGAGGCCGTGGAACTGCTGAGCTTTGGAGCGTTTGATGAGATCCAACAACCGGATACTGAGCCCTCTCTCCAGGGGGTAACTCTACACACACACACACACACACACACACACACACACACAGGAAGGTTTGAAGTCAGGTTATTGCTCCTGTAAATCCTCCATCTCGTTACATTTAGGGTGTAATTAAAACATTTGTTTACACTATTGATGGCTTTTATTCTATTCTAATGAACTGTGTTTAATAATTAATGGAAGTGTATACATGTCACTTCATTTGAATGAGGTGATCTTAGTCTAATCTATTTTAGTTTATTTAAAGTATCTGAGGCTTTCACTGTCTCTCTCCGTGGTGCGGGAATGGTCTCAAAACTTTATGACTTTATAAACCTAATTTTGCATCTGTGATCTTCTGTCAGTGCTAAAAGTAGGGAATCATTTCTTATATATGTTACCAGAAATCTGGGAGTGAAAAATGATCTGAAAAAGTCGCACATCTCTGCAGAATTCGAGCTCCTATATGAACTTCCAGACGCGCGTAAATCACGTTTGGATTCAAATATATGGATTTTTTTTCACGACATATAACATACATTTCTGCTGAAACTGGATTCTTCTCCTACTGGGATGTTTTCCTACAGGCCGAAGGCAACACTTATCAGAGAAACATCGTATATTTGTGGAAACTAGAGTTGTTCTTGACTCCCGGACGTGCGTAAAGTCACCTTTGGATTATCACGCATCACTTATTTTAAACAACACGTGCCACTAAACGCTGCTGCTGCTAGTCGATTATAAAGCTGAACAAACATCCACTCAAATCAAAGAATCTTCTCAAAACACGTCCCGTTTCTTTTTGACCTGCGAACCCTCCCCACGGTATTCTACCTCTCAAAACACGGTTTCATCTGTTCGTGCAGAAAAGTAGGAAATCATGTTTTATATGAAAAAGCAAATCATCAGAGAAAGTTAGTGAACATTAGAGCTTTAGTTTCACCTCCCAGACGTGCGTAACATCTCGTTTGGATACAAATATATACATTTTAGTTTGTTCACCTGAAAGTGGCTTCTCTGATACTCAGGAAGTATGAAATCATCATAATCCTAATCTGTCTATGCTTCGAGTAATAATGATCAGAAAGAGGTCGTAATCTTGTGGAAGAGAGCTATGACTTTGAGACTGTAAAGACACCTCTCTCCGACGTCCTTTCCCCTGACTCCTGATTGGCCGACAAGAAGGACATCCTAAACCTTTAGACTAGAGGAAAACATTCTTTAAAAAAGTCGTAAACGTGTGAAGAATGAGAGATGTGATGAACTCCGCGCAGAGCGAACACATCACGTCACGGATTATTAGACCTCGCGCATTTTTATTTTAAACGCATGCCTCTTTCTTGCATCCTCTACAATGCACCTCCACCGCTAGAACAATCCACCTTCAGTCCGTGAATCCATCTTCTCATCGCGTCCGGGTTTCTCTCACCTGCCAGTCCTCCAGCCTCCACGCCTCTCCGTCTTCTTCTTCGTTGGTGAGCGGGGTTCCCAACGCGCCAAACACCTGCACCCAGACCACCACGAGCAAAACCCCCGCGAGCTTCAGAGCCTCCATCCTCTCAGGCTGCAGATCGGACAAAACACAGACAAGCGGGCACGGTTTTTACGCATGTACGTGCCAAACAACACCCTGTCCCTGAATATATATATGTATGTGCGTGTGTGTGTTTGGTGTGCGAGTGCAGCTCTTATAAAGACCCTCTGTTTGCTCCTCCCCCCACTCAAACCTCATATGAAATATTGTTTTATTGTGTGACTCGTGATGATGAATGAACTTGGTCTTATCTAAAGCAAACTGACCACTTCCGGTGGATGATGCAGGTGTTGCTCAAATGATTAAAGAGATCATTGAACAGCATTGTGTATTAAGAGACGGAGAAGTACACAGTCTGTACTTTGGTCAAACAGGTTTCTGTATTCAATCATAAACCCATTTAACTTCCCTCATTTTCTCAATTTCAATTTAAAGTTGGTTATATATATATATATATATATATATATATATATATATATATATATATATATTATATATACATTCATCAGTAGGTACTTTAGCACACAAAGGGCTCCAGAATCCATCACACAAGTTGTAAAGTTCGGTATTTAAGACGCTGTATTTCTAGATTATTCATTGAAAATAATCACACAATTATCATTTGTATATTCAGTCAAAATATCAAAACATTATCATTTGTGGCGAGAGGTACAAACGCCTTGTGGCGCCCCAAGACTCCTCTTCCGTCAAGAGAGACGCTGCAGCTTCAGACAGGATGCAGATAAACAAACACCAATGTTCCACTTGGAGAAACATCTTCAGCAGCTTGAGGACACGTGCAGCGTCTACTGAGAGCTGCAGGAACCAGAAGCTCAAAACACAACGGAGACCAGGGGACACTAAAGAGTGACGCACACAGCTGGAGACCAGGGGACACTAAAGAGTGACGCACACAGCTGGAGACCAGGGGACACTAAAGAGTGACGCACACAGCTGGAGACCAGGGGACACTAAAGAGTGACGCACACAGCTGGAGACCAGGGGACACTAAAGAGTGACGCACACAGCTGGAGACCAGGGGACACTAAAGAGTGACGCACACAGCTGGAGACCAGGGGACACTAAAGAGTGACGCACACAGCTGGAGACCAGGGGACACTAAAGAGTGACGCACACAGCTGGAGACCAGGGGACACTAAAGGGTGACGCACACAGCTGGAGACCAGGGGACAGTAAAGACTGACGCACACAGCTGGAGACCAGGGGACACTAAAGAGTGACGCACACAGCTGGAGACCAGGGGACAGTAAAGACTGACGCACACAGCTGGAGACCAGGGGACACTACAGAGTGACGCACACAGCTGGAGACCAGGGGACACTAAAGACTGACGCACACAGCTGGGAGACCAGGGGATACTAAAGAGTGACGCACACAGCTGGGAGACCAGGGGATACTAAAGAGTGACGCACACAGCTGGGAGACCAGGGGACACTAAAGAGTGACGCACACAGCTGGGAGACCAGGGGACACTAAAGAGTGACGCACACAGCTGGAGACCAGGGGACACTAAAGAGTGACGCACACAGCTGGGAGACCAGGGGACACTACAGAGTGACGCACACAGCTGGGAGACCAGGGGACACTAAAGAGTGATGCACACAGCTGGGAGACCAGGGGACACTAAAGAGTGATGCACACAGCTGGAGACCAGTGGACACTACAGAGTGATGCACACAGCTGGAGACCAGGGGACACTAAAGAGTGACGCACACAGCTGGGAGACCAGGGGACACTAAAGAGTGACGCACACAGCTGGGAGACCAGGGGACACTAAAGAGTGATGCACACAGCTGGAGACCAGGGGACACTAAAGAGTGATGCACACAGCTGGAGACCAGTGGACACTAAAGAGTGACGCACACAGCTGGGAGACCAGGGGACACTAAAGAGTGACGCACACAGCTGGAGACCAGGGGACACTACAGATTGACGCACACAGCTGGAGACCAGGGGACACTAAAGAGTGGAGACCAGGGGACACTAAAGAGTGACACACACAGCTGGGAGACCGGGGGACACTAAAGAGTGACGTACACAGCTGGGAGACCAGGGGACACTAAAGAGTGACGCACACAGCTGGGAGACCAGGGGACACTAAAGAGTGACGCACACAGCTGGGAGACCAGGGGACACTAAAGAGTGACGCACACAGCTGGAGATCAGGAGACACTAAAGAGTGACGCACACAGCTGGAGACCAGGGGACACTACAGATTGACGCACACAGCTGGAGACCAGGGGACACTAAAGAGTGGAGACCAGGGGACACTAAAGAGTGACACACACAGCTGGGAGACGGGGGACACTAAAGAGTGACGTACACAGCTGGGAGACCGGGGACACTAAAGAGTGATGCACACAGCTGGAGACCAGGGGACACTAAAGAGTGATGCACACAGCTGGAGACCAGTGGACACTAAAGAGTGACACACACAGCTGGGAGACCAGGGGACACTAAAGAGTGACGCACACAGCTGGGAGACCAGGGGACACTAAAGAGTGACGCACACAGCTGGAGACCAGGGGACACTACAGATTGACGCACACAGCTGGAGACCAGGGGACACTAAAGAGTGGAGACCAGGGGACACTAAAGAGTGACACACACAGCTGGGAGACCGGGGGACACTAAAGAGTGACGTACACAGCTGGGAGACCAGGGGACACTAAAGAGTGACACACACAGCTGGGAGACCGGGGTACACTAAAGAGTGACGTACACAGCTGGGAGACCAGGGGACACTAAAGAGTGACGCACACAGCTGGGAGACCAGGGGACACTAAAGAGTGACGCACACAGCTGGGAGACCAGGGGACACTAAAGAGTGACGCACACAGCTTGAGATCAGGAGACACTAAAGAGTGACGCACACAGCTGGAGACCAGGGGACACTACAGATTGACGCACACAGCTGGAGACCAGGGGACACTAAAGAGTGGAGACCAGGGGACACTAAAGAGTGACACACACAGCTGGGAGACCGGGGGACACTAAAGAGTGACGTACACAGCTGGGAGACCAGGGGACACTAAAGAGTGATGCACACAGCTGGAGACCAGGGGACACTAAAGAGTGATGCACACAGCTGGAGACCAGTGGACACTCAAGAGTGACGCACACAGCTGGGAGACCAGGGGACACTAAAGAGTGACGCACACAGCTGGAGACCAGGGGACACTACAGATTGACGCACACAGCTGGAGACCAGGGGACACTAAAGAGTGGAGACCAGGGGACACTAAAGAGTGACACACACAGCTGGGAGACCGGGGGACACTAAAGAGTGACGTACACAGCTGGGAGACCAGGGGACACTAAAGAGTGACGCACACAGCTGGGAGACCAGGGGACACTAAAGAGTGACGCACACAGCTGGGAGACCAGGGGACACTAAAGAGTGACGCACACAGCTGGAGATCAGGAGACACTAAAGAGTGACGCACACAGCTGGAGACCAGGGGACAGTACAGATTGAAGCACACAGCTGGAGACCAGGGGACACTAAAGAGTGGAGACCAGGGGACACTAAAGAGTGACACACACAGCTGGGAGACCGGGGGACACTAAAGAGTGACGTACACAGCTGGGAGACCAGGGGACACTAAAGAGTGACGCACACAGCTGGGAGACCAGGGGACACTAAAGAGTGACGCACACAGCTGGGAGACCAGGGGACACTAAAGAGTGACGCACACAGCTGGAGATCAGGAGACACTAAAGAGTGGAGACCAGGGGACACTAAAGAGTGACACACACAGCTGGAGACCAGGGGACACTACAGATTGACGCACACAGCTGGAGACCAGGGGACACTAAAGAGTGGAGACCAGGGGACACTAAAGAGTGACACACACAGCTGGGAGACCGGGGGACACTAAAGAGTGACGTACACAGCTGGGAGACCAGGGGACACTAAAGAGTGACACACACAGCTGGGAGACCGGGGGTACACTAAAGAGTGACGTACACAGCTGGGAGACCAGGGGACACTAAAGAGTGACGCACACAGCTGGGAGACCAGGGGACACTAAAGAGTGACACACAGCTGGAGACCAGGGGACACTAAAGAGTGAGCACACAGCTGGGAGACCAGGGGACACTAAAGAGTGACGCACACAGCTGGGAGACCAGGGGACACTAAAGAGTGACGCACACAGCTTGAGATCAGGAGACACTAAAGAGTGACGCACACAGCTGGAGACCAGGGGACACTACAGATTGACGCACACAGCTGGAGACCAGGGGACACTAAAGAGTGGAGACCAGGGGACACTAAAGAGTGACACACACAGCTGGGAGACCGGGGGACACTAAAGAGTGACGTACACAGCTGGGAGACCAGGGGACACTAAAGAGTGATGCACACAGCTGGAGACCAGGGGACACTAAAGAGTGATGCACACAGCTGGAGACCAGTGGGACACTCAAAGAGTGACGCACACAGCTGGGAGACCAGGGGACACTAAAGAGTGACGCACACAGCTGGAGACCAGGGGACACTACAGATTGACGCACACAGCTGGAGACCAGGGGACACTAAAGAGTGGAGACCAGGGGACACTAAAGAGTGACACACACAGCTGGGAGACCGGGGGACACTAAAGAGTGACGTACACAGCTGGGAGACCAGGGGACACTAAAGAGTGACGCACACAGCTGGGAGACCAGGGGACACTAAAGAGTGACGCACACAGCTGGGAGACCAGGGGACACTAAAGAGTGACGCACACAGCTGGAGATCAGGAGACACTAAAGAGTGACGCACACAGCTGGAGACCAGGGGACACTACAGATTGACGCACACAGCTGGAGACCAGGGGACACTAAAGAGTGGAGACCAGGGGACACTAAAGAGTGACACACACAGCTGGGAGACCGGGGGACACTAAAGAGTGACGTACACAGCTGGGAGACCAGGGGACACTAAAGAGTGACGCACACAGCTGGGAGACCAGGGGACACTAAAGAGTGACGCACACAGCTGGGAGACCAGGGGACACTAAAGAGTGACGCACACAGCTGGAGATCAGGAGACACTAAAGAGTGGAGACCAGGGGACACTAAAGAGTGACGCACACAGCTGGGAGACCAGGGGGACACTAAAGAGTGACGCACACAGCTTGGAGACCAGGGGACACTAAAGAGTGACGCACACAGCTGGGAGACCAGGGGACACTAAAGAGTGACGCACACAGCTGGGAGACCAGGGGACACTAAAGAGTGACGCACACAGCTGGAGACCAGGGGACACTAAAGTGACGCACAGCTGGGAGACCAGGGGACACTAAAGAGTGACGCACACAGCTGGGAGACCAGGGGACACTAAAGAGTGACGCACACAGCTGGAGACAGGAGACACTAAAGAGTGGAGACCAGGGGACACTAAAGAGTGACGCACACAGCTGGGAGACCAGGGGGACACTAAAGAGTGACGCACACAGCTGGAGACCAGGGGACACTAAAGAGTGACGCACACAGCTGGGAGACCAGGGGACACTAAAGAGTGACGCACACAGCTGGAGACCAGGGGACACTAAAGAGTGACGCACACAGCTGGAGACCGGGGACACTAAAGAGTGGAGACCAGGGGACACTAAAGAGTGACGCACACAGCTGGGAGACCAGGGGACACTAAAGAGTGACGCACACAGCTGGAGACCAGGGGACACTAAAGAGTGACGCACACAGCTGGAGACCAGGGGACACTAAAGAGTGACGCACACAGCTGGAGACCAGGGGACACTAAAGAGTGACGCACACAGCTGGGAGACCAGGGGACACTAAAGAGTGACGCACACAGCTGGGAGACCAGGGGACACTAAAGAGTGACGCACACAGCTGGAGACCAGGGGACACTAAAGAGTGACGCACACAGCTGGGAGACCAGGGGACACTAAAGAGTGACGCACACAGCTGGGAGACCAGGGGACACTAAAGAGTGACGCACACAGCTGGAGACCAGGGGACACTAAAGAGTGACGCACACAGCTGGAGACCAGGGGACACTAAAGAGTGACGCACACAGCTGGGAGACCAGGGGACACTAAAGAGTGACGCACACAGCTGGAGACCAGGGGACACTAAAGAGTGACGCACACAGCTGGGAGACCAGGGGACACTAAAGAGTGACGCACACAGCTGGGAGACCAGGGGACACTAAAGAGTGACGCACACAGCTGGGAGACCAGGGGACACTAAAGAGTGACGCACACAGCTGGGAGACCAGGGGACACTAAAGAGTGACGCACACAGCTGGGAGACCAGGGGACACTAAAGAGTGACGCACACAGCTGGGAGACCAGGGGACACTAAAGAGTGACGCACACAGCTGGGAGACCAGGGGACACTAAAGAGTGACGCACACAGCTGGGAGACCAGGGGACACTAAAGAGTGACGCACACAGCTGGGAGACCAGGGGACACTAAAGAGTGACGCACACAGCTGGGAGACCAGGGGACACTAAAGAGTGACGCACACAGCTGGAGACCAGGGGACACTAAAGAGTGGAGACCAGGGGACACTAAAGAGTGACGCACACAGCTGGGAGACCAGGGGACACTAAAGAGTGACGCACACAGCTGGGAGACCAGGGGACACTAAAGAGTGACGCACACAGCTGGGAGACCAGGGGACACTAAAGAGTGACGCACACAGCTGGAGACCAGGGGACACTAAAGAGTGACGCACACAGCTGGGAGACCAGGGGACACTAAAGAGTGACGCACACAGCTGGGAGACCAGGGGACACTAAAGAGTGACGCACACAGCTGGGAGACCAGGGGACACTAAAGAGTGACGCACACAGCTGGGAGACCAGGGGACACTAAAGAGTGACGCACACAGCTGGGAGACCAGGGGACACTAAAGAGTGACGCACACAGCTGGGAGACCAGGGGACACTAAAGAGTGACGCACACAGCTGGGAGACCAGGGGACACTAAAGAGTGACGCACACAGCTGGGAGACCAGGGGACACTAAAGAGTGACGCACACAGCTGGGAGACCAGGGGACACTAAAGAGTGACGCACACAGCTGGAGACCAGGGGACACTAAAGAGTGACGCACACAGTGGAGACCAGGGGACACTAAAGAGTGACGCACACAGCTGGGAGACCAGGGGACACTAAAGAGTGACGCACACAGCTGGGAGACCAGGGGACACTAAAGAGTGACGCACACAGCTGGGAGACCAGGGGACACTAAAGAGTGACGCACACAGCTGGGAGACCAGGGGACACTAAAGAGTGACGCACACAGCTGGGAGACCAGGGGACACTAAAGAGTGACGCACACAGCTGGAGACCAGGGGACACTAAAGAGTGACGCACACAGCTGGGAGACCAGGGGACACTAAAGAGTGACGCACACAGCTGGGAGACCAGGGGACACTAAAGAGTGACGCACACAGCTGGGAGACCAGGGGACACTAAAGAGTGACGCACACAGCTGGGAGACCAGGGGACACTAAAGAGTGACGCACACAGCTGGGAGACCAGGGGACACTAAAGAGTGACGCACACAGCTGGGAGACCAGGGGACACTAAAGAGTGGAGACCAGGGGACACTAAAGAGTGACACACACAGCTGGAGACAGGGGACACTAAAGAGTGGAGACCAGGGGACACTAAAGAGTGACGCACACAGCTGGGAGACCAGGGGACACTAAAGAGTGGAGACCAGGGGACACTAAAGAGTGGAGACCAGGGGACACTAAAGAGTGGAGACCAGGGGACACTAAAGAGTGGAGACCAGGGGACACTAAAGAGTGACGCACACAGCTGGGAGACCAGGGGACACTAAAGAGTGACGCACACAGCTGGGAGACCAGGGGACACTAAAGAGTGACGCACACAGCTGGGAGACCAGGGGACACTAAAGAGTGACGCACACAGCTGGGAGACCAGGGGACACTAAAGAGTGACGCACACAGCTGGGAGACCAGGGGACACTAAAGAGTGACGCACACAGCTGGGAGACCAGGGGACACTAAAGAGTGACGCACACAGCTGGGAGACCAGGGGACACTAAAGAGTGACGCACACAGCTGGGAGACCAGGGGGACACTAAAGAGTGACGCACACAGCTGGGAGACCAGGGGACACTAAAGAGTGACGCACACAGCTGGGAGACTAGGGGACACTAAAGAGTGGAGACCAGGGGACACTAAAGAGTGACGCACACAGCTGGGAGACCAGGGGACACTAAAGAGTGGAGACCAGGGGACACTAAAGCTGGAGACCAGGGGACACTAAAGAGTGAGACCAGTGGAGACCAGGGGACACTAAAGAGTGACGCACACAGCTGGGAGACCAGGGGACACTAAAGAGTGACGCACACAGCTGGGAGACCAGGGGACACTAAAGAGTGACGCACACAGCTGGGAGACCAGGGGACACTAAAGAGTGACGCACACAGCTGGAGACCAGGGGACACTAAAGAGTGACGCACACAGCTGGGAGACCAGGGGACACTAAAGAGTGATGCACACAGCTGGGAGACCAGGGGACACTAAAGAGTGACGCACACAGCTGGGAGACCAGGGGACACTAAAGAGTGACGCACACAGCTGGGAGGCCAGGGGACACTAAAGAGTGACGCACACAGCTGGGAGACCAGGGGACACTAAAGAGTGACGCACACAGCTGGGAGACCAGGGGACACTAAAGAGTGACACACACAGCTGGAGACTAGGGGACACTAAAGAGTGGAGACCAGGGGACACTAAAGAGTGACGCACACAGCTGGGAGACCAGGGGACACTAAAGAGTGGAGACCAGGGGACACTAAAGAGTGGAGACCAGGGGACACTAAAGAGTGGAGACCAGGGGACACTAAAGAGTGGAGACCAGGGGACACTAAAGAGTGACGCACACAGCTGGGAGACCAGGGGACACTAAAGAGTGACGCACACAGCTGGGAGACCAGGGGACACTAAAGAGTGACGCACACAGCTGGGAGACCAGGGGACACTAAAGAGTGACGCACACAGCTGGGAGGCCAGGGGACACTAAAGAGTGACGCACACAGCTGGGAGACCAGGGGACATTAAAGAGTGATGCACACAGCTGGGAGACCAGGGGACACTAAAGAGTGACGCACACAGCTGGGAGACCAGGGGACACTAAAGAGTGACGCACACAGCTGGGAGACCAGGGGACACTAAAGAGTGACGCACACAGCTGGGAGACCAGGGGACACTAAAGAGTGGAGACCAGGGGACACTAAAGAGTGACACACACAGCTGGGAGACCAGGGGACACTAAAGAGTGACGCACACAGCTGGGAGACCAGGGGACACTAAAGAGTGGAGACCAGGGGACACTAAAGAGTGGAGACCAGGGGACACTAAAGAGTGGAGACCAGGGGACACTAAAGAGTGGAGACCAGGGGACACTAAAGAGTGACGCACACAGCTGGGAGACCAGGGGACACTAAAGAGTGACGCACACAGCTGGGAGACCAGGGGACACTAAAGAGTGACGCACACAGCTGGGAGGCCAGGGGACACTAAAGAGTGACGCACACAGCTGGGAGACCAGGGGACATTAAAGAGTGATGCACACAGCTGGGAGACCAGGGGACACTAAAGAGTGACGCACACAGCTGGGAGACCAGGGGACACTAAAGAGTGACGCACACAGCTGGGAGGCCAGGGGACACTAAAGAGTGACGCACACAGCTGGGAGACCAGGGGACACTAAAGAGTGACGCACACAGCTGGGAGACCAGGGGACACTAAAGAGTGACACACACAGCTGGAGACTAGGGGACACTAAAGAGTGGAGACCAGGGGACACTAAAGAGTGACGCACACAGCTGGGAGACCAGGGGACACTAAAGAGTGGAGACCAGGGGACACTAAAGAGTGGAGACCAGGGGACACTAAAGAGTGGAGACCAGGGGACACTAAAGAGTGACGCACACAGCTGGGAGACCAGGGGACACTAAAGAGTGACGCACACAGCTGGGAGACCAGGGGACACTAAAGAGTGACGCACACAGCTGGGAGACCAGGGGACACTAAAGAGTGACGCACACAGCTGGGAGACCAGGGGACACTAAAGAGTGACGCACACAGCTGGGAGACCAGGGGACACTAAAGAGTGATGCACACAGCTGGGAGACCAGGGGACACTAAAGAGTGACGCACACAGCTGGGAGACCAGGGGACACTAAAGAGTGACGCACACAGCTGGGAGACCAGGGGACACTAAAGAGTGGAGACCAGGGGACATAAAGAGTGATGCACACAGCTGGGAGACCAGGGGACACTAAAGAGTGACGCACACAGCTGGAGACCAGGGGACACTAAAGAGTGACGCACACAGCTGGGAGACCAGGGGACACTAAAGAGTGACGCACACAGCTGGAGACCAGGGGACACTA
Source organism: Champsocephalus esox (assembly GCA_036324585.1). NCBI lineage: Eukaryota > Metazoa > Chordata > Actinopteri > Perciformes > Channichthyidae > Champsocephalus > Champsocephalus esox. The sequence continues at coordinate 37,784,765 of CM070491.1, read as the reverse complement.
AAGAGTGACGCACACAGCTGGAGACCAGGGGACACTAAAGAGTGACGCACACAGCTGGGAGACCAGGGGACACTAAAGAGTGGAGACCAGGGGACACTAAAGAGTGGAGACCAGGGGACACTAAAGAGCATTGGCGAGCCGTGACTTTTATACCTCGAAATGTGATCACGTGACTCCTGATGTTACTGCAGCTGTACGCTAGCTCACGTAACTAAGCAGCTTTTAGTAAACGCTGGTGCTTCACGTGTACAGGAACATTTCATTCCCAATAATGATAGGTTCAGATATCCAGCCGCAGTATATGAAGTCACGAGCTCCCCACAATATATATATATATATATAAATACGCCATTTTCCTGGAGGTGCTAATATAAACAGCTAGCTAACGTAGCCAGGCAGAGCGCACTAGTTTTTTTCTGAATTAACGACCGAAGAAATCGCTGCATGTCTTCGGATTACATCTCTGGACTTGAGGGGTGAGCTCGAGGTCGTTACCAGGGTAACTAGAGCTGTGTGGGTTGTCGGACTGCCCTTACAGACTGTTACGACCCGCCTCCCTACTCGATAGCAGAGGCTCGTGAGGCAGTCCGCAACATAAAACAAAAGTACACAACACGTAGGCTCTAAACGGTGATCATTTTTCGCCACAATCATAAAACATCCACTGGAGGACAGGTAACACAAACAAACAGACGGAGGGGACTTGGGCCAACCACACCACGGGCCGTAGGATCCAGAGCCTTCCTCCGCTACCCACAATCCAACGGGAGAAATAAAGCCGCGAAAACCTAACGCTAACACGTCCTCCAGGAAACACGACGAAAAGGCAAGAGAGCTCTGACGCAGATAGATAGATAGATCTTTTATTCGTCATCGTACAACGACATTACAACAGACTCAAGGTGCCAACACGCAACAACAAGACAATACAAACACAACAAGACACTATAGAAACAATAAAACCAATAAATGGGACTTTTTAAAAAAAGGGAATATGTACATAAATAAATAATAAATTAATTAAATTGCACGATTCCCCTCGTATTAACTTAAATATTAGCAGCGTTTAGTGCGGGAAGACGTGGTACGGAAGCGCCTGCCTGAGCGCAGCCGTACGAAGTGCTCGTTACCCGGGTGGTGTGGGTCCTTGAGGATTTGTACTGCCTTGTTAAGGCAACGAGAGCTGTACAGCACCTCCAGGGAGGGGAGGGGGCGACCGATGACCTTCAGCAGAGACATCCGGAGTAGTGATCGGCCCCCTCCTTCTCCTTCAGTCTCCTCTTTTATACTCGGCTGAGTGGCAACTGGGAACACCTGGGGAAGGCGGAGCCAGTTGTACCTGCAGAGAGAACAAAGAGGACAACAAAAGGGGGGGGGGAGTACGTAACACAGACTGCCTGCAGATGGAAAAACGACCCTCGAAAGTGGCCTTCGTCGATGTTGGCTGCATCTACGTCTAATCTGGAACCACCAGGTGGACACCCCACCTGTCTCAATAATATTATCATGCCATTGCGTACATGTGGTATTTTAGAGTTGACTAGATATTGATGAAGGCGATAGACGATGATATTCAGTACAGGAAGCTGAGCAACACCTAGACGGTGTACGGCTGAACCCTCGGCCTGCTTGCACCTCGCGTAAAATGGCGGATACCGGAAGTACGGTGTCGCCCTCGGCCCGATACCCGTATGCGTGTGTGAAAGAACTGAAGTAAGGTGTTGAATGCAGGACTTTGACTTGTCACAGAGTATTTCTACACTGTGCTTTTACTTTTTTTTACTGTGTGTTTGAGTTATGAAGGCGATAAACGCGCTTCACATCAAATCACAAATCATTCTGACATGTGTATATTTTCAATTCCAGCCCCGCCGTCAGAAGTAATCATGTTTTGTTTCTTCTTTACAGCTCGTGTCACTTTCCGCAGGGGCAATCTGATTTCCAGCCGTGACTCGTGATGTATTCATGCTTTATCTCTGCATGGTGGAGGAGCTCAGTGAATTGATGCTTTAAATAATCGCTGCAGAAACAAAGAGAACCTCCCAGCATGCACAGCTAGAGGGGATCTAAATGACAGTTAGCATGACGGACATTTTCCCCAATTAGCCAATTAGGGGACACTGTAATCACTGTGCACTCGGGTGTCCTTTATGAGTCACTAGACAGAGGATAATAGAATAATACAGGGGTGACGTATTTCTGTGCTGGACCATGAAGGCAGCATCTCCCTGGTACAATGTGATTTTGCCAAGCTAAAGGAGGCTAATGTTGGGCTATAAAGGAACTACAGCACGGTCACATGACTTCACGTCACCACCGCTAAGCTAAAGGTGGCTAATCTTGGGCTATAAAGGAACTACAGCACGGTCACATGACTTCACGTCACCACCGCTAAGCTAAAGGAGGCTAATGTTGGGCTATAAAGGAACTACAGCACGGTCACATGACTTCACGTCACCACCGCTAAGCTAAAGGAGGCTAATGTTGGGCTATAAAGGAGCTACAGCACGGTCACATGACTTCACGTCTCCACCGCTAAGCTAAAGGAGGCTAATGTTGGGCTATAAAGGAACTACAGCACGGTCACATGACTTCACGTCACCACCGCTAAGCTAAAGGAGGCTAATGTTGGGCTATAAAGGAACTACAGCACGGTCACATGACTTCACGTCACCACCGCTAAGCTAAAGGAGGCTAATGTTGGGCTATAAAGGAACTACAGCACGGTCACATGACTTCACGTCACCACCGCTAAGCTAAAGGCGGCTAATGTTGGGCTATAAAGGAACTACAGCACGGTCACATGACTTCACGTCACCACCGCTAAGCTAAAGGAGGCTAATGTTGGGCTATAAAGGAACTACAGCACGGTCACATGACTTCACGTCACCACCGCTAAGCTAAAGGTGGCTAATGTTGGGCTATAAAGGAACTACAGCACGGTCACATGACTTCACGTCACCACCGCTAAGCTAAAGGAGGCTAATGTTGGGCTATAAAGGAACTACAGCACGGTCACATGACTTCACGTCACCACCGCTAAGCTAAAGGAGGCTAATGTTGGGCTATAAAGGAACAACAGCACGGTCACATGACTTCACGTCACCACCGCTAAGCTAAAGGAGGCTAATGTTGGGCTATAAAGGAACTACAGCACGGTCACATGACTTCACGTCACCACCGCTAAGCTAAAGGAGGCTAATGTTGGGCTATAAAGGAACTACAGCACGGTCACATGACTTCACGTCACCACCGCTAAGCTAAAGGAGGCTAATGTTGGGCTATAAAGGAACTACAGCACGGTCACATGACTTCACGTCACCACCGCTAAGCTAAAGGAGGCTAATGTTGGGCTATAAAGGAACTACAGCATGGTCACATGACTTCACGTCACCACCGCTAAGCTAAAGGAGGCTAATGTTGGGCTATAAAGGAACTACAGCACGGTCACATGACTTCACGTCACCACCGCTAAGCTAAAGGAGGCTAATGTTGGGCTATAAAGGAACTACAGCACGGTCACATGACTTCACGTCACCACCGCTAAGCTAAAGGAGGCTAATGTTGGGCTATAAAGGAACAACAGCACGGTCACATGACTTCACGTCACCACCGCTAAGCTAAAGGAGGCTAATGTTGGGCTATAAAGGAACTACAGCGCGGTCACATGACTTCACGTCACCACCGCTAAGCTAAAGGAGGCTAATGTTGGGCTATAAAGGAACTACAGCGCGGTCACATGACTTCACGTCACCACCGCTAAGCTAAAGGAGGCTAATGTTGGGCTATAAAGGAACTACAGCACGGTCACATGACTTCACGTCACCACCGCTAAGCTAAAGGAGGCTAATGTTGGGCTATAAAGGAACTACAGCATGGTCACATGACTTCACGTCACCACCGCTAAGCTAAAGGAGGCTAATGTTTGGGCTATAAAGGAACTACAGCACGGTCACATGACTTCACGTCACCACCGCTAAGCTAAAGGAGGCTAATGTTGGGCTATAGAGGAACTACAGCACGGTCACATGACTTCACGTCACCACCGCTAAGCTAAAGGAGGCTAATGTTGGGCTATAGAGGAACTACAGCACGGTCACATGACTTCACGTCACCACCGCTAAGCTAAAGGAGGCTAATGTTGGGCTATAGAGGAACTACAGCACGGTCACATGACTTCACGTCACCACCGCTAAGCTAAAGGAGGCTAATGTTGGGCTATAGAGGAACTACAGCACGGTCACATGACTTCACGTCACCGAATCACGAATGGCTACACAAATATCTCATATCCCAAGCTTATCAACGAGCTGATGTTGCAGTTGAAATGATCTCCAGGTCACAAAGTCAACCTCACATGATGATGATGATGATGATGATGATGATGATGATGATGATGATGATGATGATGATGATGATGATGATGATGATGATGATGATGATGATGATGATGTGATCCAGTTTTCAAGCACAGTAAATGTTCTCTCCCCAGAGTATATGATGGGACCAACGTGATGTTTAGTACATGGTTTTAATAATACTTTTGCTTTTCAGTGTTTGCCATTTCAAACCATGAGCTGGTTCAACATGTGCCTTGATTTACAAAATGTTCTCATTTCTTGTATCAGTAGCTTTGAAGCTGTTGTGCTTTTCTTTGCCACTTTGGAGTCTATGAGATATTTCAGGATTGCACTTTTAACTCACTGGAAATGTTCTCACTTGCTTGGTTTCAAAACATAACAAAGGCCATCATCTGTTCATCGGGACCATCGATGCTATTTCTCACTGCTGCCCCCCCTGTGACCTCAGAGGCCCCCTGTGACCTCAGAGGCCCCCTGTGACCTCAGAGGCCCCCTGAGTCATGTTGCTCTGGATCCGGGCCTGCACACGGCCACATACTGAACACACTACAGAGCCCGTTCCGTGTCCCGTTAGTGTTCACTTCCTGTCTGTCTTCTTCTGGTGATTCATCTGACGTCCAGCGCTCCGTCTTTTAACCTCTTTTCCTTTCTCTGTCTGGATCCTCCTTAGCAACCTTCATTGGAGTCCTTGACAGCGGTCTGTGCTGCTGGATTAACAACGTGTCGCATGTTGAGAAGCCACACAGCGGTTATGCTATCGCCCGTCACTGGATGCATAATGCGCTGCACTAAACCACATGTCAGCATTTAAAATACCCAGCCATTCTTTTGAGGTTATTTTGGTAAAGTAACTCAAAAGTAACTAAAGTAATGTAACCTATCACTTTCAAAAGACAGTCCTTAGACCCTCTGTCCTTAGACCCTCTGTCCTTAGACCCTCTGTCCTCAGACCCTCTGTCCTCAGACCCTCTGTCCTTAGACCCTCTGTCCTTAGACCCTCTGTCCTCAGACCCTCTGTCCTCAGATCCTCTGTCCTTAGACCCTCTGTCCTCAGACCCTCTGTCCTTAGACGCTCTGTCCTTAGACCCTCTATCCTTAGACCCTCTGTCCTTAGACCCTCTGTCCTCAGACCCTCTGTCCTTAGACCCTCTGTCCTTAGACCCTCTGTCCTCAGACCCTCTGTCCTTAGACCCTCTGTCCTCAGACCCTCTGTCCTCAGACCCTCTGTCCTCAGACCCTCTGTCCTTAGACCCTCTGTCCTTAGCCCCTCTATCCTTAGACCCTCTGTCCTCAGACCCTCTGTCCTTAGACCCTCTGTCCTCAGACCCTCTGTCCTCAAACCCTCTGTCCTCAGACCCTCTGTCCTTAGACCCTCTGTCCTTAGACCCTCTGTCCTTAGACCCTCTGTCCTTAGACCCTCTTTCCTTAGACCCTCACATCGTACAAGGAGAAACTTCCAGAGAAACCCCACAGTTTAAGGGAACATGGAGAAACCTCAGGGAGAGCAGCAGAGGAGGATCCCTCTCCAGGACGGACAGACTGCAATAGATGCCGTGTGTAAATCCAAGAGATAATACATTTGCAACATAGGTAGTCCAGATGTTTGGAAATGCATGTGTGTATAATAGGAAGATGAATCCACGAGGATATCCATCAGGACCGATGATCCAGGACCACAGCCACGACTCAAGATCCAGGACACAGGACCGCAGGATCCTCCATGTCTCCGGATCCCGGCGTATATAGACACCAGAAAGAAAGAGATGTGGGGAAGCTGGGTTAATCGGAACATGAGAGGACACAGGGACAGACAGAGAGAAGGAAGAAGGGAGATGTCCCCATGAGAGGACACAGGGACAGACAGAGAGAAGGAAGATGTCCCCATGAGAGGACACAGGGACAGACAGAGAGAAGGAAGAAGTGAGATGTCCCCATGAGAGGACACAGGTACAGACAGAGAGAAGGAAGAAGTGAGATGTCCCCATGAGAGGACACAGGGACAGACAGAGAGAAGGAAGAAGTGAGATGTCCCCATGAGAGGACACAGGTACAGACAGAGAGAAGGAAGAAGTAAGATGTCCCCATGAGAGGACACAGGGACAGACAGAGAGAAGGAAGATGTCCCCATGAGAGGACACAGGGACAGACAGAGAGAAGGAAGAAGGGAGATGTCCCCATGAGAGGACACAGGGACAGACAGAGAGAAGGAAGATGTCCCCATGAGAGGACACAGGGACAGACAGAGAGAAGGAAGAAGTGAGATGTCCCCATGAGAGGACACAGGTACAGACAGAGAGAAGGAAGAAGTGAGATGTCCCCATGAGAGGACACAGGGACAGACAGAGAGAAGGAAGATGTCCCCATGAGAGGACACAGGGACAGACAGAGAGAAGGAAGAAGGGAGATGTCCCCATGAGAGGACACAGGGACAGACAGAGAGAAGGAAGATGTCCCCATGAGAGGACACAGGGACAGACAGAGAGAAGGAAGAAGTGAGATGTCCCCATGAGAGGACACAGGTACAGACAGAGAGAAGGAAGAAGTGAGATGTCCCCATGAGAGGACACAGGGACAGACAGAGAGAAGGAAGATGTCCCCATGAGAGGACACAGGGACAGACAGAGAGAAGGAAGAAGTGAGATGTCCCCATGAGAGGACACAGGTACAGACAGAGAGAAGGAAGAAGTGAGATGTCCCCATGAGAGGACACAGGGACAGACAGAGAGAAGGAAGATGTCCCCATGAGAGGACACAGGGACAGACAGAGAGAAGGAAGAAGTGAGATGTCCCCATGAGAGGACACAGGTACAGACAGAGAGAAGGAAGAAGTGAGATGTCCCCATGAGAGGACACGGGTACAGACAGAGAGAAGGAAGAAGTGAGATGTCCCCATGAGAGGACACAGGTACAGACAGAGAGAAGGAATAAGTAAGATGTCCCCATGAGAGGACACAGGTACAGACAGAGAGAAGGAAGAAGGGAGATGTCCCCATGAGAGGACACAGGTACAGACAGAGAGAAGGGAGAAGTGAGATGTCCCCATGAGAGGACACAGGTACAGACAGAGAGAAGGAATAAGTAAGATGTCCCCATGAGAGGACACAGGTACAGACAGAGAGAAGGAAGAAGTAAGATGTCCCCATGAGAGGACACAGGTATAGACAGAGAGAAGGAAGAAGGGAGATGTCCCCATGAGAGGACACAGGTACAGACAGAGAGAAGGAAGAAGGGAGATGTCCCCATGAGAGGACACAGGTACAGACAGAGAGAAGGGAGAAGTGGGATGTCCCCATGAGAGGACACAGGTACCGACAGAGAGAAGGAAGAAGTGAGATGTCCCCATGAGAGGACACAGGGACAGACAGAGAGAAGAGAGAAGTGAGATGTCCCCATGAGAGGACACAGGGACAGACAGAGAGAAGGGAGAAGTGAGATGTCCCCATGAGAGGACACGGGTACAGACAGAGAGAAGGGAGAAGTGAGATGTCCCCATGAGAGGACACGGGTACAGACAGAGAGAAGGGAGAAGT
>CM070491.1:37761874-37771874 GCA_036324585.1 Champsocephalus esox | reverse complement strand
TAACGCGTTAATTTTTGTGTAATTAATTAATCTTAATTAACGCGTTAAAGTCCCGGCCCTAATAATAACATGTTTGAATCTTATTACCGACACAGCGCTTGATGACATGTGTTAAGTAACAAAAGATACGAATAATTTAAATGTATTTTCTTCGCTCCTGGTTTCTCCTTTTGTTTATCATTGCTTTTATTACGTTTAAACCTGGGTTACACCAAGGGAGCCGTTTCTACCAAACTAATTAGGAGGTATAACTCTGGCAGTCACCTCCTTCTCGTGGGATAAACTCTCTCCCATGTCCTCACATTTGTTAATCACCAAAATAATTATAATATTAAATCACAGTGATGACACCCTGAAGAGGTGTATGAATAAGCAAGAACAGAACATAGTGAAGTTCTGAAGTTACGGCCGAATGCAGCTGGAAACCAGGGAGAAGGTTTACCACATGAAATGAGAAGCATCTTCAATAAAACCACATCATTTGAGAGCTTCTCATCTCCAGACAATTTTGCCTGCGTGAAATTACGACTGTGACCGTAACTAAAAGATGCTATTAGCCGTAGCTACCGTGTGAGCTAATGCTAACACTAAAGCTCCATGAGGTGTTTAGAAATCTCTCAATCTGATTTATTAATTGTTGTTTTTTTAATGTTTCCAGCAGATTTGTTTTAAAAGATCTTCTGTGTGTTCATTCTCAATGATGGACATGCCCGCCTTCTTGGCTACGTAGCATAAATTGTGCTACTAGCAGCTACTACTGTTCTTTCTATGTACTGTAAGGGACTGAGAGGCAGAGTAGTGGGAGACACCTACATTCCCAACAGGTGGCTCCGCCCGCTGCCAATTAACAGTACTGGGAGCAGGTGGGGAGACCTCACACCTGGTGCTGATCACTCCCTCAAGGGAGACAAAGCACCCAGAGTTGCTCAGTTGTGTGTGGCACATGGAGGAGCAGGAGACTCCCAGACTGAGGAAATAGTTGTAAGCTGGCAAGTGGGTTAGCGGCCCGGCTACGTTAGCCTTTCTATCGTAAAAGGTATTTTTTAGTTGAACAGCAATAAAGCCTCTTTTTGGATTGGAACACTGCCTCTGTCGTGACTGCTTCACTACCACTTTTCCCTTTCTCTGCCCCGGCCTGTTACACTGGTGGAGAATGCGGGCCTAAGGACTCTAGTGGTGGTGTTGCAGTTAGTGTATTTCGGTTTCAAGATGGAGGATGTACTAAGGGAGTTGGTGCGTATTTCTACTGAGCAGCAGACTCTGCAACGGCAGATGATACAGGAGCAGCAGAAACAGAATGCGCTTCTCCATGCCGAGGTCCAAAAATGCCTAACAGCAGCCTCTCCTACCCAGAGGGAAGCAACCGTACAGCCTAACCCAGGTCGAGAGAGTGATGAGATAGAGGCCTACTTAACAGCCTTTGAGCGCACTGCTGAAAGAGAGGGCTGGCCAAGGGACTCCTGGGCTGATCTGGTTGGACCATTCCTTCTGGGCCCGGCACAGCAAGCTTACTTCGACCTCCCTCCTGACCAGGCAAAGGTCTACGTCGTCTTGAAGAGGGAAATCCTGGCGAGGTATGGCTACAGCTTAGCAGCTAGAGCCCAGCGGTTCCATGACTCGAAAAATACAAGCCAGAGTTGTCAGCCAGGGCCCAGATGTATGACCTAGGCCGGGTAACCAGAGCCTGGCTGGCCTGCGACCCCGAAAAGTTGAGTGTTTTAGAGAGGATAATGATGGACAAATATATTCGGTCTCTGCCCTATGAGACCAAGAAAATGTCAAGCCAGCAGAATCCAGCCAGTCTGGATGAGTTGGTTGACGTAGTGGAGAGCCACATGGTCACAGCGGACCTGCTTAAGTCCACACGACCAGACACCGAATGGGGCCGGAAATCCAGTGGGGAAGCATCACGGACTAGACGGGCACGAGAACCGCGATGGGAACCCGAAGAGGTAAGGCGACGACAGTCCTACCTGCCAGAGGGCCTACCGCGTTGCTACCAGTGTGGGGAGATAGGCCACATTGCCCGGGATTGCCCAGGAAAGGATGAGCTAATGCCGACCGCCCACTCATCTAGTGCAAGGCCTTGCCACCTTCTTGACTCTTGCTGGGTACAGGAAAGCTCCCTGGCTCAAATGATACCAGTCAAGGTAAATGGAAAAGATGCAGAGGCACTAGTGGACTCAGGAAGTGTGGTGTCCCTCATTCAACCCCACCTCCTCGACCATTTGCCATCTGAAGAGACTGTGGCCGTCTCCTGTGTCCATGGGGACACTAAATTATACCCCACTTGCCTCATCCACCTTACCACAGTTAAAGGCAGCTGTGAGCTGAAAGTGGCGGTGGTTCCTTCCCTACCAGTCCCAGTCTTGGTGGGGCGAGACTGCCCACTATACAAGCGCCTGCGGCACCAGAAGGAGGGGAGGCCCAAAAATCCCAGGCGTGCCAAAGGAAAGCGAGAGAAAGGACAAATTGCCACCCCGGGTACGTCTCCTCAGCAGTCCCCCAAAGTTGTGTGTGCTGTGCCGGAGGAGCAGAGAGGCAACCAATCTTCCAGTGCAGACGAGGCAAATGATAACCCTTTTGTTGCTTTCCCTGGAGACCTAAGCACAGGGGAGGAGGAGGGTGAAGTCGCATTGATTCCAAGTTTGAAGGGTCAGTTCGGGACCGCCCAGATGGAAGACCCCAATCTGCTGCATGCACGCAGCAATGTTACGGAAATAGAGGGAAAACCTGTTCCAGGAGTAGGTGAGCTTACATGTCCTCATTTCCTCATCAAAAATAATCTGTTATACTATGCCAAAGAGGTTGAAGGTCAGCGGAGAGATTTGTTGGTGGTCCCAAAACAATATGTGTCCACAGTGTTGCATCTGGCTCACAGCCATGTCCTAGGGGCCCACCTAGGGGTTGAGAAGACAAGGCAGCGGATTGGGAGCCGGTTCCACTGGCCAGGGGTGGTAAGAGCTATAGAGGATTATTGTCGCACCTGTGTTGAATGTCAAAAGATGAGTCCCAAGCCACACTATAAAAATCCCCTAATACCTCTACCGATAATCGACGTACCGTTTTCTCGCATTGCCATGGACTTAGTGGGACCGCTGGTGAAGTCTGCCAGGGACATCAGTATATTCTTGTGATCCTTGACTATGCAACCAGGTACCTGGAGGCCATTCCCTTGAGGAACATGACAACGAGAGTGATTGCACGGGAGCTGCTTCACCTGTTCAGCCGAGTTGGGATTCCTAAAGAGATACTAACAGACCAAGGCACTCCCTTCATGTCCAAGGTAATGAAGGATCTCTGCAGGCTCTTCAAGGTAAAGCAGCTTCGTACATCTGTCTACCATCCTCAGACAGACGCGTTGGTAGAACGCTTTAACAAGACATTGAAATCCATGTTAAAGAAGGTTGTTGACAAGGATGGTCGTAACTGGGACCAGCTTCTGCCCTATGTCCTGTTTTCAATCAGGGAAGTTCCACAGGCTTCAACCGGTTTCTCCCCCTTCGAGCTGCTGTACGGCCGACAGCCCAGAGGACTTCTCGACATCGCGAAGGAAGCCTGGGAGGAGCAACCAAGTCCCCATCGGAGCCTGATTGAGCATGTAGAGACGATGCAGACGCATATGAAAGATGTTTGGCCCATGGTCAGAGAGCACATGACTCAAGCCCAAGAAGCCCAGAGGAAAGTGTATAACAGAGGTGCCCAACCGCGTGAGTTCCTGCCCGGGGATAAAGTGCTTCTCCTGGTCCCCACCACAGAACACAGATTCCTGGCATCATGGCAAGGTCCCTATGAAGTGGTAGAGAAGGTGGGACCAGTCAACTACAAGGTACGTCAACCTGGCCGTCGCAAACCATCCCAAATATACCATGTTAACCCGTTAAAGAAATGGTACGCCCGAGAGGCACTGCTGTGTTGTGGTTCCCCGGTTGTGTCCCCCTCTTCTCCCGACCAGGAGGTGGCCGAAGTGGAATACGGTCCAGGGCTGTCCAAAGCTCAGTTACAGCAAACCAAGGAACTGGTTCAGCAGACTTTGGACGTGTTCTCACTACGACCTGGACGCACAACGATGGTGGAACATCAAATCCACACAGAGCCTGGCCAAAAGGTAAAGATGCGGCCCTACCGGGTGCCGGAGGCAAGACGGGCGGCCATTGAGCAAGAAGTGCAGAAAATGCTGGCTATGGGGGTGATTGAAGAATCTCACAGTGAGTGGACCAGCCCTGTCATTCTGGTTCCTAAGCCTGACAAAACCAACAGGTTCTGTAATGATTTCAGAAAATTGAATGAAATTTCCAAGTTTGATGCGTATCCTATGCCCAGGATAGATGAGCTGATTGATCGGCTTGGGGAAGCCAGATATATCAGCACTCTGGACTTGACGAAAGGGTATTGGCAGGTCCCACTTGAAGCAGCCTCAAGAGAGAAGACAGCCTTCGCCACCCCCACAGGGCTGTACCAATATACTGTGCTTCCCTTCGGGCTTCATGGAGCACCAGCCACATTCCAGAGACTGATGGACAAGGTTCTGAGGCCACATCGTGAGTATGCAGCTGCCTATTTGGATGACGTTGTGATCCACAGTGACTCATGGGATAGCCATCTCATAAGGCTTGCGGCAGTGCTGGAATCTCTCCGAAGGGCGGGCTTGACAGCTAATCCAAGAAAATGCAAGCTTGGACTGGAGGAAGCCGAGTATCTGGGCTTCACCATTGGGCGGGGAAACGTTAGACCACAAGAAAGGAAGGTTCAGGCGATCCAGGACTGGCCACGGCCGTCAACAAAGAAACAGGTGAAAACCTTCTTGGGTCTGACGTCCTACTATTGCCGTTTCATCCCAAACTTCTCCACAATAGCCTCTCCCCTTACAGACCTGACCAGAGACTCACAGCCGCTAATGGTCAAGTGGACAGGAGAGGCTGAACACGCCTTTGAGGGACTTAAGAGGGCTCTCTGCGCACGGCCGGTGTTGGTGACCCCAGACTTCAGCCGGGGGATGATTGTGCAGACGGATGCGTCAGAGGTGGACATAGGAGCAGTACTATCCCAGGAGGTTCACGGTGAGGAACACCCCGTCATGTACATCAGCCGGAAGCTGAACACAAGGGAACAAGGGTATGCTACTGTGGAGAAAGAAGGCCTAGCAATAAAATGGGCGCTTGAGCGCCTCCGGTATTACCTCTTGGGACGACACTTCACTCTGGTAACTGACCATGCCCCACTGATCTGGATGGCAAATAAAAAAGACACAAATGCTAAAGTAGGAAGGTGGTTTGTCTCACTACAAGAGTTTAACTTCTCTATCATCCACAGAGCCGGAGCTAAGCATGGGAATGCAGATGCTCTGTCCCGTAGAGATGCCCTGTGGACCATGGTCACCTCTCCTCGGCCAGAACTGAAGGGGGGGGTGTGTAAGGGACTGAGAGGCAGAGTAGTGGGAGACACCTACATTCCCAACAGGTGGCTCCGCCCGCTGCCAATTAACAGTACTGGGAGCAGGTGGGGAGACCTCACACCTGGTGCTAATCACTCCCTCAAGGGAGACAAAGCACCCAGAGTTGCTCAGTTGTGTGTGGCACATGGAGGGAGCAGGAGACTCCCAGACTGAGGAAATAGTTGTAAGCTGGCAAGTGGGTTAGCGGCCCGGCTACGTGAGCCTTTCTATCGTAAAAGATATTTTTTAGTTGAACAGCAATAAAGCCTCTTTTTGGATTGGAACACTGCCTCTGTCGAGACTGCTTCACTACCACTTTTCCCTTTATCTGCCCCGGACAGTACACAGAGCTATACAAACATACATTCTACCTATATTTAACACACATGCCACTGCACAAGCATCAATAACAAGACACCATTTATTTTATTTGGTAAATTGAGCATTCCTGTAATGATTGTGAACGTTGCTAGCTAGCTACCTAGCTACCAGCGCTACAACAACAACAACAACAACAACAACAACACTCCATAGACAAAACTCACAGACTTCCAAATAATCAAAGAGTACACCATGCAGTTTACCAACAAGAGGATCCCAATGGAGACACAGCACTGTACAAAAGGGTTTACAATGCACGGGTTAGCTCCTTATATGATATAGAAGACTGCGGCTAAAGCTACATGTTCAGGTGACAACATATCAGCGGCTTAAACATTTGTTTCAGGGGTTTCTCTAGAAAGATATCGTATGTGTGGCATCACTTTAACATTTTACGGGGAAAATCTATTTTAGAAGACGTGGAAATAAAAAAAAAGTGTAGTATTGTAGTGTTAAGCTAGATAGCCAAAGTATTACAGTCTGTTACAGTCTTTCATGTTAAAATGTCACTCATGTTTTTGCCTTGGAGGGTTTGGATAACGACAACCACCAACGATGGATAGAAAAACAAAGTGGTTTAATCTTTGCTTCACAACCGCACGCTCCATTCTTATACACTATACTGTAAGTAACACTATATTTCAATACAACTTTATCCCAAATAACAAAAGGGACTCTGGTTAAAGGAGAAAGGGATGTGTTTCTGTTAGTGCTGTCAAAATTATCGCGTTAACGGCGGTTATTCATTTTTTGAATTAATTGCGTTAAAATATTTAACGCATTTAACGCATGTGCAGAATGGCCCGCCCCATACGTGCCCCCAGTGGCAGCGCCAGGGTATGGCTGGGGTCGGCTACACCCAATGGCTCAGCCCCACCATGAGACACGATGTTGAAGTAAGCAAAATAAAGTCCGCCAACTCGCGGAGTAAACTGCACAGACAGCAGGTAGTCAGACTGATCTCAGGAGCCACGGTTTGGAAAACGTTTGTCACGTAGTGATCGTCTACTCAATAGAACATCTTTGATAACGTCTTCTAGCCAATCAGAATCAAGATAACGGCGTGGTGTTGTTGCAGGAAGTCCCGACGGAGAATACTCTTGCTGTAGTTCAGGTAACACGTAACTGGTACGCAGGTTATGGCGTAATCTGAAATGCGTACCGTCACTTGTGTCACAAAGAGCATTTGCGTACCGACGTACTTGTGAAGCTTTTCCAGAAGGCGGTTCGATCCCCGGACGACAGAGTCGGTCTCCGTGTGCACAGACAGGCTGCTGTTAACGTCGGTCTGTACAACGGAACTGTGCCAACACTAGGGTTGCGTAGGGAGATCCCCCTCTGTCGACTTTCCTGAAGTACTCCACTAGCCCCCCCCCCTCTGTCGACTTTCCTGAAGTACTCCACTAGCTCTGTCGACTTTCCTGAAGTACTCCACTAGCCCCCCCCCCTGTCGACTTGCCTGAAGTACACCACTAGCTCTGTCGACTTTCCTGAAGTACTCCACTAGCCCCCCCCCCTCTGTCGACTTTCCTGAAGTACTCCACTAGCTCTGTCGACTTTCCTGAAGTACTCCACTAGCCCCCCCCCCTCTGTCGACTTTCCTGAAGTACTCCACTAGCCCCCCCCCTCTGTCGACTCTCCTGAAGTACTCCACTAGCCCCCCCCCCTCTGTGGACTTTCCTGAATTACTCCACTAGCGTTGATAGAAATCAACACGTAATGAATTCAGACCCACGGCGTGATGATAGGTGTGTGGGCTGTCTCTCATTTTGACACGCAGAAAAATGTTATAATAAACAGATTCTGTGTGAAATGGATATATCCGCCTTCTTTCATTTATCTTTCCATCCCAACAACATACAGAAATAAACGGCACATTTTGGACGTAGTTCGAATGGAGATTAATCTGATTAAAAATTGTAATCGTTTGACAGCCCTAGTTTCTGTACATGATCTGTGAGCAGTATAATCTGAAAGGTCCAGAATGGGAGGCTTCGTGTCACTGCCAATCATTTGACTGCAGATCCAATCAGCTGATGGAACTCATCGCACCTCTTCCCCTCCGTCCTCTTCCTCTCCGTCCTCTTCCCCTCCGTCCTCTTCCTCTCCGTCCTCTTCCTCCGTCCTCTTCCTCCGTCCTCTTCCCCTCCGTCCTCTTCCCCTCCGTCCTCTTCCTCTCCGTCCTCTTCCTCCGTCCTCTTCCTCCGTCCTCTTCCCCTCCGTCCTCTTCCCCTCCGTCCTCTTCCTCTCCGTCCTCTTCCTCTCCGTCCTCTTCCCCTCCGTCCTCTTCCTCTCCGTCCTCTTCCTCCGTCCTCTTCCTCCGTCCTCTTCCTCTCCGTCCTCTTCCTCCGTCCTCTTCCTCCTCCTCTTCCCCTCCGTCCTCTTCCCCTCCTCCTCTTCCCTCCGTCCTCTTCCTCTCCTCCTCTTCCTCCTCCTCTTCCTCTCCGTCCTCTTCCTCTCCGTCCTCTTCCCCTCCGTCCTCTTCCCCTCCGTCCTCTTCCTCTCCGTCCTCTTCCTCCGTCCTCTTCCCCTCCTCCTCTTCCCTCCGTCCTCTTCCTCTCCGTCCTCTTCCTCTCCGTCCTCTTCCTCCGTCCTCTTCCTCCGTCCTCTTCCCCTCCGTCCTCTTCCTCTCCGTCCTCTTCCCCTCCGTCCTCTTCCTCTCCGTCCTCTTCCTCTCCGTCCTCTTCCCCTCCGTCCTCTTCCTCTCCGTCCTCTTCCTCCGTCCTCTTCCTCCGTCCTCTTCCCCTCCGTCCTCTTCCTCCGTCCTCTTCCTCTCCGTCCTCTTCCTCTCCGTCCTCTTCCCCTCCGTCCTCTTCCTCTCCGTCCTCTTCCCCTCCGTCCTCTTCCTCTCCGTCCTCTTCCTCTCCGTCCTCTTCCTCCGTCCTCTTCCTCTCCGTCCTCTTCCTCTCCGTCCTCTTCCTCCGTCCTCTTCCTCTCCGTCCTCTTCCTCCGTCCTCTTCCTCTCCGTCCTCTTCCCCTCCGTCCTCTTCCTCTCCGTCCTCTTCCTCCGTCCTCTTCCCCTCCGTCCTCTTCCTCTCCGTCCTCTTCCTCCGTCCTCTTCCTCTCCGTCCTCTTCCTCCGTCCTCTTCCTCTCCGTCCTCTTCCTCCGTCCTCTTCCTCTCCGTCCTCTTCCCCTCCGTCCTCTTCCTCTCCGTCCTCTTCCTCCGTCCTCTTCCCCTCCGTCCTCTTCCTCTCCGTCCTCTTCCTCCGTCCTCTTCCTCTCCGTCCTCTTCCCCTCCGTCCTCTTCCTCCGTCCGTCTGGACAGAACACACGAAGGAAACAAACAAAGAGACGGCTAGCATTGGTTTCTTCTGCAGCATGAGGATACTTTGAACACAGATATCAGCCATGTTGAATATATAAGTCTAAGTGAGAGAGTATTTTGAGATAACAATTCAGTATTTTGAGATATTAAGTCATATAATTGTTACGCTCGGGGAAGCAGGGAGGACTCAAATGCAGAATTTAACGAAAAGCGAGCCGAATAATAAAAGCTGTGGCAAAAAAAGGCAGTACCCAAAAATATCCAAAACCAACGAGCAGCACGAGGAACACAGACGTGGAATAACAAGGGAAGCAATGGACCGACACGGAGCACAGGGGAAGACTAAATACACAGAAGGGTAATCACAGGACAATACACAGCTGGGCAGGGGAGGAGAAACACAAGGGCAACAGGTGGACACAATCAGACAATCAGACACTAATTACAGGGAGGAGGACCAGACGAAACGTGGGACGGGTGGCGCAGTGGTCTGTGCGTCTGATCATCAGATCAAGGGGGAACTCCGGTTCGAAACCCGCTCCTGCCGCCACTGCGTCAGGCCGTTGTGTCCTTGGGCAAGACACTTCACCCGGATTTGCCCCTGAGGGTATCGTCCACAGTACATGACCATGATATGTGTAATGTGTGTTTGTAAAGCGCTTTGAGCATCTGGAAAAGCGCTTTAATAAATGTAAGGAATTAATATTAATTAATATTAAAACACAAGGAGGAAGACACAACACAGAATGGACAGACTTACACAACCAGACAGACGACACTAACACCGTGACATAAACCTAGACCTCAGGGTTTCTACTAAAGACACAGATATTCCACCTCTGCTTTTTGGATCTTTATATCTCAGAGCTCCAGGAACGCTGGACGGCATATATCCAGCTTTGTGGATGTTTCTGTATTT
>CM070491.1:37534374-37751874 GCA_036324585.1 Champsocephalus esox | reverse complement strand
CACTCCTCACATCCCAAGCCGCGTCCCTCACTCCTCACATCCCAAGCCGCGTCCCTCACTCCTCACATCCCAAGCCGCGTCCCTCACTCCTCACATCCCAAGCCGCGTCCCTCACTCCTCACATCCCAAGCCGCGTCGCCGCGTCCCTCACTCCTCACATCCCAAGCCGCGTCCCTCACTCCTCACATCCCAAGCCGCGTCCCTCACTCCTCACATCCCAAGCCGCGTCCCTCACTCCTCACATCCCAAGCCGCGTCGCCGCGTCCCTCACTCCTCACATCCCAAGCCGCGTCCCTCACTCCTCACATCCCAAGCCGCGTCCCTCACTCCTCACATCCCAAGCCGCGTCCCTCACTCCTCACATCCCAAGCCGCGTCGCCGCGTCCCTCACTCCTCACATCCCAAGCCGCGTCCCTCACTCCTCACATCCCAAGCCGGTCCCTCACTCCTCACATCCCAAGCCGCGTCCCTCACTCCTCACATCCCAAGCCGCGTCCCTCACTCCTCACATCCCAAGCCGCGTCCCTCACTCCTCACATCCCAAGCCGCGTCCCTCACTCCTCACATCCCAAGCCGCGTCCCTCACTCCTCACATCCCAAGCCGCGTCGCCGCGTCCCTCACTCCTCACATCCCAAGCCGCGTCCCTCACTCCTCACATCCCAAGCCGCGTCCCTCACTCCTCACATCCCAAGCCGCGTCCCTCACTCCTCACATCCCAAGCCGCGTCCCTCACTCCTCACATCCCAAGCTGCGTCCCTCACTCCTCACATCCCAAGCCGCGTCCCTCACTCCTCACATCCCAAGCCGCGTCCCTCACTCCTCACATCCCAAGCCGCGTCCCTCACTCCTCACATCCCAAGCCGCGTCCCTCACTCCTCACATCCCAAGCCGCGTCCCTCACTCCTCACATCCCAAGCCGCGTCCCTCACTCCTCACATCCCAAGCTGCGTCCCTCACTCCTCACATCCCAAGCCGCGTCCCTCACTCCTCACATCCCAAGCCGCGTCCCTCACTCCTCACATCCCAAGCCGCGTCCCAAGCCGCGTCCCTCACTCCTCACATCCCAAGCTGCGTCCCTCACTCCTCACATCCCAAGCTGCGTCCCTCACTCCTCACATCCCAAGCCGCGTCCCTCACTCCTCACATCCCAAGCCGCGTCCCTCACTCCTCACATCCCAAGCCGCGTCCCTCACTCCTCACATCCCAAGCCGCGTCCCTCACTCCTCACATCCCAAGCCGCGTCCCTCACTCCTCACATCCCAAGCTGCGTCCCTCACTCCTCACATCCCAAGCCGCGTCCCTCACTCCTCACATCCCAAGCCGCGTCCCTCACTCCTCACATCCCAAGCCGCGTCCCAAGCCGCGTCCCTCACTCCTCACATCCCAAGCTGCGTCCCTCACTCCTCACATCCCAAGCTGCGTCCCTCACTCCTCACATCCCAAGCCGCGTCCCTCACTCCTCACATCCCAAGCCGCGTCCCAAGCCGCGTCCCAAGCCGCGTCCCAAGCCGCGTCCCTCACTCCTCACATCCCAAGCCGCGTCCCAAGCTGCGTCCCTCACTCCTCACATCCCAAGCTGCGTCCCCAACACGTGAATTATGTTGTGACATCGTTCCAGGTGTGATGTTTCAGGGTGCTCTTGATACGCCTCTTTGTCTCTCCTGTTCACCTGTGATGTGTTGGTGTAACTGATTACATTTACAAAGTAACCCTCCCAACCCTACGCTACACATTGTTCTTGGATTTGTTAACACCATGGTCCCTAAATCGGAAAATGTTTTAATTGTGTTTCGTGCCCCAGGCAGGCAGCTCGGTCACCTATGATAAATGCGCCACAGCTAGTCGCCGGCCGTTCGGCCACAGCGCCCTCTGTAGACGGTGTGAAGGCGCCGACCGGAATGTAACCTGAGAACTCTCAACACAAACGATCAATCAATAAACATCTTATCTTAATCATATCTTTATGATCATAATAAATCAGTTTGTGTCCGAAAGGGAGCAGGAGGAAGCAAACACCAACAAAACATACACTGCATATTAAAGCAAACTATTGTAAAGGTAAAAGTACGAGCATAACAAATAAAGAAGTGTAAACATTATAATTATGATTGTTTAAAATATAAAGACTATATATTATTGAATTACAAGATTAGATATACTTTATCTGATCTAAAGTATTGATGTGTGTTCGTTATACCGTAGTCGCCTGTGAAAACCACAACACGTGTTCGAATGCTCTGAAGTACTGGAATGTGTGATTGAAGCGCCACCTCCTGGTTCAATCCTGAAATTGAAAATCTGGCCACGCCCTCTTGGAAGATAGTGGGAGGGCTTAACATTCCCAGCCGCTGGGATCCGTTGGGTCTTTGGCAGGAAGCTGCTGGCTGGAGTCCTTTCTAGAGTGCTGTAAGTCAACTCACTCGGGCTCACGCATCCAAAACGAGCAAAACAACAACAACAACAACAACAACAACCACTGAGGAAAATACTCACCTGATTTTATTTATATTGGGAATGTCTCAACACCTTACATTACACATGTCACTAAGTCCTTGTATGTGTACTTACCGACTTAACTGTCTTTATTTTCTTATTCTAGTATAACGAATGTCTTCTCTTTATTTCTTCTCTCTTCTCTCCAGTATTTTGAGATGAAAGTCAGTATTTTGAGATGAAAGTCAGTATTTTGAGATGAAAGTCAGTATTTTGAGATGAAAGTCAGTATTTTGGGATGAAAGTCAGTATTTTGGGATGAAAGTCAGTATTTTGAGATGAAAGTCAGTATTTTGAGATGAAAGTCAGCTTCTGAGATAATAATTCACGAGTGAGACTGCGAGCCTCACTAGCATCGGGTAGATAAAGAGTCCCTCCAGAGCCTCTCGTCTCTCGTTCTCCTCAGCGCTCTGCGAACAGGTAGGTCATATCTCCGGGGGTCTCGTACTCATGTGCGCAGCAGCTGGTGTGTAGTCATGGAGATGAGGAACCAACGAGGTGTTTGGACTTCTCACGTCCGACAGCAGAACGAAGGGAGCGACGACGAGGAAGATATTTAGGGTCAGAATGATGTTATTTAAAGGAAAACCTGCCTTTCATGAAGCATATCCAGCACTTAAGGAAAGGTAGAAGTACTCAGGTATTGTACTTAAGTAGAAGTAGAAGTACTCAGGTATTGTACTTAAGTAGAAGTAGAAGTACTCAGGTATTGTACTTAAGTAGAAGTAGAAGTACTCAGATCTTGTACTTAATGAAAGGTAGAAGTACTCAGGTCTTGTATTTAAGTAGAAGTACTCAGATCTTGTACTTAAGGAAAGGTAGAAGTACTCAGATCTTGTATTTAAGTAGAAGTAGAAGTACACAGATCTTGTACTTAAGTAGAAGTAGAAGTACTCAGGTCTTGTACTTAAGTAGAAGTACACATATCTTGTACTTAAGTAGAAATAGAAGTACACAGATCTTGTTCTTGAGTAAAAGTAGAAGTACTCAGATCTTGTACTTGAGTAAAAGTAGAAGTACTCAGATCTTGTACTTGAGTAAAAGTAGAAGTACTCAGGTCTGGTACTTAAGTAGAAGTACACAGATCTTGTTCTTGAGTAAAAGTAGAAGTACTCAGATCTTGTACTAGAGTAAAAGTAGAAGTACTCAGATCTTGTACTAGAGTAAAAGTAGAAGTACTCAGATCTTGTACTTGAGTAAAAGTAGAAGTACTCAGATCTTGTGCTAGAGTAAAAGTAGAAGTACTCAGATCTTGTTCTTGAGTAAAAGTAGAAGTACTCAGGTCTTGTTCTTGAGTAAAAGTAGAAGTACTCAGATCTTGTACTTGAGTAAAAGCAGAAGTACTCAGATCTTGTTCTTGAGTAAAAGTAGAAGTACTCAGATCTTGTACTTGAGTAAAAGTAGAAGTACTCAGATCTTGTACTTGAGTAAAAGTAGAAGTACTCAAATATTGTACTTGAGTACTCAGATCTTGTGCAGCTAGTCTGAAGTACTTTGTAGACTGCAGGGTAGCTGGTGGAGGAGCAGCTAGTCTGAAGTACTTTGTAGACTGCAGGGTAGCTGGTGAAGGAGCAGCTAGTCTGAAGTACTTTGTAGACTGCAGGGTAGCTGGTGAAGGTGCAGCTAGTCTGAAGTACTTTGTAGACTGCAGGGTAGCTGGTGGAGGTGCAGCTAGTCTGAAGTACTTTGTAGACTGCAGGGTAGCTGGAGGAGGAGCAGCTAGTCTGAAGTACTTTGTAGACTGCTGGGTAGCTGGTGGAGGAGCAGCTAGTCTGAAGTACTTTGTAGACTGCAGGGTAGCTGGTGGAGGTGCAGCTAGTCTGAAGTACTTTGTAGACTGCAGGGTAGCTGGAGGAGGAGCAGCTAGTCTGAAGTACTTTGTAGACTGCAGGGTAGCTGGTGGAGGTGCAGCTAGTCTGAAGTACTTTGTAGACTGCAGGGTAGCTGGTGGAGGTGCAGCTAGTCTGAAGTACTTTGTAGACTGCAGGGTAGCTGGTGAAGGTGCAGCTAGTCTGAAGTACTTTGTAGACTGCAGGGTAGCTGGTGGAGGAGCAGCTAGTCTGAAGTACTTTGTAGACTGCAGGGTAGCTGGTGAAGGTGCAGCTAGTCTGAAGTACTTTGTAGACTGCAGGGTAGCTGGTGGAGGTGCAGCTAGTCTGAAGTACTTTGTAGACTGCAGGGTAGCTGGTGGAGGAGCAGCTAGTCTGAAGTACTTTGTAGACTGCAGGGTAGCTGGTGGAGGTGCAGCTAGTCTGAAGTACTTTGTAGACTGCAGGGTAGCTGGTGGAGGTGCAGCTAGTCTGAAGTACTTTGTAGACTGCAGGGTGGCTGGTGGAGGTGCAGCTAGTCTGAAGTACTTTGTAGACTGCAGGGTAGCTGGTGGAGGTGCAGCTAGTCTGAAGTACTTTGTAGACTGCAGGGTAGCTGGTGGAGGTGGAGCTAGTCTGAAGTACTTTGTAGACTGCAGGGTAGCTGGTGGAGGTGCAGCTAGTCTGAAGTACTTTGTAGACTGCAGGGTAGCTGGTGGAGGTGGAGCTAGTCTGAAGTACTTTGTAGACTGCAGGGTAGCTGGTGGAGGTGCAGCTAGTCTGAAGTACTTTGTAGACTGCAGGGTGTTCATTTACTTTAAAGTCTGATGTAACTATTGATTACATATTAACGCGTTCTCTTAATGTTCTACCCGGCGTGAACGCCTCTTCGAGCTTCACACGCAGGTGTGTGTCCTTCAGGTCTTCCCACACTGAGCAGGACGCTAACATGCTAACCGTGCATGTGTCCTCCAATCAGGAATGACTTCCATAAAGTGCTTTAACCTTAATGCAGTGCAGTCTTCGTTGTATATCAATATAATAATATATATGCTGTGATGCGGGGTTAGTGCATCAGGTTGCAGAATGTAAATGAAAAATGAAAAATAAATCAATATTATTAATATTTTATTTTATTTGAGTTCATTTATGCATTAATATTACTTTAGAGTTTATTGTATTTATTTTGTATTATTATTTCATTATTTTAGATTTTTCTTTTTTAACTGATCCATTATTGAAACAATGCCTATTTTTTGCATTTTTTAAATATTTAATTTGGATGGAAATATTTAGCACAACCCTCATTTTAAGAGTTTATAAAATGTACTTTCCTACCTGTTAGTCCCAGGATGCTGTTTCCCCTGAGTCTCCTATTGGCTCTGCTGCACGTGACCTCCTGTCTACTGATTGGAGCGTTCAACATCAAACAGTTTGGAGACCAGAAGTCGTCCAACTCGACTCTGATGGACCTCATCGGCACGGTCGGGAACTGAAATCTGCATCCAATATTTCTGAATATGTGAATAATGTGACTTTGTATTTCAAATGGATGACATGGAGAAGAGGGGACACATGTTGATGTAGAAGAGACATGGAGAAGAGGGGACACATGTTGATGTAGAAGAGACATGGAGAAGAGGGGACACGTGTTGATGTAGAAGAGACATGGAGAAGAGGGGACACATGTTGATGTAGAAGAGACATGGAGAAGAGGGGACACGTGTTGATGTAGAAGAGACATGGAGAAGAGGGGACACATGTTGATGTAGAAGAGACATAGAGAAGAGGGGACACATGTTGATGTAGAAGAGACGTGAAGAAGAGGGGACACATGTTGATGTAGAAGAGACATGGAGAAGAGGGGACACATGGTGATGTAGAAGAGACATGGAGAAGAGGGGACACATGTTGATGTAGAAGAGACATGAAGAAGAGGAGACACATGTTGATGAAGAAGAGACATGAAGAAGAGGGGACACATGTTGATGTAGAAGAGACATGGAGAAGAGGGGACACATGTTGATGTAGAAGAGACATGGAGAAGAGGGGACACGTGTTGATGAAGAAGAGACATGAAGAAGAGGGGACACATGTTGATGTAGAAGAGACATGGAGAAGAGGGGACACATGTTGATGTAGAAGAGACATGGAGAAGAGGGGACACATGTTGATGTAGAAGAGACATGAAGAAGAGGGGACACATGTTGATGTAGAAGAGACATGAAGAAGAGGGGACACATGTTGATGTAGAAGAGACATGGAGAAGAGGGGACACATGTTGATGTAGAAGAGACATGGAGAAGAGGGGACACGTGTTGATGTAGAAGAGACATGGAGAAGAGGGGACACATGTTGATGTAGAAGAGACATGGAGAAGAGGGGACACGTGTTGATGTAGAAGAGACATGGAGAAGAGGGGACACATGTTGATGTAGAAGAGACATGGAGAAGAGGGGACACATGTTGATGTAGAAGAGACGTGAAGAAGAGGGGACACATGTTGATGTAGAAGAGACATGGAGAAGAGGGGACACATGGTGATGTAGAAGAGACATGGAGAAGAGGGGACACATGTTGATGTAGAAGAGACATGAAGAAGAGGAGACACATGTTGATGAAGAAGAGACATGAAGAAGAGGGGACACATGTTGATGTAGAAGAGACATGGAGAAGAGGGGACACATGTTGATGTAGAAGAGACATGGAGAAGAGGGGACACGTGTTGATGTAGAAGAGACATGGAGAAGAGGGGACACATGTTGATGTAGAAGAGACATGGAGAAGAGGGGACACATGTTGATGTAGAAGAGACATGGAGAAGAGGGGACACATGGTGATGTAGAAGAGACATGGAGAAGAGGGGACACATGTTGATGTAGAAGAGACATGAAGAAGAGGAGACACATGTTGATGAAGAAGAGACATGAAGAAGAGGGGACACATGTTGATGTAGAAGAGACATGGAGAAGAGGGGACACATGTTGATGTAGAAGAGACATGGAGAAGAGGGGACACATGGTGATGTAGAAGAGACATGGAGAAGAGGGGACACATGTTGATGAAGAAGAGACATGAAGAAGAGGGGACACATGTTGATGTAGAAGAGACATGGAGAAGAGGGGACACATGTTGATGTAGAAGAGACATGGAGAAGAGGGGACACATGTTGATGAAGAAGAGACATGAAGAAGAGGGGACACGTGTTGATGTAGAAGAGACATGGAGAAGAGGGGACACGTGTTGATGTAGAAGAGACATGGAGAAGAGGGGACACGTGTTGATGTAGAAGAGACATGGAGAAGAGGGGACACGTGTTGATGTAGAAGAGACATGGAGAAGAGGGGACACGTGTTGATGTAGAAGAGACATGGAGAAGAGGGGACACGTGTTGATGTAGAAGAGACATGGAGAAGAGGGGACACGTGTTGATGTAGAAGAGACATGGAGAAGAGGGGACACATGTTGATGTAGAAGAGACATGGAGAAGAGGGGACACATGTTGATGTAGAAGAGACATGGAGAAGAGGGGACACATGGTGATGTAGAAGAGACATGGAGAAGAGGGGACACATGTTGATGTAGAAGAGACATGAAGAAGAGGAGACACATGTTGATGAAGAAGAGACATGAAGAAGAGGGGACACATGTTGATGTAGAAGAGACATGGAGAAGAGGGGACACATGGTGATGTAGAAGAGACATGGAGAAGAGGGGACACATGTTGATGTAGAAGAGACATGAAGAAGAGGAGACACATGTTGATGAAGAAGAGACATGAAGAAGAGGGGACACATGTTGATGTAGAAGAGACATGGAGAAGAGGGGACACATGTTGATGTAGAAGAGACATGGAGAAGAGGGGACACATGTTGATGTAGAAGAGACATGAAGAAGAGGGGACACATGTTGATGAAGAAGAGACATGGAGAAGAGGGGACACATGTTGATGTAGAAGAGACATGGAGAAGAGGGGACACATGTTGATGAAGAAGAGACATGAAGAAGAGGGGACACATGTTGATGTAGAAGAGACATGAAGAAGAGGGGACACATGTTGATGTAGAAGAGACATGGAGAAGAGGGGACACATGTTGATGAAGAAGAGACATGAAGAAGAGGGGACACATGTTGATGTAGAAGAGACATGGAGAAGAGGGGACACATGTTGATGTAGAAGAGACATGGAGAAGAGGGGACACATGTTGATGAAGAAGAGACATGAAGAAGAGGGGACACATGTTGATGTAGAAGAGACATGGAGAAGAGGGGACACATGTTGATGAAGAAGAGACATGAAGAAGAGGGGACACATGTTGATGTAGAAGAGACATGAAGAAGAGGGGACACATGTTGATGTAGAAGAGACATGGAGAAGAGGGGACACTTGTTGATGTAGAAGAGACATGGAGAAGAGGGGACACATGTTGATGTAGAAGAGACATGAGGAAGAGGGGACACTTGTTGATGAAGAAGAGACATGGAGAAGAGGGGACACATGTTGATGTAGAAGAGACATGGAGAAGAGGGGACACATGTTGATGAAGAAGAGACATGAAGAAGAGGGGACACATGTTGATGTAGAAGAGACATGGAGAAGAGGGGACACATGTTGATGTAGAAGAGACATGGAGAAGAGGGGACACATGTTGATGTAGAAGAGACATGGAGAAGAGGGGACACATGTTGATGTAGAAGAGACATGGAGAAGAGGGGACACATGTTGATGTAGAAGAGACATGAAGAAGAGGGGACACATGTTGATGTAGAAGAGACATGAAGAAGAGGGGACACGTGTTGATGTAGAAGAGACATGGAGAAGAGGGGACACATGTTGATGAAGAAGAGACATGGAGAAGAGGATTTTGCAGAATAGGTGAGCTTTCAAATCTAAAATTACTGACATAGTAACTACATTTTCTCAGATTGTCCATCGCTATGACATCGTTCTGATCCAGGAGGTCAGAGACAGCGATCTGTCAGCAACCAAAAGACTCATGGACCGTGTCAACAAGTAAGAATTAAGAAAAGTGGCGGATTCAAATTTGCAAAATAGCCTCTAGTGCGATATCCAAATCACAGTAAATGCAATATATATTTGGTAAATCTGTGTGTGTGTGTTTTCCCAGAGCTTCTCCTCAGTACCAGTACGTCGTCAGTGAGCCTTTGGGTCGCAGCACCTATAAGGAGCAATACCTCTTCCTCTACAGGTGAGACACAAACTACTACTAAATATTTGTATTTTTAACGTTTGCACAGAGTTTCTATGAGTAAGAGACACTGTTTCAAAACGTCTTGCCCCATGTTTCCTCTCCAGGGAGCAGACGGTGTCCGTGGTTAAAAACTTCACCTACGATGACAAGATGGACGCCTTCAGCAGAGAGCCCTTTGTGGTCATGTTCACCTCCAAACAGACGGGTAATAAAGAAAGAGAAACTCTTCTTTTAATCTTCGTGTCAAACAACTTTTATGATACTAACACGTTTAGTTCATCAGGATCATCTCCACACATTAACACCACTTTATGATTTCTGAAGTAAAAAGCTAACGGCTATAAAGGAACGACAGCACGGTCACATGACTTCACGTCACCACCGCTAAGCTAAAGGTGGCTAATGTTGGGCTATAAAGGAACTACAGCACGGTCACATGACTTCACGTCACCACCGCTAAGCTAAAGGAGGCTAATGTTGGGCTATAAAGGAACTACAGCACGGTCACATGACTTCACGTCACCACCACTAAGCTAAAGGTGGCTAATGTTGGGCTATAAAGGAACTACAGCACGGTCACATGACTTCACGTCACCACAGCTAAGCTAAAGTTGGCTAATGCTGGGCTATAAAGGAACTACAGCACGGTCACATGACTTCACGTCACCACACTAAGCTAAAGGAGGCTAATGTTGGGCTATAAAGGAACTACAGCACGGTCACATGACTTCACGTCACCACTGCTAAGCTAAAGGAGGCTAATGTTGGGCTATAAAGGAACTACAGCACGGTCACATGACTTCACGTCACCACGCTAAGCTAAAGGAGGCTAATGTTGGGCTATAAAGGAACTACAGCACGGTCACATGACTTCACGTCTCCACTGCTAAGCTAAAGGTGGCTAATGTTGGGCTATAAAGGGACCACAGCACGGTCACATGACTTCACGTCACCACCGCTAAGCTAAAGGCGGCTAATGTTGGGCTATAAAGGAACTACAGCACGGTCACATGACTTCACGTCACCACCGCTAAGCTAAAGGCGGCTAATGTTGGGCTATAAAGGGACCACAGCACGGTCACATGACTTCACGTCACCACGCTAAGCTAAAAGTGGCTAATGTTGGGCTATAATGGAACTACAGCACGGTCACATGACTTCACGTCACCACCGCTAAGCTAAAGGTGGCTAATTTTGGGCTATAAAGGAACTACAGCACGGTCACATGACTTCTCGTCACCACGCTAAGCTAAAGGTGGCTAATGTTCGCCATGATGGCGTTTACTCGTCTAATTTGGACACTTGTTCGCAACCTCTGTTTTTAAATTCACCATAGGGGTATTTTATGTTGTAGAACAAAATGTTAAAACCTCTCCAGCTTATGTTAACCACAGACCTTATTTCAGACTAAAAACCAAAAACATTCAGAAAACCCTTGACCTCCAGACCAGGGGACAGGAAGTGCTAATATCTGGGTTTCAGGACTCTATTTGCTTCACTCTTTCTGCCATTTTATGTCCAACAACTATGGTTGTCAGCTCTGTCTTGCTAAATCTAAAAGCCTTACGTCTACAGAATGTCTGACATATCCAAAGGCTTTAAACTGGTCTCTCGTTTCTTTTCTCTCCTACTCTCCAGCTGTGAAGGACTTTGTTCTGATTCCTCAGCACACGAGTCCGGACTCTGCTGTAAAGGAAGTGAATTCCCTCTTCGACGTGGTGACTGAAGTCCGCGCTCGCTGGAACACCAATGTAAAACCTCTATACAAATTATTTCAGAAACTGTGTAATTAAGATGTGACCAATTAATACATTTGAGCCATTCCCCCTTTTCCTGCAGAACATCCTTCTGATGGGCGACTTCAACGCCGGCTGCTCTTATGTTTCCGGTGCCGACTGGCAGCAGATCCGCCTCTTCACTGATAAGAGTTTCCACTGGCTGATCAAAGACGATGTTGACACTACGGTCTCAGAGAACACACACTGCCCTTACGACAGGTGGACACACACCGAAAACTGACATTTACATGCAACTACAGCTGAGATGTCAAAAGTTCATACATCCTTTACACAAGTAGAAGTACTGTTTAAAAATACTCTGGTGAAAGTAGAAGTACTGACTAAACTTCTTTACTCAAGTGAAAGTAAAGAGGCTTTGAAGTGCACTTCAGTAAAAAGTACCCATAGCTATCAGCTGCTTTAAAGAGTACCTGACCTCCCTTTATATCAATAGATGAGTTCAACATGTAAGAAGTAGAAAGTACAGGTATTTGAGTTCAACATGTAAGAAGTAGAAGGTACAGGTATTTGAGTTCAACATGTAAGAAGTAGAAAGTACAGGTATTTGAGTTCAACATGTAAGAAGTAGAAGGTACAGGTATTTGAGTTCAACATGTAAGAAGTAGAAAGTACAGGTATTTGAGTTCAACATGTAAGAAGTAGAAGGTACAGGTATTTGAGTTCAACATGTGAGAAGTAGAAAGTACAGGTATTTGTGTTCAACATGTGAGAAGTAGAAAGTACAGGTATTTGAGTTCAACATGTAAGAAGTAGAAAGTACAGGTATTTGTGTTCAACATGAGAGAAGTAGAAAGTACAGGTATTTGAGTTCAACATGTGAGAAGTAGAAAGTACAGGTATTTGAGTTCAACATGTAAGAAGTAGAAAGTACAGGTATTTGTGTTCAACATGTAAGAAGTAGAAAGTACAGGTATTTGTGTTCAACATGTGAGAAGTAGAAAGTACAGGTATTTGAGTTCAACATGTGAGAAGTAGAAAGTACAGGTATTTGTGTTCAACATGAGAGAAGTAGAAAGTACAGGTATTTGAGTTCAACATGAGAGAAGTAGAAAGTACAGGTATTTGTGTTTAACATGTAAGAAGTAGAAAGTACAGGTATTTGGGTTCAACATGTAAGAAGTAGAAAGTACAGGTATTTGTGTTCAACATGTAAGAAGTAGAAAGTACAGGTATTTGGGTTCAACATGTAAGAAGTAGAAAGTACAGGTATTTGTGTTCAACATGTAAGAAGTAGAAAGTACAGGTATTTGTGTTCAACATGAGAGAAGTAGAAAGTACAGGTATTTGAGTTCAACATGAGAGAAGTAGAAAGTACAGGTATTTGTGTTTAACATGTAAGAAGTAGAAAGTACAGGTATTTGGGTTCAACATGTAAGAAGTAGAAAGTAC
The DNA here is from genome assembly GCA_036324585.1 of Champsocephalus esox. Taxonomy (NCBI): domain Eukaryota; kingdom Metazoa; phylum Chordata; class Actinopteri; order Perciformes; family Channichthyidae; genus Champsocephalus; species Champsocephalus esox. The sequence goes on along the minus strand of CM070491.1, from coordinate 37,739,171 downwards.
AGGTATTTGTGTTCAACATGTAAGAAGTAGAAAGTACAGGTATTTGTGTTCAACATGTAAGAAGTAGAAAGTACAGGTATTTGAGTTCAACATGTGAGAAGTAGAAAGTACAGGTATTTGAGTTCAACATGTGAGAAGTAGAAAGTACAGGTATTTGAGTTCAACATGTAAGAAGTAGAAAGTACAGGTATTTGAGTTCAACATGTGAGAAGTAGAAAGTACAGGTATTTGTGTTCAACATGTAAGAAGTAGAAAGTACATGTATTTGTGTTCAACATGTGAGAAGTAGAAAGTACAGGTATTTGAGTTCAACATGTGAGAAGTAGAAAGTACAGGTATTTGTGTTCAACATGAGAGAAGTAGAAAGTACAGGTATTTGAGTTCAACATGTAAGAAGTAGAAAGTAAAAAGTCGTCAGAAAAATAAGTAGTGGAGTAAAGTACTGATACCAGAAACATGTACTTAAGTACAGTAACAAAGTATTTGTTCTCCACTACTTCCACCTCTGACACACACAAGCCCCATGGAAGTAAGCCAGCAAATGGTTGTAGTGGACAAACAGAGTACTACACTTCTGTGCACATTTTGTGACGTAGTAAGGTCCAAACATGCTTTTTCCCATTGACTTACATCGGGTTGCAACCATCTGTAAATAAGCAGATATTTAGGGCTTTTATTTTGAAAAACAAGCCTCATCCTGAACAATCTTTGAGAATATTGTTTCTTTCTTGGGCTTTTATTTTGAAAAACAAGCCTCCTCCTGGACAATCTGTAAAAATACAGTCTCTTTCTGGGGCTTTTATTTTGAAAAACATGCCTCCTCCAGTACAACCTGTTACAATACAGTCTCTTTCTGGCGCTTTTATTTTGAAAAACAAGCCTCCTCCTCTATAACCTGTAACAACAGTTTTCTTTCTTGGGCTTTTATTTTGAAAAACAAACCCCATTCTGGACAATCTAACAATACAGTCTCTTTCTGGGGCTTTTATTTTGAAAAACAAGCCTCACCTAGAACTCCCAGTCCAATCACTGAAAAAGCCCTAATTTACATCATTAGGTCGTAAAAACCAACCCTCTTAATTCCTCCTTTTTCTGCAGGATTGTGGTCACAGCTGACATGAACAAAGGAGTGGTTTCCAGCAGCGCTAAACTCTACAACTACATGCTGGACCTGAAACTCAGCCTCAGTCTGGTAAACAACTACTTTCATTCTCCTCCAGTTTAACTCATTGCTGCTGCAAGGTACACCATCGTCTTTGTAGAAGTGTAAAGGTCTATGAAGAGCAACTTTGCACGTGCTGAAGATATTGATTAGACTTGCAGTAGCTGCATCATCTGAACAAGGAGGTGTCAAACGCTTTCTTTTTTTAATTAATAGTTCAACATGTTGAGAAATACGCTTACTGTGAAAACACAACAGACAGTGCTAGCATGCATCCATAGATTATAGGTTTATTTACTGTAATTCTGCAACACACGGGTGCAATACACAGTGGAAAACAGGACGAAATTAATAGAATTTCTGTTGATTCTACCGCAAAGCTCAGCCAATCAAAAAGAGGGAGATCTAGTTTAATGTTTGGCTGCTAAATGCAACTAATAACTGCAGCCAATCAGAGTCCTTTGACATGTTGACATATATAACATATCACAGGCAGTCATAGGAGAGCAGCCTGTTAGCTTAGCTTAGCATTACTCTGTCCAGCGATAACTCAACTTCTAGTTTGTTTAGAAAGGACGTGATTGGTCCCAGAGAAGAAACTGTCCTAGAGCCTAAGGAAGTACTTTTGTATTGTTTCTTTGGTCTTCAATAAACGGCTGCTATATGTTCAGGGAGACAAAAAGCACGTATTGAAGTTTTGTTCTGTGTGTTCTCTCAGGCGTCGGGTGTGAGTGACCATTACCCTGTGGAGGTGCAGCTGTCCTGAGACCCAAGAACCGCTTCAAATACCTCCAGGAGGAATTTGAATTAGGATTACTCTAATGTCGGCAACCATCTTTGAATTGATCAAAAATAAACAAATTTGCTGATTATTTCAATAAAAAACGTGTCTTCTTGGACCTGGAAAAAGTCTCTTATTGTCTTGTGTAAAAGGTCTTTAAAAAGGTATATAGACGCTTCTTTTGGCTAGCGCTCAAACACATTGTAGGTTAAGGGGTGGGATATCTCTAATCAGTTGACCAATCACAACAGAGCCGGCCAGCAAACCAATCAGAGCGGACTAGGCTCTGGGCAACATTAGTACTGTTATACACCTGGACATCAGCAGGAGAGGACTCTTTAAAGTAGAGACGCTACATACTGATATACACCTGAACATCAGCAGGAGAGGACTCTTTAAAGTAGAGACGCTACACACTGATATACACCTGAACATCAGCAGGAGAGGACTCTTTAAAGTAGAGACGCTACATACTGATATACACCTGAACATCAGCAGGAGAGGACTCTTTAAAGTAGAGACGCTACACACTGATATACACCTGAACATCAGCAGGAGAGGACTCTTTAAAGTAGAGACGCTACATACTGATATACACCTGAACATCAGCAGGAGAGGACTCTTTAAAGTAGAGCCACTACATACTGATATACACCTGAACATCAGCAGGAGAGGACTCTTTAAAGTAGAGACACTACATACTGATATACACCTGAACATCAGCAGGAGAGGACTCTTTAAAGTAGAGACACTACACACTGATATACACCTGAACATCAGCAGGAGAGGACTCTTTAAAGTAGAGACACTACATACTGAGATACACCTGAACATCAGCAGGAGAGGACTCTTTAAAGTAGAGACACTACATACTGATATACCTGAACATCCGCAGGAGAGGACTCTTTAAAGTAGAGTCACTCCACACTGATATACACCTGAACATCAGCAGGAGAGGACTCTTTAAAGTAGAGACATTATATACACCTGAACATCAGCAGGAGAGGACTCTTTAAAGGGTTTGTTCGAGAAAGTAGTGCCAAATTAAAGAAGCAACAATTTTGATTTTGACAATCCATTATTTAATCACACCACAGTTCTCTAACGACATGAATACATACATGTTATCAGGCTAATGTGTTGTTAGTCATGTTTTGCACATAAATCTCACAGAAGTCCCAGGGTTACTTCCTCACCATTTGTTATGGTTCTTAAAAAGGTACAGACTAGGCACTTGGTGGAGAACTAGAACATCATTCACAGTTTGTCTTACTAATGTTGAGTCTATCTCCAAAACATAGCTAACTGTGGGCCGAGGTGGAGCAGCAAGTGTTTTGAACACCGGCTGGAGCAAAGACAGTGGTAACTTCAACCAACTAGTACTTTGACATTTGGAAAGAGAATGTATTTGTCACTGAATCATTAGCGGTGGTGGAAGAAGTGAAGTGAGAGGTCTAAAACAGCACTGTCAAAATAATCTGTTCCAGGTCAAAGTAATGCATCGTTAGTGTTAACGGCAAATGTACCAAAACCCCCCTATTCCAAATCAAACAGAAAATGACTTCATGTTTATAGATGCTGATTACTTGTCCCTTAATTGGCTAATTGATTAATTGACGAAGTCGTTCTTTTAAAATTGTTTTAATTAATAACAAAATACCATATCTTATAAACCCTTATTTTTAGGCAAATCTTCGCAAAGCGACTGCAAAATGAATGAATGCACAGTAATACGTACAAGTACCTACATGTTGCACATTCAGTTCAATACTTGAGTAAATGCACTCCGTCATACAATCATTAGGAGTACGTCCATTGGTCGAACCGGTATGAAGGCGAACTGCCGAGCGAGTCAAGGATCTTATCTTCACACCAATACAAATATGAGACCAGATGTGTTTTTATATCCAACGCGACCCTAAAGAAAGTTTACACGTTATTATTTCCCCTTCTCCTCTAGGCTCTTCTCTTTTTCAGCATCTCCATGTACCCGCCGAGAGACTTCTGGATGGAGTCTTTGGTGATGAAGTTGACAAAGTATTGGATGTCGGACTCTCTGTTGGACGTGAGCTTGTCGATGGTTTTCTTCCTCATCATGGATTTGGTGATCTGTCTGGCGTGGTCTGTGAAATGTGGAAATTAAGAGTTAGATCATCCTCAGATCAAGACATAATGACTAGTGTCTTGGTAGGGAATTACTACCTAATGCTAGTCTTGCCAGAACTGAGTAGAAGTTGTGAGCAGTCGCCATTTTGTAAATACGTGAAGCTTTTATTTTGAAAAACATGCATCTTTCTTAGCTTTCTGCGAGTAGATCTTTGGGGCTTTTACTTTGAAAACCATGCCTCATCCTTAGCTTCCTGTAATTGTGTCGTTACTTCCTGTGTCTTTTATTTTGAAAAACACACATCTTGCTTAGCTTTCTGAAAGGATCTAGTAACTCTTTGGGGCTTTTACTTTGAAAACCATGCCTCATCCTGAGCTTCCTGTAGTTGTGTCGTTACTTCCTGTGTCTTTTATTTTGAAAACATGTCTCTTTCACAAACTACCTGGAAAAATATAGTAACTAAAGGAAATTTATTTTGAAAAAAAGGCTCATCCCGAGAATCTTTTTAGGATTCAGTTACTCTATGGGGCTTTTATTTTGAAAAAAAGCCTCTCCCTTAGCTTCCTGTGTGTAAGGATAAAGTAGTGCATTTATTTTGAAATACAAGCCTAATTCTGAGCTACCTCTTCCAATAAAGTAACTCTGTGGAGCTTTTATTTTGAAAGCATGCATCCTCTAGCTATGAGGAGAAAATACAATAAAATCAAAAGTTATCCAAGGAGCATATTGAATAAAATATGTTAATATAAAAAAGATTAAGAGCTTAGAAGGTTAGAATAAAAAATAAAATAAAGGACAGTCAGTCAAATGCGGGAGGGTTTGAGGCTTTTCTTAAAAACTGAGTGATGCAGAGGTCCCTATGGTCTCTGGAAGCTGATTTAAATATCCCAACACACCTGGAATAGCCAGCCACCTGCTGATGGTCTGCGTTGCCACGGCGATGACCTGGTCTTCAGGCTCCAGCTGGTCCACCAGTCCGATCTTCAGAGCATCAGCTGGTTTGTAGAGGAGTCCCAGCTGAAGGGCCATCTCTGTGGTCCGTTGGCCCACCGTGTTCTTCATGGTGTCCATAAACCTGCATACAACATCAACATCATCATCATCATCATCATCATCATCAGACAGTGTTTCTTAAAGGGGGGGCGCAGAGGCATGACGGGGGGGCGCAGAGGCATGACAGGGGGGCACAGAGGCATGACAGGGGGGTGCAGAGGCATGACAGGGGGGCGCAGAGGCATCACAGGGGGGCGCAGAGGCATCACAGGGGGGCGCAGAAACATGACAGGGGGGCGCAGAGGCATCACAGGGGGGCGCAGAGGCATGACGGGGGGGGCGCAGAGGCATGACGGGGGGGCGCAGAGGCATGGCGGGGGGACGCAGAGGCATAACAGGGGGTGCAGAGGCATCACAGGGGGGCGCAGAGGCATCACAGGGGGGTGCAGAGGCATCACAGGGGGGCGCAGAGGCATCACAGGGGGGCGCAGAGGCATCACAGGGGGGCGCAGAGGCATCACAGGGGGGCGCAGAGGCATGACAGGGGGGCGCGAGAGACCAGGAGAAAAACTTGTTATGATGTCGGCATGACCGGCGGAAGTTACACTTAGAAACCTATGAGGGCGCTGTAGGACACAGGTGTGTAATGTGCATGTTGAGGATTGAAGGTCAATAGGGGGCGCTAGAGGGTGCTGCAGCTCCCCCCAGGATAGCCATAGCGCCTCCTAGAAATGTATGTCTTTTTTATTTTTTATGTGTGAAATTCATAATTTGCAAAATGATTGATTAGAAAATAATATGCTACAGTACAGTACGTCTGGGTCCCTGTGTTTCATTAAAGCTCGGCTCTGTGTGTGTGTTTGGCACGAGCTATTTTGTGTGCGTGTGCGAGAGAGAGAGAGAGAGAGAGAGAGAGCGCACCGGTACCGGAGATCGTTGTTGTTAGCTTCTGGTGCTAGCAAGCTACACTAACGGATATAAGGAGTTTTTTCAACAACAAAGTGGAGGAGAGTCCTCTCCGTCAGACTGAGAGGCTCGGTGAGCTGAAGGACTCTCAGCGTTATCTCTCTGGCGTCGCCACTGAGTGAAATTGAAAAAAAGTGAAATTGTGATATTCCAACAATGGATAATTCCTCCTCACCAGAAAGGAGCCACGATGCCCAGCTGCGTCTCGTTGAGGCCGATGTTGTAGCGAGGGTTATCCGCCATTATCCTGTAGTCACACGTCATGGCCATCAGGCAGCCTCCGGCCGGGCTGGAGCCCTGAGAGACACATGTTCCTTTATTAATGATGATATCAAGGTGGCGCCTCCTACCGTGGACGGAGAACGTGGAGGAAATGCATATCATGGAAGAAATGACATATCGACTGAGACGGCAAGAAATACAATACGAAGAGAAACGGTCAATGTTTAAGATTCAAACCAGCGACAAGGAATACTGACTGATTAGCCGCGTTCACACTGCGGTACTTTTCCCACAAAGGTTCATGTGAACTCTTTAGTGCTCATGAACTAAGCACAGATCGCGTTCACACCAGAAAAAGTCCCTGGGAGAGGATTAGGCAAATGAAGCCGCTGACGTCACTTCTTCTTCTTCTGCTTTGGGTTTACTGGAAGGCCGCAACCCACTTCACGGCGTATACTGCCCCCCGGAGGCCCCGGCCGGAAGTCCCCGGAGTTGGGGAAGGCTTCAGTAGCAGCTGCTGGGAGTCCCAGCAGCTGCTACTGAAGCCTTCCGAGTAAATCGCCAGAACGCCGACACCTCCTCATCTCCACCGCTCCCATGTTTTATTTTGTGTTGCCATAAGTTAGTCTCTCTGCGTTTCTGCGCTGGGCTAATGCTAATAATGCTAATAATGCTAATGCTAATAATGCTAATAATGCTAATGCGAGGATAATAAAATGGCGGCTTCACAAAACTCTTTGGGAGTGTTACGGGGCGTGGTTTGCAATCCGCCAGCCAATCAGGAATATAGCTCTTTTCTCAAAAGAGCCGCTCGAAAGTCCCTGCTCTCTAGCATGCTCTCTAGCATACTCTCTAGCATGCTCTCTAGCATGCTCTCTAGCATACTCTCTAGCATGCTCTCTAGCAGGGACTTTGGAGCGGGTAAAAAGGTTAGCATGAACTACTTTTAGTACCGGCTCTTTTTGGTGTGAACGCGATCATGAACTAAGTTCGCATGAACCTTTGTGGGAAAAGTACCGCAGTATGAACGCGGCGATTAAGAGGAACCGTTCTGACCAATGAGAATGTGACTGTAAACTGCATTTTTGTTTTATCTCTGTATTTGTATCTATAGTTGTATAGTCCTCACAAACACTAAACGAGTGGATCACATCAGTGCGGTTCTGAAGTCTTGACACCGGCGTCCAGTCGGCCAAAGAACTGATTTTAAAGCACTATAGCTGAACGATCTCCTGCATGACTATGAACCATCCAGGAGTCTCAGGTCTTCTGGGACGGGTCTGCGCTCTGCTCCAAGAGTCAGAGCTAAACACGGAGAGGCAGCATTCAGTTTGTGTGCCCGACCATCTGGAACAAACTGCCTGAATCCTGCAGGTCCGCCGCTAAATCAAGATGAAGAACGTATCTTTTTGACGCAGCATCTGGATGAATTCACAGTGCAGTTTTATCCATGTATTTTATACCCGTCGTGTTTATTTCATTATCTTTGCTTTTTTAAATGCCTGTCTTTAAATGCCTTTTTATAATGTGCTTCCACTGTATCTGTTCTTAAATGTATTTTTATTTTATTTTGTAAAGCACCTTGGGTTGCCGTGTGCTGAAAGGTGCTGTGCAAATAAACTTGCCTTGCCTATTGCATCGTTTACTTTGTTTGGGTTGTCATGTACGTGCACAGCTGTTTTCTTATCCAATACAATCTGAAGTTAGTGGGTTCTGTACCTACATTGATAGCAGCGATAGTGACCATGTTGGAGCCGTAGAGCTTCAGCCACATCTCCTGAACGGATCTCCAGAACGCTCCACAATGTTCCGGACTCTTCCCGTACATCTCCGTGATGTCCAGCCCGGCGGAGAACACCTTCGGCTGAGCCTGAAGTCGCACACTCGGGGTCAATTATCATTGCAAACTGTACGAGGGCTTTTATTTTGAAAAACATGTATATTACTGAGCTTCTTGTAAGAATACAGTTATTCTATAGGGCTTTTATTATGAAAAACATGCTTCTTAGTGAGCTTCCAGTAAGGATATAGTAAGTCTATGGGGCTTTTATTTTGAAAAACTAGCATCTTCCTGAGCTTCCTGAAAGGATAAAGCTTCTCTATGGGGGCTTTATTTTGAAAAATATGCCTCTTGCATTGACTCCTGCTAGGTTACAACTACTCTAAGGGGCTTTTATTTTGAAAAAACATGCCTGATCCCAATTCCTGCTTGGATAAAGCTACTCCATGGGGATTTTATTTTGAAAAACATGTCTCATACTGAGCTTCTTGTAGGTATACGGTTATTCTTCTATGGGGCTTTTATTTTGAAAAGAATAAGATTCATCCTGACTCCTGCTAGGATACAGCTACTCTATAGGCTTTTATTTTGAAAAGAATAAGATTCATCCTGACTCCTGCTAGGATACAGCTACTCTATAGGCTTTTATTTTGAAAAGAATAAGATTCATCCTGACTCCTGCTTGGATACAGCTACTCTATAGGCTTTTATTTTGAAAAGAATAAGATTCATCCTGACTCCTGCTAGGATACAGCTACTCTATAGGCTTTTATTTTGAAAAGAATAAGATTCATCCTGACTCCTGCTAGGATACAGCTACTCTATAGGCTTTTATTTTGAAAAGAATAAGATTCATCCTGACTCCTGCTTGGATACAGCTACTCTATAGGCTTTTATTTTGAAAAGAATAAGATTCATCCTGACTCCTGCTGGGATACAGCTACTCTATAGGCTTTTATTTTGAAAAGAATAAGATTCATCCTGACTCCTGCTGGGATACAGCTACTCTATAGGCTTTTATTTTGAAAAGAATAAGATTCATCCTGACTCCTGCTTGGATACAGCTACTCTATAGGCTTTTATTTTGAAAAGAATAAGATTCATCCTGACTCCTGCTGGGATACAGCTACTCTATAGGCTTTTATTTTGAAAAGAATAAGATTCATCCTGACTCCTGCTTGGATACAGCTACTCTATAGGCTTTTATTTTGAAAAGAATAAGATTCATCCTGACTCCTGCTGGGATACAGCTACTCTATAGGCTTTTATTTTGAAAAGAATAAGATTCATCCTGACTCCTGCTGGGATACAGCTACTCTATAGGCTTTTATTTTGAAAAGAATAAGATTCATCCTGACTCCTGCTGGGATACAGCTACTCTATAGGCTTTTATTTTGAAAAGAATAAGATTCATCCTGACTCCTGCTAGGATACAGCTACTCTATAGGCTTTTATTTTGAAAATAATAAGATTCATCCTGACTCCTGCTTGGATACAGCTACTCTATAGGCTTTTATTTTGAAAAGAATAAGATTCATCCTGACTCCTGCTGGGATACAGCTACTCTATAGGCTTTTATTTTGAAAAGAATAAGATTCATCCTGACTCCTGCTAGGATACAGCTACTCTATAGGCTTTTATTTTGAAAAGAATAAGATTCATCCTGACTCCTGCTAGGATACAGCTACTCTATAGGCTTTTATTTTGAAAAGAATAAGATTCATCCTGACTCCTGCTAGGATACAGCTACTCTATAGGCTTTTATTTTGAAAAGAATAAGATTCATCCTGACTCCTGCTTGGATACAGCTACTCTATAGGCTTTTATTTTGAAAAGAATAAGATTCATCCTGACTCCTGCTAGGATACAGCTACTCTATAGGCTTTTATTTTGAAAGCGTGTAAGTATCATCAATGTTTGTTTGACACAGAGATTATTTTCTGCAATAATCCAAAGTCTATAGACAGTTTGCTGCCCACTGTACCGAGGTGATGACGAGGCCTCGGCAGCTCTTATCCATCTCCAGCTTCTCCACGCTGATGCACAGCTCGGTGAGGAAGTCTAAACTGAGGCTGTTGACCGGAGGACTCTGCATGTGCATCACAGCCACACCTGTGCACACACACACACACACACACACACAATACAGGGAATATGTAACGGCAGATTAGGATTTTGAGAGACACATGCTCTTTTTTATTTTACCCGACACACACACACACACACACACACACGATATATTAAAATGTTTACCTGTGCTCTGGTCGAACTCCACTCTGATCTTCGGAGGCGTGGAGTAGTTTCTCTGCTGAGGGACGAGGAGAGGAGACACACACATTCTGATATCACTGCTGCAGGAGGACCGCTGGGAGAGGAGACCTACACACACACACACACACACACACACACACACACACACACACACACACACACACACACACACACACACACACACACACACACACACACACACACACACACACACACACACACACACACACACACACACACACACACACACACACACACACACACACACACACACACACACACACACACACACACACACACACACACACACACACACACACACACACACACACACACACACACACACACAGGAAGTCTGTCCTTAGGCTGACTCTTCTCTGCAGCTCCACAAAGTCCAGATATCAATCACAATCAGATATCTTACCAAATATTGCTTTATAGGACACTAGTCCATATTGCGATGTATCCTCAATACATTATAACCTAACAGTCAAATGAAGGATAAAGTCGTAGTGAGATGTGACCTTTGTCCCAGTTGGAGCTAACAGCTAACAGCAGGAGACATGTTAGATACTCGGTACTGCTATATGTTCAGACACTTACCCGTCAGTCCGCTCCTGCTCCTTAACGCAGCTCTTAAAGCCATGTTGTTTAACTTTATGGGTTAAATAAATAAGAAGCTTCTTAAACTTCCTCCAGTCTGCAGCTCCGAGCCTCTGCTTCTTCTTCTGGTGAGTGTTTTGCAGCAGCTGGAGAGCGTTAGCGCCCTCTGCTGCTGCTGCGGAGGAGGAGGAGGATAGAGGACATGTTGGCTATTAAAACTGTAATATAATAATATAGATAAATACAGGTACAAATATAATTAAATAATAAAAATGTTTATGCAATATTCTCGCCACGCCCAGCAACAGCCTAGACAACCTCAACCTAGACAACCTCTCTGTCTAACATGTTCGCTAGCTGTTAGTGTTGTTGCATAGCAACCACCTCGCACTGTTTCGTGCAGAAGGCAACGGAGGGACTATTTTATTTTGAACATCATTATTTACCAATACAAACTATTTCAATCAGAGTGTGTATTTTTCTTTCATATTGCCACACTTGGTAACCGTTTTATAAAAGCAAAAGCTCACTTCATACCACGGCCTGTCGTGAGCTAATGCTTAAATAATACAAATTCTGTTAATATGAACTACTGTTAAGATATTAATATAATAGTGTTTCGTCCTTGTTCCCTCTTTTAATGGGAAAGCTACTGAACTGCTGCCTGATTGAAATACACGGAGGGAAACAGCCATGACGGCTTTACTGCTAATTGAGCCGTTCAATCTTCCCACTACAAACTGTGTGTTAGTTTACCTTTCAGAACGCAGCAGTGTTCACCGCTTGTCAGGTGACGACGAACAACCAATCACAGCCCAGCTCACCTGTCTCTTCAGTAAACACCTGTCCTCAGTGTATTAGCAGTGTTTTATTTGACTGCAGGGCCAACGTTAGTAGTTATACACATGCCGTTCTCGTCTCATTAGTATTCATAAATGTGACAGGTCGCCACGCCCCCTTTTTACCCTAAGCCCCGCCCCCAAAAATATTAATCAATAAAAAAGTAATTAAACTAATTAAACCGCTTCCGGTGGATGTCCCGATTCCGGTTTACAAAATTAAATTAGAAAAATAATATGCCGTTGTTTCAATTAATATGTCCAGCCTCCTAACCACTTCCTGTGTGGTTAATCCTGTATATTTAGTATTGAATGTAACTTACAAATAACATGAGATTAATTAAAGCATCTAAAAACAAACATTTATATTTTTAATCCTCCTTGGTCTCTGCTCCTATGAGATGGCTGAGGGGACACACACACACACACACATATGTCCAGCCTCCTAACCACTTCCTGTGTGGTTAATCCTATATATTTAGTATTGATTGTAACTTACAAATAACATGAGATTAATTAAAGCATCTAAAAACAAACATTTATATTTTTAATCCTCCTTGGTCTCTGCTCCTAGGAGATGGTGACAAAAACATGTGGTGGCTGAGGACACACACACACACACACCCCCATAAACACATACGCACACACATTCTCTGGTCCCTCACCTCCCCACGACCTCGCGGCGTCACAGTGACTGTTCATGACGGCAGACATATTGGTAAAACATATGTTTTTTGGAGGAGGGGAACACACACACACACACACACACACACACACACATTCCCTCCCCCCGCAAGGAATAAAATGTCGCCCCGTGGTTAAATATTTTCCAAGTGAGAGAGAATGGCCAAGAGACGTCTGGATATGGGTCTAATCAGCGAGACACCGGTAACAACTTACATCCATCCATTGGGTGCTCCAATTCAAAGTAAAAACAGAGGGTGGTAGGTAATATACTTAAATAAATATAGAAAGTCAGAGAATATTCACCTGAACAAAGATACATACACTTTGTATAAACCGACAAGGGTGCATTGGTGTACGAAACAGATTTTTCATACAACAATTTCAAGCAGATCTCGCTAATGATACAGTTTTTTAACACACAGTGAGATACATAAAAGTTGCAAATGTGGAGGTATCTTACAGCTAAAAACACTCATAGACCTAAAAAAGTATCTGTTCTACCATAAAAACCCCAATATAACGTTAATTTGTTAAACAGGAATAATCCTATTGGCTGTTTTTAGAGTCATTTACATATTGTCTAACCTATAAAAGTAAATTCCGAATATCGGATCAGCCTCTCAACTAGATTGGGCTGTGTTAACTCTGGTGTCTTTCAGCAACCAAAAAGAAGACAGCCTTTTTGCGACATATGGTGGCCGAGGACACACACACACACACACACACACACACACACACACACACACACACACACACACACACACACACACACACACACACACACACACACACACACACATTCCCTAGCCCCTCACCCCTGCTTCATTCTCCTCTGTCTTGAAGGCATTCTTAAGCACATAAATGTAACATTAGGCTATGCATAAAACAACCAAACGATTATTACATTAACTAATTTGAACAGTAATTCACATCATCATCTCATAACAAAATAAGCTAAGGCAACTACTTGCATTCAGTGACTTGATTTTTAAATGAAAACCAGGGATATCTTTTTTGTTCTGCGGTCCATATCTCATTTAAAATATCTAATGTTAGTAACTATTAAAGAAAAAATGGGGACAATTCTGTTTTAATGTAGTTTGACCATTGTAACTGCTGTGCAGACATACTGATAAATAGGGCTTCTAACTAATTACCTTAAATAAATCACGAATTAATTAAACCAGTTCAATACGTATTATTCTTATTCTTATCATTCTTTATGAGCGCAGTACCGGTAAGGTATCTAACTACTTATGTATCTAATATTCCATCACATAATAACAGAGAGGGTCAAACTGAAGCAGAGACATGGCAGAAATCCTACAATGAAGTGGGAACAGTGAAGGGGAAGTCTCTTTGAAGAGGGTAAAAGTAGTTTAAAGATCTTAATGCCCCTTGATCATATCTTTTTTTATTTTTAAGACTTTTTTTTTACAGACACTGCAGATTTGTGTGTAATTCTCTCACAAAGGAACAGTACGTCTCTTACTTTTATTTGATAGTGTTTTTTATGTCTGACAACTTTACAAATGGTAGAAAGTTAAGTACTTTTTCTGAGCAGATTTTCTTTCAGACTGTGACTCTTAACAAACCAACCCCCCGAGAGACAGACATACTCACCCCCTTTTCAACGTTTTTTTTTGTAGGACTTCAAGATATGTTGCATGTCATGCATAAACACGATGTCATCTTTTCTTGAAACTGATGTGCTGTCCGTTTTTACAAACAAGTTATGTTTTTTATGCTTCTTCATCCTCTAAAATGTTCCTCTATTGTGAAGAAGGACCTCTTCACAATAACAATCAAGGTGGATCTGTGAAATGAAACACCTCTTCCCAAAGTGTGACTACCCTATTGAGGGCATGCGTCTGGGGCAGTAGGGTCTAAATCGAGGGGCCAGATATACTAACATACAGAACGTACGGTATGTTTGAAAAAGACTAACCATATATCCAGTTCAGACTGTCTTTAAGATGTGACATCGCTCTCTGACTATTTCCCCATAAAATCGTGACAAACTATTACTTGTTCTTACATTTGAACCCTTGCTGCTTGGCGAAACATTTAAAGTGGTCCTGGAATCTTCATTTTTTTTTCAGAAACATTCTGTAACATTACCGAAGAAATGATACTTTTTAGATACAGTTTGGTGTCTGAAAACTGAAACTAGTTGAATATGAAGTACTTTATAAGGAATTCGGATTCTTTTAAAGGCAGATTTTGGCTTTTTTCTCTTGCCAAGATACTTTTAGACACGCTTTAGGGGTGCAAAAACTTTAGAACAGGGTAAAATATTCATTAATTTGTATTGAATTGAGTTTTCTTTTTTTGATTTTCAACATACTATGACTTTTACATATTTTCTGACGTACTATACTTTTTTGACTTTTTTCTGTAGAATCTTGACAAAACTATTACAGTACTTGTTCTTAAATGATGACCTATTGCTGGAGATGAGATGAAAAAGCTACAACGCTTAAAGAACTTTTTTCTAAAAACTCTCAATTCTATAACTGACTACCACCATTCAACGCAATAAGCCCCACCCTCCGCTCAGCAAATCATCATTTTTTTTTGCTTTCATACATAGTAATAATATTGTAAACGAAACATTTAAAGTGGTCCTGGAATCTTCATTTTTTTCAGAAAAGTTCGGATTCTTTTAAAGGCAGATTTTGGCTTTTTTCTCTTGCCAGGATACTTTTAGACACATTTTGAGGGATGCAAAACCTTAAAACTAGAAAATGAAGTACAGTCTGATTAGATTTTTTTTCTTAAAGACTGTTTCTCTAAAAGGTAAGTTTGTGATTTTAACAAATTTCCCTGACACTTGGTAGATTTGTGTGTAATTCTCTCACAAAGGAACTGTAAGATACACTTTGTATGTATGCAAAACTTTTTTGAAAATAAAATACTTTTTAAAGGCACTTTTTTGAAATTATTTATTTATTATTTCAGTGGAACAATCCAGTGTTTGTTAACATTAACGCTTTCTTCTCTTTCTCTTGTGTTACTAAGATACTTTTAGACACACTTGTTCAGTTAAACAAGGGTTTTTTTTTCTGATAAACTTACATATTTTAGTTATTTTATGTTACCAAGATACCTTTAGACACACTTTAAGGGTGCAAAAACTTAAAGGGTAAGATATTCATTAATTTGTATTGAATTGAGTTTTCTTTTTTTTTGATTTTCAACATACTATTTGTACACAATGACTTTTCCATATTTATGATAAACTATACTTTTTGACTTTTATTTTTTTTCTGTAAAATCATGACAAACTATGACTTATTCTTAAATTTCACCTATTGCTGGAGATGAGATGAAAAAGCTACAACGCTTAAAGAACTTTTTTTTTCTAAAAACTCTCAAATCTATAATTGACTCCTCCATTCAACGCAATGAGCACCACCCTCCACTCAGCAAATCATCTAAAACGAAGGACCTCACTAAGACGATCGTTGTAAACTAGCCATGGAGCAGAGAAAAGCCAAGACTCCCCCCGCGAGTTGCAGTCAGGAACAGAGTCCACCAGCAACACCACCATGTGGGAAACCCGAATCTTGTAGTACTACTACTACTGCTGCTGATTCTACTCCTCGGGTCAAGAAGTCTCAGTTTAGGGACACAGTGAAATCGGAGTTGTTTCATATTCTGGAGATGGTGATGTATCGGTACAGAAAAGAAATCTGCAAAGAATGCCGACGCAGTAACCCCGACCAGAGGCAACACGAATGTCGGAATGACATGCCCGATTTCTTCTTCAGAAACAATTACAAAGCGTTAATGAAAAGACTTTGGCTCGCCGACTTCGTTGCAGTGATTGACCAGAGTCTTATTGAAAAAGGCATTTGTGAGGATAAACTGAAGATAGGACGCGCTTCGGAAGCCTTTCTGCACAAGCTTGTAAAATGCAGATGCCTCAAGGAGAGACTTGAAATATCCATACAGAGTTGGATGGAGAAGAAGAAGAAGAAGACTAACAAACAGCAGTCGGATGGAGAAGAAGCCAGAGACTTGTTCAATGCAGTGACTTTTTTCTTTAAATAAAATAAAAATGGGGAACTACTCTGCAAAACGCTCTGTATATATTGATCATAATGTAGTCCTTACCCGTTTAATAAATGTGATGATGGGGACGATTGAAAACAGAACGAGTAGTGACCCCTGTGTAAGCAGAATGGCTGAAGTTTGTAAACTGAAAGACATTTTGGATATCGTTCGTTCTGGCAGTACTAGTCCGGGTCACTGGGAAACCATTGTAAACGAAACATTTAAAGTGGTCCTGGAATCTTCATTTTCAGAAACATTCTGTAACATTATCTCAGAAATGAAACAAACATCAAAAGTGTATCATGTGCTCTCATTGTATGCTCTGTTTGTAGATGTAATGCATCTATGCGTCGAAAACAGCATACACGTGAATATTTTGACTGAAGTGAAAAACCTCCATCACGATATCTCCAGTAATATGGGGAATGCTAAGCTGGAGACTGTCCTGGGGATGCTACAATCAGTATAACTATTGATTTTGTGTGTGAAAAAATAAAAAAAGTGTTTTTACATCTAAAAACTGTTGTCATCATTATAGCAAGGGAGCGTGTCTGATACATGTGTATTACAGTCCTTCTTGTTGTTGTGTTTTCAGTGTTTTTTGTGTGTCTGTACACACAAGGCACACTTCATTATCTACTTTTCAGCTTTTTAAAAAAGAAAAGTGCATCTTTCAGTAACTTTACCAGAGAATTTAAGCATACATCTGTCAAATGTTTAAAACTGTTTCACTGAAATACCCTCAAAATGACAAACTGCCATTAAGAGTCAGAATCCTAACCAAATCTACTGACACAAAGTACTTCATTATCTACTTTCCAGCTTTTAAATACAAAAGTGTATCTTTCGGTAACCTTCTTGAGAGAATTACGCATAAATCTGTCAAAGATTCTTAACGAAATCTACTGACACAAAGTACTTCATTATATACTTTTCAGCTTTTATACACAAAGTGTATCTTTCAATAACTTTACCAGAGAATTTAAGCATAAATCTGTCAAATGTTCAAAACAGCCTTGTTTCACTGAAATACCCTCAAATCTCCTCAAACAGAGTACTTTCTACAGATGACTCCTCCCACTCAACAAATCATATAAAACTAATGACGACCGTTAAAAACTAGCCATGGATCTGAGAAAAACCAGGTCTGATGCAGCCTGCCCTTATTATCACCAGGATAACGGATATGGGCTTAATGACTGGATGTTACAAAGTAGGGGGGAGGATGTTCCCGAAGAAGAGCTCTCGTCTATAACACATCCATGTAAGGTGTTTAGGACAAAAGAGGACCATGATAACATGACATATGAAGAATATCTTTCTTTAAAAGATGGTATTATAGATAACCTTTATAGAAACAGTATATCTCATGCCACTCGCCAAGATCGCAAACGACAATTAGCAGAAAAGAATAGAAAAAGTAAAGAAAAACGAAGAAAAAGAAAAAGCAACATGAAAAGGAGACGAAAAATTAAAAGCAGACGTAGAATGCGAATGAAAAGAAAAGGGGCCAGAGGACGCAAAACTAAAAAGACAAAAAGAAGGAAGGTGAAAAGAAAAAGAAACAAAGTGAAGAAATTTAAAATGGAGGATGGCGTTGTAGAGCCATTACCGGATTATAATAATCTTATAGATGATCTCCCGCTAACCGACTGCTGCGAATGTGTTGAACAAATACCAAAAGCAATGGCAGAACTTTGCTTCAGTATAATGAGAGAAAAAGCGCGATACTGTGGAATTGCCCAAATTGGCGACAGTGCCAGAATATATATTAAAAGACTGCTGGAGGATCTCTATTCTAGTGTCGGTTGTCATTACAGCGAAGGATACGCCAAAACGTGTGACGATATAGACAAAGCTTTTGAAGACAATTATATGGTACCTGTCCTTACAGCTAAACAAATCCTACGCCAGGTATTCAACAGACCACAAGAAGCACAAGAAGCCCCAGAAAGGATTACATTCAGAGCTAATAATGGAGAAACCGAAGAAGAAGTAAAGCAGATTATAATCGTTGCGGGTGAAAGGATAGAGAATTTACATGTGATGTTAATGCATTTATCTGATATAAAAAATGCATTCGTATACTTCCAAGAGACCCCTAAACATCTACTTGGGCTGTGTGAATTGAACGACAGACCGATCACCGTCAATGAAACGCGGAGAGAAGCAGCAGTGCAAATCGTTAAGTCTATTACCTTGTATGCACTAAGACATTAACATGGTAAACATGTAAAATGTTTTCTATGAATTGTGTTGAATGTTGTGTTTTTTCAATTAAACAACCATTACACAATGAAAATGTGTTTTATTTTTTGCTTTCATATATAGTAATAGTATTGTAAACGATACATTTATAGTCTATCATGTACTTTCAGTGTATGCTCTGTATATTGCTTTTGGTATTTGTTCAACACATTCGCAGCAGTCGGTCAGCGGGAGATCATCTATAAGATTATTATGATCCGGTAATGGCTCTACAACGCCATCCTCCATTTTAAATGTCTTCACTTTGTTTCTTTTTCTTTTCACCTTCCTTCTTTTTGTCTTTTTAGTTTTGCGTCCTCTGGCCCCTTTTCTTTTCATTCGCATTCTACGTCTGCTTTTAATTTTTTGTCTCCTTTTCATGTTGCTTTTTCTTTTTCTTCGTTTTTCTTTACTTTTTCTATTCTTTTCTGCTAATTGTCGTTTGCGATCTTGGCGAGTGGCATGAGATATACTGTTTCTATAAAGGTTATCTATAATACCATCTTTTAAAGAAAGATATTCTTCATATGTCATGTTATCATGGTCCTCTTTTGTCCTAAACACCTTACATGGATGTGTTATAGACGAGAGCTCTTCTTCGGGAACATCCTCCCCCCTACTTTGTAACATCCAGTCATTAAGCCCATATCCGTTATCCTGGTGATAATAAGGGCAGGCTGCATCAGACCTGGTTTTTCTCAGATCCATGGCTAGTTTTTAACGGTCGTCATTAGTTTTATATGATTTGTTGAGTGGGAGGAGTCATCTGTAGAAAGTACTCTGTTTGAGGAGATTTGAGGGTATTTCAGTGAAACAAGGCTGTTTTGAACATTTGACAGATTTATGCTTAAATTCTCTGGTAAAGTTATTGAAAGATACACTTTGTGTATAAAAGCTGAAAAGTATATAATGAAGTACTTTGTGTCAGTAGATTTCGTTAAGAATCTTTGACAGATTTATGCGTAATTCTCTCAAGAAGGTTACCGAAAGATACACTTTTGTATTTAAAAGCTGGAAAGTAGATAATGAAGTACTTTGTGTCAGTAGATTTGGTTAGGATTCTGACTCTTAATGGCAGTTTGTCATTTTGAGGGTATTTCAGTGAAACAGTTTTAAACATTTGACAGATGTATGCTTAAATTCTCTGGTAAAGTTACTGAAAGATGCACTTTTCTTTTTTAAAAAGCTGAAAAGTAGATAATGAAGTGTGCCTTGTGTGTACAGACACACAAAAAACACTGAAAACACAACAACAAGAAGGACTGTAATACACATGTATCAGACACGCTCCCTTGCTATAATGATGACAACAGTTTTTAGATGTAAAAACACTTTTTTTATTTTTTCACACACAAAATCAATAGTTATACTGATTGTAGCATCCCCAGGACAGTCTCCAGCTTAGCATTCCCCATATTACTGGAGATATCGTGATGGAGGTTTTTCACTTCAGTCAAAATATTCACGTGTATGCTGTTTTCGACGCATAGATGCATTACATCTACAAACAGAGCATACAATGAGAGCACATGATACACTTTTGATGTTTGTTTCATTTCTGAGATAATGTTACAGAATGTTTCTGAAAATGAAGATTCCAGGACCACTTTAAATGTTTCGTTTACAATGGTTTCCCAGTGACCCGGACTAGTACTGCCAGAACGAACGATATCCAAAATGTCTTTCAGTTTACAAACTTCAGCCATTCTGCTTACACAGGGGTCACTACTCGTTCTGTTTTCAATCGTCCCCATCATCACATTTATTAAACGGGTAAGGACTACATTATGATCAATATATACAGAGCGTTTTGCAGAGTAGTTCCCCATTTTTATTTTATTTAAAGAAAAAAGTCACTGCATTGAACAAGTCTCTGGCTTCTTCTCCATCCGACTGCTGTTTGTTAGTCTTCTTCTTCTTCTTCTCCATCCAACTCTGTATGGATATTTCAAGTCTCTCCTTGAGGCATCTGCATTTTACAAGCTTGTGCAGAAAGGCTTCCGAAGCGCGTCCTATCTTCAGTTTATCCTCACAAATGCCTTTTTCAATAAGACTCTGGTCAATCACTGCAACGAAGTCGGCGAGCCAAAGTCTTTTCATTAACGCTTTGTAATTGTTTCTGAAGAAGAAATCGGGCATGTCATTCCGACATTCGTGTTGCCTCTGGTCGGGGTTACTGCGTCGGCATTCTTTGCAGATTTCTTTTCTGTACCGATACATCACCATCTCCAGAATATGAAACAACTCCGATTTCACTGTGTCCCTAAACTGAGACTTCTTGACCCGAGGAGTAGAATCAGCAGCAGTAGTAGTAGTACTACAAGATTCGGGTTTCCCACATGGTGGTGTTGCTGGTGGACTCTGTTCCTGACTGCAACTCGCGGGGGGAGTCTTGGCTTTTCTCTGCTCCATGGCTAGTTTACAACGATCGTCTTAGTGAGGTCCTTCGTTTTAGATGATTTGCTGAGTGGAGGGTGGTGCTCATTGCGTTGAATGGAGGAGTCATTTATAGATTTGAGAGTTTTTAGAAAAAAAAATAAAGTTCTTTAAGCGTTGTAGCTTTTTCATCTCATCTCCAGCAATAGGTGAAATTTAAGAATAAGTCATAGTTTGTCATGATTTTACGGAAAAAAAAGTCAAAAAGTATAGTTTATCATAAATATGGAAAAGTCATTGTGTACAAATAGTATGTTGAAAATCAAAAGAAAAATAAAACTCAATTCAATACAATTTAATGAATATCTTACCCTTTAAGTGTTGCGTACATCAGGGTGTATCTCAGAGTATCTTGGTAACATAAAATAACTAAAATATGTAAGTTTATCAGAAAAAAAAACCCTTGTTTAACTGAACAAGTGTGTCTAAAAGTATCTTAGTAACACAAGAAAAAGAGAAGAAAGCGTTAATGTTAACAAACACTGGATTGTTCCACTGAAATAATAAATAAATAATTTCAAAAAAGTGCCTTTAAAGAAAATGTATTCAGACAAAGTATTTTATTTTCAAAAAAAAATGTTGCATACATACAAAGTGTATCTTACAGTTCCTTTGTGAGAGAATTACACACAAATCTACCAAGTGTCAGGGAAATTTGTTAAAATCACAAACTTACCTTTTAGAGAAACAGTCTTTAAGAAAAAAAATCTAATCAGACTGTACTTCATTTTCTAGTTTTAAGGTTTTGCATCCCTCAAAATGTGTCTAAAAGTATCCTGGCAAGAGAAAAAAGCCAAAATCTGCCTTTAAAAGAATCCGAATTTTTCTGAAAAAAATGAAGATTCCAGGACCACTTTAAATGTTTCGTTTACAATATTATTACTATGTATGAAAGCAAAAAATAAAATAAAACACATTTTCATTGTGTAATGGTTGTTTAATTGAAAACAGTCCTTCGTTTTAGATGATTTGCTGAGCGGAGGGTGGGTCTTATTGCGTTGAATGGTGGTAGTCAGTTATAGAATTGAGAGTTTTTAGAAAAAAGTTCTTTAAGCGTTGTAGCTTTTTCATCTCATCTTCAGCAATAGGTCATCATTTAAGAACAAGTACTGTAATAGTTTTGTCAAGATTCTACAGAAAAAAGTCAAAAAAGTATAGTACGTCAGAAAATATGTAAAAGTCATATAGTATGTTGAAAATCAAAAAAGAAAACTCAATTCAATTCAATACAAATTAATGAATATTTTACCCTGTTCTAAAGTTTTTGCACCCTTAAAGCGTGTCTAAAAGTATCTTGGCAAGAGAAAAAAGCCAAAATCTGCCTTTAAAAGAATCCGAATTCCTTATAAAGTACTTCATATTCAACTAGTTTCAGTTTTCAGACACCAAACTGTATCTAAAAGTATCTTGGTAACACAAGAAAAAAGAGTAAGTATCATTTCTTCGGTAATGTTACAGAATGTTTCTGAAAAAACGAAGATTCCAGGACCACTTTAAATGTTTCGTTTACAAATACTATCACTATATATGAAAGCAAAAAAATAAAAATAAAACACATTTTCATTGTGTAATGGTTGTTTAATTGAAAACAGTCCTTCGTTTTAGATGATTTGCTACATTTTGTAACAAATCTTAAAACCATTTGTGGTTTGACTCTTTTAAAAAAAAGTTATTTTTCATCTATCATTTTCAACCAAGCAGCAAGAGTTCAAATGTAAGAACAAGTAATAGTTTGTCACGATTTTATGGGAAATAGTCAGAGAGCGATGTCACATCTTAAAGACAGCTTGAACTGGATAAATGGTTAGTCTTTTTCAAACATACCGTACGTTCTGCATGTTAGTATATCTGGCCCCTCGATTTAGACCCGACTGCCCTAGACGCATGCCCTCAATAGGGTAGTCACACTTTGGGAAGAGGTGTTTCATTGCACAGATCCACCTTGATTGTTATTGTGAAGAGGTCCTTCTTCACAATAGGAGGAACATTTAGAGGATGAAGAAGCATAAAAACATAACTTGTTTGTAAAAACGGACAGCACATCAGTTTCAAGAAAAGATGACACCGTGTTTATGCATGACATGCAACATATCTTGAAGTCCTACAAACGTTGAAAAGGGGGTGAGTATGTCTGTCTCTCGGGGGGTTGGTTTGTTAAGAGTCACAGTCTTAAAGAAAATCTGCTCAGAAAAAGTACTTAACTTTCTACCAGTTGTAAAGTTGTCATACATAAAAAACACTTTCAAAAAAAGTAAGAGACTTACTGTTCCTTTGTGAGAGAATTACACACAAATCTGCCGAGTGTCTGTAAAAAAAGTCTTAAAAAATAAAAAAATATATGATCAAGGGGCATTAAGATCTTTAAACTACTTGTACCCTCTTCAAAGAGACTTCCCCTTCACTGTTCCCACTTCATTGTAGGATTTCTGCCATGTCTCTACTTCAGTTTGACCCTCTCTGTTATTATGTGATGGAATATTAGATACATAAGTAATTAGATACCTTACCGTTACTGCGCTCATAAAGAATGATAAGAATAAGAATAATACCTATTGAACTGGTTTAATTAATTCGTGATTTTATTTAAGGTAATTAGTTAGAAGCCCTATTTATCAGTATGTCTGCACAGCAGTTACAATGGTCAAACTACATTAAAACAGAATTGTCCCCATTTTTTCTTTAATAGTTACTAACATTAGATATTTTTAATGAGATATGGACCGCAGAACAAAAAAGATATCCCTGGTTTTCATTTAAAAATCAAGTCACTGAATGCAAGTAGTTGCCTTAGCTTATTTTGTTATGAGATGATGATGTGAATTACTGTTCAAATTAGTTAATGTAATAATCGTTTGGTTATTTTATGCATAGCCTAATGTTACATTTATGTGCTTAAGAATGCCTTCAAGACAGAGGAGACTGAAGCATATCTTCCTGGCTGTTTATTTAGACAGCTTCTAAAGAGTGAGGAGCGGGGGATGTGTGTGTGTGTGTGTGTGTGTGTGTGTGTGTGTGTCCCCTCCCGTCGGCCACCATATGTCGCAAAAAGGCTGACTTCTTTTTGGTTGCGTGTAGATCTCGGGAAGACACCAGAGTTAACACAGCCCAATCTAGTTGAGAGGCTGATCCGATATTCGGAATTTACTTTTATAGGTTAGACAATATGTAAATGACTCTAAAAACAGCCAATACGATTATTCCTGTTTAACAAATTAACGTTATATTGGGGTTTTTATGGTAGAACAGATACTGTTTTAGGTCTATGAGTGTTTTTAGCTGTAAGATACCTCCACATTTGCAACTTTTATGTATCTCGCTGTGTGTTAAAAACTGTATCATTAGCGAGATCTGCTTGAAATTGTTGTACGAAAACTCTGTTTCGTACACCAATGCACCCTTGACGGTTTATACAAGTGTATGTATCTTTGCTCAGATGAATATTCTCTGACTTTCTATATTTATTTTAAGTATATTTCCTACCACCCTCTGTTTAACACATGGTTGTCACCCCAGGGGTTTTATGGTTTTCCCCTTAGGGGGGGTCTGGGGTTTTACCCCTCCCTTATCCTTTAGCATGAAAAGATTGACTTTTTAAGATATCTGTTTTTTTTTATATGTTTTACTTTGATTTGGATCACCAAATGGATGGTTGTAAGTTGTTACCGGTGTCTCGCTGATTAGATCCATATCCAGACGTCTCTTGGCCATTCTCTCTCACTTGAAAAATATTTAACAACGGGGCTCTGGGGGGTGAGGGGCTAGGGAATGTGTGTGTGTTTGTGTGTGTGTGTGCGTGTGTCCCCTTCTCGACCATATGTTTTACCACTATGTCCTACTAGCAGAGAACAGAGAGGTTTAAAAATATAAATGTTTGTTTTTAGATGCTTAAATTAATCTTAAATTATTTGCAAGTTACATTCAATACTATATACAGGATTAACCACACAGGAAGTGGTTAGGAGGCAGAACATATATCCTATACATATTAATTGAAACAACGGCATATTATTTTTCTAATTTAATTTTGTAAACCGGAATCGGGACATCCACCGGAAGCGGTTTAATTAGTTTAATTAATTTTTATAAATTTTTGATTAATTTTTTGATTAATATTTATGGGGGCGGGGCTTCCGGTAAAAAGGGGGCGGGGCGACCTGTCACATTTATGAATACTAATGAGATTGAAGCGGGATCAGTACTACTACTTATGCCACAATGGTGAAACCAGTACCTCAAATTTAAATACTATACTTTGTTTAGAAATAGCTTTCCCTTCAACATGAACTATATAAAGAAATATTTGTCTGATCTTATAGAGCTGTTACTAAAACTCTCCCTTTGAACTGATCAATACTGGAACAAATTAAAATACTACCAAATTCACATTTGAATAAAAACTCTAAAAGAATAATTTGTAAACATGATGAAAAGATTGAAGAATATGGTTCTACTCTGTACTCCCAAACACCCACTACTTAAAGTCTAGTGCATACTTCCATCATGCCCCCCCCCCTTTTTCCATCAGTGTGTTTTAGGATGATTTTTCACTTCACTTTAATAGTTTTCTCTTTACCACTATTTTTTATTTACCAATTGGTTAATTCATGGTTAATACATCTTCTTATCTTCACTTATTTATCAAGTCAATTCAAGTTCTTTACATTAGTAGATACCTTGTGGAGTATTCACAATAACTAATCCTCTCTAGGGTATGCAATCCGTTCATCTTTAAGCAGATACTATTTCCTTATTTATCTTTTGTTCATGATAACAATGTTATAACAACCACACTTTTTACCCATAGCTAGTTTCTATAACAAGATTATTACGTGTGACATAATAATCAGATGTCTTGTTTGCTAAACAAGAATATTAAACTTTAATGTTTTCAGTATTCCAGACCATCATTTAAACAAGCAGCCTCCTATCTAAACACTAAGCATTAAGGTTTCTACACCACCCCCTGGGAAACTATTGCACAATTATGCTGTAAAATCATTGCATCATTCCTCCAGAACAATCTGAGACATCCATCCATCCATCCATCCATCTTCTCCCGCTTATCCGTGGTCGGGTCGCGGGGGTAGCAGTTCCAGCAGAGAGCCCCAAACTTTCTTTTCCCTGGCAACATCAACCAGCTCTGACTGGGGGGTCCCAAGGCGCTCCCAGGCCAGCGAAGAGATATAGTCCCTCCACCTGGTCCTAGGTCTACCCCTTGGTCTCTTCCCAGCTGGACGTGCCTGGAACACCTCCCTAGGGAGGCGCCCAGGTGGCATCCTAACTAGGTGCCCGAACCACCTCAACTGGCTTCTTTCGACGCGAAGGAGGAGCGGCTCAACTCCGAGTCCCTCCCGGATGACCGAACTTCTCACCTTATCTCTAAGGGAGACACCAGCCACCCGGCGGAGGAAACCCATCTCGGCCGCTTGTATCCGCGATCTCGTTCTTTCGGTCATGACCCATCCTTCATGACCATAGGTGAGGGTAGGAACGAAAATGGCCCGGTAGACAGAGAGCTTTGCCTTCCGGCTCAGCTCCCTTTTCGTCACAACGGTGCGGTAAAGCGACTGCAATACCGCTCCCGCTGCTCCGATTCTCCGGCCCATCTCACGCTCCATTGATCCCTCACTCGAGAACAAGACCCCGAGATACTTGAACTCCTTCACTTGGGGTAAGGACTCATTCCCTACTTGGAGTGGACAATCCATCGGTTTCCTGCTGAGAACCATGGCCTCAGATTTGGAGGTGCTGATCCTCATCCCAGCCGCTTCACACTCGGTTGCGAACCGATCCAGTGAGTGCTGAAGGTCGCAGACCGATGAAGCCATCAGAACCACATCATCTGCAAAAAGCAGTGGTGCAATCCTTTGTCCACCGAACTGCAGACCCCCCCCCCACGACTACGCCTCGAAATCCGATCCATGTATATTACAAACAGGATTGGTGACAAAGCGCAGCCCTGGCGGAGGCCAACCCTCACCGGAAATGGGTCCAACTTACTGCCGAGGACCCGGACACAGCTCTCGCTTTGGGAGTACAGAGATTGGATGGCCCTGAGTAGAGACCCCCTCACCCCATACTCCCGCAGCACCTCCCACAGTACCTCCCGGGGAACCCGGTCATACGCCTTCTCCAAGTCTACAAAACACATGTAGACCGGATAAGCGTACTCCCAGGCCCCCTCCAGGATCCTTGCGAGAGTAAAAAGCTGATCCGTCGTTCCACGACCAGGACGGAATCCGCATTGTTCCTCCTCAATCTGAGGTTCGACAATCGGCCTGACCCTCCTTTCGAGTACCTTGGAGTAAACTTTCCCGGGGAGGCTGAGTAGTGTGATGCCTCTGTAATTGGCACACACCCTCTGATCCCCCTTTTTGAAAAGGGGGACCACCACCCCGGTCTGCCACTCCTTCGGTACCGTTTCCGACTTCCACGCAACGTTGATGAGACGTGTCAACCATGACAGTCCCTCAACACCCAGAGCCTTCAGCATTTCCGGGCGGATCTCATCCACCCCCGGGGCTTTGCCACTGTGGAGTTGTTTGACGACCCCAGTGACCTCCCCCCGGGAGATTGGCGTTGATCCCCCGTCATACTCCAGCTCTGCCTCTAACATAGAGGGCGGAGTTGTCGGGTTCAGGAGTTCCTCAAAGTGTTCCTTCCAACGCCCTAACACTCCATCAGTTGAGGTCAACAACGTCCCATCCTTACTGTACACAGCTTGGATGGTTCCCTGCTTCCCCCTCCTGAGGTGTCGGACAGTTTTCCAGAACAACTTTGGTGCCGCCCGAAAGTCCTTCTCCATGTCTTCTCCGAACTTCTCCCACACCCGCTGCTTTGCCTCGGCCACAGATGAGGCTGCTGCCCTTCGGGCCTGTCGGTACCTTGCAACTGCCTCGGGAGTCCCCCGGGATAACAAATCCCTGAAGGCCTCCTTCTTCAGTCGGACGGCTTCCCTGACCACCGGTGTCCACCAGGAGGTTCGAGGGTTACCGCCCCTTGAGGCACCTAGGACCTTGAGACCACAGCTCCCCGCCGCGGCTTCGGCAATAGAGGCTTTGAACACCAACCACTCTGGTTCAATGTCCCCAACCTCCACAGGAATGCCCGAAAAGCTCCGCCGGAGGTGTGAGTTGAAGGCCTCCTGAACTTGGGCCTCCTCCAGACGTTCCCAGTTCACCCGAACTACACGTTTGGGCTTACCAGGTCTATCCAGAGGCTTCCCCCGCCACTCAACCCAACTCACCACCAGATGGTGATCAGTTGACAACTCCGCCCCTCTCTTTACCCGAGTGTCCAAAACATACGGCCTCAGGTCCGATGATACGATAACGAAATCGATCATGGACCTTCTGCCTAGGGTGCTCTGGTACCACGTACACTTATGAGCATCCTTATGTTCGAACATGGTGTTTGTTATGGCCAATCCATGACTAGCACAGAAGTCCAGTAACAAACCACCACTCCGGTTCAGATCAGGGGGGCCGTTCCTCCCAATCACGCCCCTCCAAGTGTCTCCATCATTGCCCACATGTGCGTTGAAGTCTCCCAGCAAGACTAAGGAGTCCCCTTCAGGAGCCCCATACAGGACTCTTTCCAGGGTCTCCAAGAAGGCCGAATACTCTGAACTGCTGTTGGGTGCATAAGCACACACAACAGTCAGAGTTTTCCCCCCCATAACCCGCAGGCGTAGGGAGGCGACCCTCTCGTCCACTGGGGTAAACTCCAACAACGAAGCACCTAACCGGGGACTTGTGAGTATCCCCACACCCGCCCGGCGCCTCACACCGTGAGCAACTCCGGAGAAGAATAGAGTCCAACCCCTATCCAGAAGTAAGGTTCCAGAGCCGACGCTGTGCGTAGAGGTGAGCCCAACCAGATCCAACTGGTACCGCTCCACCTCCCGCACAAGCTCCGGCTCCTTCCCCCCCAGAGAGGTGACGTTCCACGTCCCCAAAGCCAGCTTCTGCCGCCCGGGTCTGGTCCGTCGAGACCCTCCGCTTTCACTGTCACCCTTCTGGCAGCGCACCCGACCCCATCGATGTTTCCCGTAGGTGGTGGGCCCGCGGGACGGAGAAGCGGAGGTGTTGCCCACGTTGCCTTTTCGGGCTGGGCCCGGCCGGGCTCCGTGGCAAGCCCGGCCACCAGACGCTCCTCCTTCTGGGCCTGGCTCCAGAAGGGGACCCCGGGCTTCCTCCGGGCCGGGTATCCTCACTTCTTGTTCTTGTTTCTTTCATGAGGTCTTTTGAACCAATCTTAGTCTGGCCCCTTGCCTGAGACCAATTTGCAATGGGAGACCCTACCAGGAACACAAGGTTCCAGACAACACAGCCCCCAGGTTCATCAGGGCACACAAACCTCTCTACCACGGTAAGGTGCTGGTTCTTCAGAGAGGCAAGCATGTCTCAATATCTTGTCATAATGAGCACAGTCAGTGATGCAGCTGTAGTAAGGCAAATCTCAGCCTTATTGACGGAGGTACCGTGGGACTTGCCCTTCAAATGTACGGGTGTCCGCTCAATGGAAATGCGATGTCAACTCCCGATGTCAAGTTCCTGCCAGTGGCTGGACCGATGTTACCAGTGTTTACCAGTGTTGCCAGGGGCCCGATAACATCCTCCACTGGAGGGTGGGTGGTGCTGCTGTGAAGAAGGCCGACTATGGGTGCCGATGAGCGGACGATAAAATACCCCTCTTTTCTGACTCACCAGGGGTATTAAGTTCTGGAGGGTGTGAACATCTGGGTTTAGTCCGTTGGGGAGTGCTTAATTCCGGGGGTCTGGGGTCTCATGTTATGGAAGTATGGATGATTCTCGAAAAACGGCTAAGTGCCAACAGGGGAGGGTGAAAGTCCTGTATACCGTGAGTAATCTTACCCGGCTTTTAGACACTAATTCCTGGGTAACAAAGTCACCCTGCTCGGGTCGTCAAATGTGAATGAAATGGACAGATTCCTGTACATTTCAATCACTTTTGATGGGAGTCGTCAGGTGTGGATGAAATGCCCATATCTTACTTAAATTCACATCAATCTTACCCAGCTTTCACATACTAATTCATGGGTAATACAGCCATGTGCACACTGTGTTTAAAGTAATCTTACCCGGCTTTCAGACACTAATTCCTGGGTAACAAAGTCCCCCTGCTCGGGTCGTCAAATGTGAATGAAATGGACAGATTCCTGTACATTTCAATCACTTTTAATGGGAGTATTCAGGTGTGTTTGAAAGGGCCACATCTCCCTTAAATTCACATCAATCTTACCCAGCTTTCACACACTAATTCATGGGTAATACAGCCATGTGCACCCTGTGTTTAAAGTAATCTTACCCGGCTTTTAGACACTAATTCCTGGGTAACAAAGTCACCCTGCTCGGGTCGTCAAATGTGATTGAAATGGACAGATTCCTGTACATTTCAATCACTTTTGATGGGAGTCTTCAGGTGTGGATGACATGGCATGTTAAATCCTATTTTGAGCACTCTTTTCCCTGCATAAACTAGTTTAAATCACCGTTAAACACTTATTTTCTTGATGTCTATATAACCGACTTCCCGCTATGCATTGAAGTCCGATACATGGACCCCGTACACTAGGTAGACCGCGGCCGGTAGTAAATGTCATGTAAGGAAAGCACAGGTTGAAAACTTATAGACAGGACCCTCATCATATACAAATAAAGCTTTGGGGTTGTATGATTCATGTAAGGAGGCTGTTTCTGGTGCACGTATACTCAATTTAGATTATTATTTTTATTCGAGTAACAAAACGATATAGCCCTGTGAACATATACTTGATATCACTGAAGCTACTAAAGATAAACTGACTTTCAATGTTGGGGACAGGCGGACGTCCAGACACTTCAAAACATCAACATTTAAGTCTTTCAATTCAGTTTTAAGTGCATTGACCAATTTGCTTTTCTTTTACCGTTTACAATGTCTAAGTCTCCATGGACACGGTGGAGAGTTTACAGTGTGTCTTCTTTCAGTAGCTCACATAGCTAATAAGAAACTAAACCTTAGAAATAGTTCAGGAGGTTATTACTCACTTATTCACTCCAGCTTTCAAACTCTGATCAACAACCCCCCCCCATTTTACTCTCACTTGGATTAGGACTATTGTTTATGTTTCTGTTCTGATTTGATGTAAAGCGTCTTTGAGCATTAAGAGAAGCGCTATACAAATCCCATGTTTCATTATTATTATTATTATTATTATTATTATTATTATTATTATTATTATTATTATGCAACCGGTGCAGGTCATGTGTGGGTTTACTGTAAATGTAAACAACCCGCAGATACTCTATTATCCAGAGATGGCAAAAGTACACACATCCTTTACTCACGTAGAAGTACAGGTACTCGTGTTTAAAAATACTCTGGTAAAAGTAGAAGTACTGACTAAACTTCTTTACTCAAGTCAAAGTAAAGAGGCTTTGAAGTGTCCTTCAGTAAAAAGTACCCATAACTAGCAGCTGTTTTAAAGAGTACCTGACCTCCCTTTATATCAATAGAACAATAATGTCATTGTTAGCTAATGAATGTTTCCATGGTGACCAACGGCAACATGACAACGTTTCCATTGGTCCCTCTTCTTTAGAGAAGACCAGGAAGTGATGGATACACGGATCGTGTTCCAACCAATAGGCACACAACGACTCTAAAGAATAATGACCACGCACCAAACACACATTCAGACTAAAGGAACCAGCTGTTTGGAGAATGAGAGAAGTAGAAAGTACAGGTATTTGGGTTCAACATGAGAGAAGTAGAAAGTACAGGTATTTGAGTTCAACATGTAAGAAGTAGAAAGTATAGGTATTTGAGTTCAACATGAGAGAAGTAGAAAGTACAGGTATTTGAGTTCAACATGTAAGAAGTAGAAAGTACAGGTATTTGTGTTCAACATGTAAGAAATAGAAAGTGCAGGTATTTGAGTTCAACATGTAAGAAGTAGAAAGTACAGGTAGTTGGGTTCAACATGTAAGAAGTAGAAAGTACAGGTATTTGAGTTCAACATGAGAGAAGTAGAAAGTACAGGTATTTGGGTTCAACAGGTAAGAAGTAGAAAGTACAGGTATTTGAGTTCAACATGTAAGAAGTAGAAAGTACAGGTATTTGGGTTCAACATGTAAGAAGTAGAAAGTACAGGTATTTGAGTTCAACATGAGAGAAGTAGAAAGTACAGGTATTTGGGTTCAACAGGTAAGAAGTAGAAAGTACAGGTATTTGAGTTCAACAGGTAAGAAGTAGAAAGTACAGGTATTTGGGTTCAACATGTAAGAAGTAGAAAGTACAGGTATTTGTGTTCAACATGTAAGAAGTAGAAAGTACAGGTAATTGGGTTCAACATGTAAGAAGTGGAACGTACAGGTATTTGTGTTCAACATGTAAGAAGTAGAAAGTACAGGTATTTGAGTTCAACATGTGAGAAGTAGAAAGTACAGGTAATTGGGTTCAACATGTAAGAAGTAGAACGTACAGGTATTTGTGTTCAACATGTAAGAAGTGGAAAGTACAGGTATTTGGGTTTAACATGTAAGAAGTATAAAGTACAGGTATTTGGGTTTAACATGTAAGAAGTAGAAAGTACAGGTATTTGAGTTCAACATGTGAGAAGTAGAAAGTACAGGTATCTGTGTAAATAATGACAAGACTCTCCAGTGTTGGAAAGTCTTGTCATGAAATGCTTCTTTATCCACTTCTGCTCCACTTCATCTCAGAGGTAAATATTGTACTTTTACACCAAATGCATAAACTACACTTTCTGTTTTTTTTTCTCAATGTCGAGGACGCTTCCTTGGTGGGACATGTCTTCAGAGTCAGTTCCTTCAGAGGCTAGGCAAGAATCCTTCTTGGTATTCGGAGAACGAAGAGTGGAACAGGTGAGCAAGTGTGCAGGTGTGTGTCATATGAGAGGCCCCGCCTTAAAGTTTCCGCCAAAGATTTTAGAAATTGGTCCGTGCGCAAAGCATTGTGGGGATTTTAAGACCACGGAGGATACACATGTGCATTATTAAAATGTCGAATCCTGTAGTATTTTTTATTTTAACCTGTTTAGCCCTGAGCCTGTTTTTCAGGTCTCAGGCTCGAAAATGACATTCCCAGAACAAATGACCATATCTTCCCTTCTAAAAGAGTTAAATTAATAATCTTTTTTCTCAAAGTAATGATAAACCTGTGAGTTGGATGTAGAACAGTCTGAATCAATATAGATGTTTTTTTATTTTAAAGAAAATTCAGATTGAAAACTGTAAATCATAGTGTCCGTCCAAAAACATGTTTTACTTATAGTGAAAACTAACCTTGGATGATGGTAAGGTAGACTAAAAGCTTTATTAATCAAAAGTACAACATATAATAAGTACCCTGTACCACGACTGATGCAAAACAAGTGAAATTTGACCTTTTTAGAGAGGTTTAGCAAAAGAAACTCCACCTCTGAGGTGATTTGGGTGGAAATGGGGGTTTTACCGTTTCTCTGGAACCCATTGGTCGATTTTGGTGATTGACATCTCTTTCTGACCATTAGAGCCAATAGAATCGAAGGGGGATCTCCCCACTCACACACAGTCTAAAACAAAAAGGTGTGGGCTTCGCACACCCAGTTTTGCACCAGAGTGAAGCTGTCTCTGGCTCTGACTTCTAGAAACGGAAACGCAGGTTTATTTCTTATGGATTATCAGAAATCATTTCAAAGGGACACAGACACATTGGATTAACCTATGTATTAACTTCAGCAGCGTTTTTATCGTTTTAATGCCATTGAATTCCAGTTTTGACCAGACTACCACACAGGTGAGCCATGTTAGCGTTTTTAGCTACCTAGCGCCATATGTGTTGATGTGTGTTCTTGTTATTATCTCACAGAGTTCGTATCATTGAGTGATAATGAAGGGTACCCCTCGATTCTGTGTCTCCTCACGATGTGAAATGATGTGTTTGATGTGCAGCAACGATAAATAATAAGGTTTTGTGAGTGAGTTTCGGTGCAGTCATCTGTTAGCATTTTTCGCTCGTTGCTAAATCAGAGGCTCAGCGTTAGCTTTGTTTTTTTTGTTGTTTTTTTTGTATTAAAATGATCAGTTCGATGAGTTTCTTCCCATTATATAAAACATTCATAGTTTATTACATGAACATGCCCTCAGACACTGTTTCCTGCAAGATGTTGCGGGAGGGCTCCGGTACCGGGGTCTCTCGCGCTTAACAATATCCAGAATATTTTGTATTGTTTTGTTTATATTTGATATAATATATTTCATATTTTCATTTTATTTCCATCCATCTTCTCCTGCTTATCCGTAGTCGGGTCGCGGGGGGTAGCAGTTCTAGCAGAGAGCCCCAAACGTTCCTTTCCCATCAACCAGCTCTGACTGGGGGGGTCCCCAGTGGCGGTTCTAGAACATTTTACATGCGGTGGCAAACGGGGGGCAAGAGGTCATGCCAGGGTGGCATGGGAGGGCGGACAGTACGTGGTATGTTATACTGTATATAACCTATTTATTGTTAATTCATGCCCTAACACAAGTGTTCTTAATGCACAAGAGATACAAGGTGTTCAGACAAACAATCGGGTGCCCTTTGAGTCCCCCAAGCTTACTTCAATAATTTTAAATGAAAGGAAACTACAAAATGTATTTTAAAGCACTTAATTAATGGAACAGGTTGTTTTGCATTACAATGTACAATTAAATATATATTTTGTTTTTAAAAAATGTGTTGTCTTAGTATTAGACATATTTGCATGTGCTCACTAAGCATTATTACATATTAATTTAATATTAAACAAATCAAAATGGCCAATTATTCCAAAATGTTGCTGCTAATATAATCATATGCTTGTCAACTTTAACTGATCAAAAATAAATTCTGAAAAAATACTTGAATTATCTATGAAATTGCAATAATGACACACCTCAGTTTGTTTCAACCCCGTCAAGCCATACCATTTACCCTCCTATTAAAATAAGTCAGTCCATGTGTGATCTGCATTGAGGGAATTACATCACACAAGTGTCAGTTTCTTCTCTTACCTATATTTCAGTTTTTGTATTTTCAGATTAAGATTGACAAGCTCAACATTTCAACTCTGTTATATGAATTAATAATAGTATATAATTGTTTATAACAAAATAAACAATAGTTTTGCAAAATTTACAATTTTATAAGGTCCTTGATTTCCATGTGGTGCATATCTTAGCTAAACAAGGTCTCATGCCTACTTTTTGTCAAAAACTTCAACCCTGTTACATTTTTTCAAGTAAATTCCTAGTAATTATTTATATGTTGTGCCTGGGGTGGGAAAATGTAAGTAGTCCACTACCAGATGTTAACCAAACATTTTGGTTTCATTTTTCAAAGATATAAAGACCCAAAAGGCACCCGATTCAGAGAATACTCTAATTCTGCATACTGTAAGTACTTAGTTATAATTAAGTACACAAATGGCATCACCCATCTCTTCAGACGCACAGACAGCTGTGTTTGGATCCAGTTTTTACGGTAAATGATTTATCCTGGTTTCATTGATCTGGCCTCATGGCTATCATGTGTAGTTTACGTGGATTTAATAGTAGGCTACCGGGTAGTTTAGCAAAGTGATCGATCTCCCAGCGAACGCTGTCTGCGTAGTATATTGTAACGTAACGCCCCAAACAGCGCCCGCCTGTTAAAGGCTATCGATTCAAACGGCAGCGTTTTATTAATATTTAGTTTCAAGCTCTCGTCCGTAGTAAAAACAAAACTAGTGGAAGGGGAAATGCTCCCAGGGGAAGCTGATCCATATTTGCTGGGACAGCTCGCTCCCTCTCTGCAGCTCTGTGAGCCGCGGACTGTGTGAACGCCGCTCCGCAGTTTAATGCAGGGCCATAGCTACGTTTTTAACGGGCCTAAAATGATATTTAAAATGATTTACTTTTAACTAATGTAATGCTTGTTTCGTTGCTTGAGAAGCTTGTGGAAATAGTGTAGGTTTGTTTTAGTCGTTTTAAGGAAACAAAAGTTAGGGGGGCAGCTGGGGGGGCAAGGCTCTACCCCGTAGATCCGCCCCTGGGGGTCCCAAGGCGCTCCCAGGCCAGCAAAGAGATATAATCCCTCCACCTGGTCCTAGGTCTACCTCTCGATCTCCTCCCAGCTGGACGTGCCTGGAACACCTCCCTCGGGAGGCGCCCAGGTGGCATCCTAACTTGGTGCCCGAATCACCTCAACTGGCTCCTTTCGACGCGAAGGAGGAGCGGCTCAACTTCGAGTCCCTCCCGGATGACTGAACTTCTCACCTTATCCCTAAGGGAGACGCCAGCCACCCTGCGGAGAAAACCCATCTCGACCGCTTGTATCCGCAATCTCGTTATTTCGGTCATGACTCATTTTATTTTTAATTGTTAATTATCTTTTCCACTTTATTCCATCCATCCATCCATCTATCTATCTATCTATCTATCTATCTATCTATCTATCTATCTATCTATCTATCTATCTGTCTATCTATCTATCTATCTATCTATCTATCTATCTATCTATCTATCTCTCTCTCAATCTATCTATCTATCTATCTCTCTCTCTATCTGTATATCTCTCTCTCTCTCTCTCTATCTATCTATCTTTGCACCATGCTGACACTAGATGGCGATACAGAGCCGTGAATTAGACACACCAACAAACCACTGGATCAGATTGTGAAACAGACTTGGAGACACAATCTATTGAGGTTTTATATTATATTCAATACATAACATTAACAGAGAGAACAACTGACAAACTGTAGCATGACACAAGTAGTAGACAAGATGTAACACACAACTGTGGTCATTTTGTGTGTCTTTGTAGTCCTTTTGTGTCTGTTTTTGGTCATTTAATGTCTCCTTTTGGTAGTTGTCTGTGTCTTTGGGTCATTTAGTGTCCCTCTTTGGTCATCTTTGAAGTCATTTTGTGTCTCCTTATCGGTAGTTTTGTGTCTTCTTTTGGTGGTTCTGTGTCTCTTTGTAGTCATGTATTGTCTATTTGTAATCATCCTGTGCCTCTGTGTTGTTTAGAGTGTTTTGTGTTGTGTCTTATAGTCATTACAGTGTCTCTTTAGGGTGTGTGTCTCTTTGAGTAACATTGTGTAGATAAAGATGGCCTGTGGCACTTTCAACCCTTTCATTCATGATCAGGGTTTAAAGTAATTTACTTTATCGAACACAGCAACCCCATCTCTGATATTTACCTAGCAACAGAAAGCACGAGCTGCTGCTGTCCTGATTACTAAATGATTAAAGGATGAGCAGGTCTTCCCTGTCCTGGTTTTGTGTGTCCACTTATTGAATGTGTGTCAGAGATCCTCATTCCCCGCCGTCTCCTCGGAGATCTGCAAACAGCGTCCAGCTGAGAGTCTGAACCCAGAGCAACGTTCATCAACGATCATCACATCTGAGCGCCAAACACACACTGATTCATAATTACATAAATAAACATGTTTGTATGGCAGCTTTCATCGATGAAATACAGCGCAGTGTTTTAAAACCAGGGGGAATGTAATTCCCTCGAAGCACAGGCAGACACAAGTGGCTTTCTCATAACGGGTTTATTTCTCCAAATCCACCGTGAAAACTACACGCTCTGTAAACAGAGGGAAGTATTCTTCAGTTCTCTTCACAACTTATAAGAATACAAAACTAACGGAGCTGTAAGTATCCGTGCATCTTACGCTGAGGGTGCTTCTCATGCTCTCGCTCTCTAACTCACGCGAGAACAAAATAACGAGACGTGAGCTTGGACTTCAAAATAAAAGACTAAATATTGCACGCATGAAACATTACAACTAGGGATGCACGATACCGATAACTTCCTGCTTCTCAAGACCGATACCGATAACCGATAATAATATATATATATATTAAATGTACCTGTAGTTTTTGCACACCTGGTGGTAAAAAAGAAACTAGTAGTGAGCAAAGGACATGAGCGTTACTACTATGAACAAAACTAAGCCAAGAGCAGTTTTGACTCTCGTCAAGCGCCATCATTTCTATGATGAAGTTAGAGATCGTTTTAGCCCTGGGGTCGTCTCTGGCAAACTTCTTGCCTTTTTCAAAAGCCTCGTGGATAGATAAAAGCCCCGGTGCCTTTGCAGCTGGCTTTGGATTTGCCGCTCGTTTAGCAGCGCAGGCGACTTATAGTATTATAGCTCGTTGCCTTTTCCCTCCTCGTGGAGCATGTGTTAATACAAATAGCAAGCAAACTATTGAAGGATAACGATAAGGCAAAAGTAAATCCTATCATGGAAACGCTAAAAACATTGAGCTGTCTGAGTGGAAAAGTAATGTGTTAAAGTTTACTGCTGAGGAGTAAGGATTACATCCTGTTATCTTCAAGGACTAGAACACCATGGTGCGGGTATGTGTGGCCCTGACCTTCAAAAGGCGCAACCGTCTTGTGAGAAAACCAGTTAAAGCAGGTAACAAAGACACACCGAAATTAGGAAAAGGGAGTAGGGCCCTGGCCGTGACCTTAGCTAAAACTGGGTGAAAACTGGGTGTTGCTGGGCAGAAAAGGCAGATTACAGCACAGAGAGCACCAAAGGTGGGGGCTTCACAGCAAATACTATAAAGAACAAGATATATTCAGGATTCGGGGCTCACTTCAACTGGGATCTTACACTGACGAGCCTGTCACGGTGAGAACTCAAGAAGGAGTCCAAAGCGCTTTGTGGTATAGTATCGGATTGATATATCTTTGTTGAACTGTGTAATAAAGTGCTTATTTGAAGAAACAATCCATTGGAGTGCAAAGTCTAGTTTTTGTACAGCTAACAGAGAATAGTGTCTCGGACACAATTCCTTTTCCCTCAGAACTAAGAAAGGTCATCGGCGGATCCGGACGGCGACCCCGCTCTGGCCATATCCAAACGATCTGCGCGGAGGACGGACCTGGTCCGGTAGACTCCAACAGCTTGGTGACCCCTTGACGTGATGGTCTAGAGCGGGTAGTCCGGACACGATGACCTTCTGAGAGGACACCAAAAAACATTGAGTTTACGGCTTTTACAAGAAACCATCTCACACAATCAAAAACCCGGGTAACTCAGAATCAAGGTAAGGATCTGCCTGTTACAACAAATAGATGTGTTTGAAATACCACTAAATTTTAGGATTGTGTGAAAATGGCAGAAATATTTGTCTCAGCTAAAAAGTAAAGATAAAACGTAAATAAAATTGTGTGCACTAAATAGATCAACAAGGGTTGACAAATCTGTGATGAGAAGCGGGTGAAACCCGTAATTTATGAGGATCCGCCGCGGTCCAAAGGGAAGGTGTAAAACTTGTCGCTGTACCAGTAGCCATAGCACAGTGTAATACTAGGGGGACCCTAGTATCTAAGGGAAGGTGTAAAACTGGTCGCAGTAAACAGTAAAGTAAACAGGTATTATCTTGAACTGTATATGTATTATTTGGGACTGTTTTTAAGTAATCCTATATATATATATATATAAACCTTCTTACATACACTTTCCCAGACACCCTGACACACACACACACAATACACTACCTGACCAAGATACCAACACACACACACACACACACACACACACACACACACACACACACACACACACACACACACACACACACACACACACACACACACACACACACACACACACACACACACACACTTTCCCAGATACCCTGACACACATACACTCCCTGACCAAGATATCAACACACAGACACACACACTCCCTCTTTACCAAATGCACACACCTGTCCTTTTCAAGGTTCTTTTTGGGGCCAATGTTTGATACTAATATATATGTGTACAATGTTTGATTGTTTGAGAAAGAATAGTTTGTGGGAAACCTTCCCTGAGAAATTAATAATTTGTGTGAAACCTTCCCTGGGAAATTAAAGGAGTAGTATTGATCTGTTTTGTTGATTGTTCTGTCTGTTGGTTGTCATTGTTGATTCGTAAAGACCTTGTTTTATCTTGGTAAATGTTTTGGTATACCAATAGTTTGTTGTTAGTTGTTGAAAGAAGCCCCCCTTCTCTTGAAAAGGCTGAGAGCTCCAGCTGGAGCCAGTATTTGTACTTTCGGATTCTGTAGAAGAGTACTCTTTGTTTCAATCAGAAAAAGAGCAAGCTATTCATCACAATTGTATTTTTAGGTTATGAATAAAACAAAAAGTAGTAGCCTAAGTGATAGGCAGGAGGGTTTTTGAACGCTTGTCAGTCAGAAGGAATCTATTAATGTTTATATAACAGGGGAAGCTCATTTGTGGTCAGCTGCCCTCCGGTCTTCAATATTCTGTGTTGCTCCATGGACATTCAAATAAATAAGAGAAACGACAATATTTGTCCAGTGTATTAATAAATACAAGTGAACACATATTAACCTAGTCAGATAAATAAATACAAAGTCATTCTTATTTCAAGGAAGCCCTCCTCCTCCTGGAATGCCTGTTCCAGCCGGGGTGTCTGTGAGAGTACCCACACCCCCCTCCTTCTTTTCTCTCTCCTGTTTGCTCTCTTCTTAAATGCATGAAGAAAGAGCATTGAATTTAAAACAAGGAGTGAATAGTCGAGTGGTCTGAAGTTCGAGTGAATAACATTGAAAATGAATAGATCAATGTGGGAGCTGAAGTCGTAGATATTGAAATAAATAAGAAACTATAATTTGCTGTTTTTACCATAGTTTTTGTAGGATACAGTTACGTCACTTTGTGGTTTTACGAGAGGTTTTGAGAACTGATTGCATTACATTGTGAATGTCATGGTATTTGTCATTAACTAAGGATTGTGATTAATTATATCCCAAGGCATTTATTGCATACAGTATCGTTGAAGGAAAGTAACAATAGCTTTTGCTGAGTATATGAAGCAGGTGAAAGTTTGATTCAAATTGAACATAATAGTCGATTATTCCACCTCGTGTTTTTGTAATATCAAGTAAACGGGAGGTTGTTATGAGGTTGTCAGTCAGAATGAATCTGTTAAATGGTTACGCATGACAGAGGTGTTGCACAAACACACAGGTGATTGATGAGGGGAAACTTGAGCCGGCAGCTGCAGGGCACAGGGAGTAAAATAGAAAGACAAGTAGATGTTTTGAAGAGTTCAGAGAGAGTAAAACTTGTTTCTAAATAATGTGATATTGTTTTGTGAGTAAACATGAAATAAAAATATATTTACTAGATATAACAACAACATGCTTAACTGGGTTGACAGAAAACTG
This sequence comes from Champsocephalus esox, assembly GCA_036324585.1. Classification (NCBI taxonomy): domain Eukaryota; kingdom Metazoa; phylum Chordata; class Actinopteri; order Perciformes; family Channichthyidae; genus Champsocephalus; species Champsocephalus esox. The sequence goes on along the minus strand of CM070491.1, from coordinate 37,697,803 downwards.
CTATTAACCAGTTTCAGCAGCTACTGTCATATCTGTGTTCTAAAGAGAACATATGTTGCATTTACAATTCATATTAAGGAAGTTCACGATTGATACCATTAAAGACCGTTTTGGATTGATAGGGCGTGTCTGTCAAACACTCGTGCTCAGATGGAATAAAGTGTTGAGATGTTCTCAAGAGTGGGAGTTTTCACAACGCTTTTTAGTTTGTATTGAGACAATTAAGTGATAAGGACAGAAAACTGTTCCGTGATGATTTCTTTAGGTTTGAGCTTTAGTAATGGAGATTACATTTTGTGAGGAAACCTTTCCGGCAATAATAAGTGTTCAAACATATATATTCATGAAATATGATCAGATTACTTGTTTTTCAATTATAGCGCTAAATACAGTTAGTTTTGTATTTTGTTACAGATCTAACCTGCTTGTAACACAACTTAGATAAACAATTTCAAAAAGAATAGAATAAGCAAGTGGTTAAAGGGCGCTTCCTCTTTGGCTCATTTGATTTAGAACTGAAGTAAGGAAGAATAGTGTTTTATGAGAACTGTCATTCCTCATGATTTCTAAAGATAAATCCTCAGTTTGTAGGGACTTTGATGTAGAGATGGGATCATGGTGGAGAAGGAAGACCATTTTTGGTTTCAAATTAAAGTTTTACTTTTAAATTGATTTAAATTGAGTTTTTCTCAGTAGCTGAATGTGATTACAGCAACATTGGATAGTTCTGCACCACCTTTTGTGGTTCTCTGAATCAGTGTGTTGGTGAAGAGTTGCTCACTGCAAACAGAAGAAGTATGCAAAGAACGCATAGGAGATATTGACATTATGCTTATGCCTCGTTGTCAAGGCAACAGTGGTGTGAAGAGGTACTGCGGTTTTGGGGGATTTCTGCTGTACAGAGGACAATGTGTGTCTGCCAAGTGATTCCTTCCCTCATCCCAAAGCCAGGGCGAGTTTCCGTGGAGCCCACTGACCAGGGCCGGTCCTAGCTTTTTTGGGGACCCTGCCACTTACTACAGCTGCATCACTGACTGTGCTCATTATGACAAGATATTGAGATAAGATATCTTCTTATCTCAAGATATTGTCTCAGATTGTTCTGGAGGAATGATGCAATGATTTTACAGCATAATTGTGCAATAGTTTCGCAGGGGGTGGTGTAGAAACCTTAATGCTTAGTGTTTAGATAGGAGGCTGCTTGTTTAAATGATGGTCTGGAATACTGAAAACATTAAAGTTTAATATTCTTGTTTAGCAAACAAGACATCTGATTATTATGTCACACGTAATAATCTTGTTATAGAAACTAGCTATGGGTAAAACGTGTGGTTGTTATAACATTGTTATCATGAACAAAAGATAAATAAGGAAATAGTATCTGCTTAAAGATGAACGGATTGCATACCCTAGAGAGGATTAGTTATTGTGAATACTCCACAAGGTATCTACTAATGTAAAGAACTTGAATTGACTTGATAAATAAGTGAAGATAAGAAGATGTATTAACCATGAATTAACCAATTGGTAAATAAAAAATAGTGGTAAAGAGAAAACTATTAAAGTGAAGTGAAAAATCATCCTAAAACACACTGATGGAAAAAGGGGGGGGGGCATGATGGAAGTATGCACTAGACTTTAAGTAGTGGGTGTTTGGGAGTACAGAGTAGAACCATATTCTTCAATCTTTTCATCATGTTTACAAATGATTCTTTTAGAGTTTTTATTCAAATGTGAATTTGGTAGTATTTTAATTTGTTCCAGTATTGATCAGTTCAAAGGGAGAGTTTTAGTAACAGCTCTATAAGATCAGACAAATATTTCTTTATATAGTTCATGTTGAAGGGAAAGCTATTTCTAAACAAAGTATAGTATTTAAATTTGAGGTACTGGTTTCACCATTGTGGCATAGTTATTACCATAGGAGGGCTTTCGGATGGACATACGAAATGACTTCTGTTTTTAAATCCTTGATAAAGTAGGGAGTAATTGTTGCATGTTCGGACACCCAAGGTTCCACGCACTGTTAAAGAGGGCAACATTGTTCTTTAAGTGCACCAGAATTGAAGATAAATTAATATAATGAGTTAGGAAATACATAGCAGAGCTTTACAGATCCTGATAATGTTTTGACTCAAGATAATAATTATATGCACAAGTTTCTGAAAGAGATCTATTAGACATTTTAATTTAGATTAGGTGTTAATGAACTGCAGTAGAAGTACTATAAGGAAGTGAGTTTTGTACCAAGTTGCAGGGAATGTGGGAAACAGCTGTCCCAATGAAAAGTTAGAGATATCTTGAAAAGTATAGTTGTAATCGTAAATTAATAAATGATGGCGCTCCATATATGACAGATTTTTGTAGACAAAGGATACTGGCCTATGCTGACATGTCAAAGTCTCTGCAGAGCACGACACATGGCCAAAAAGACTGAGACCAAATGACCTTTGACCCTGACCGACAGTGTAACTTGAGAAGGCACTGTCAATGACTGACTCTGGGGTGAACCTGACCAAACTTGACTTTACAACCTGACAGTGTGAGTGTATGTCTGCATGTGATCAGTGCAACTGCATGATTTAAAACAATGACGAATCAAGCATGCTTTTGGACTAACACATTATTTCTGGGGCTCTGTGGGAAATGAGAGGTTTCCTACAATTCCACAGAATTGGAAAACCGCACTTGTGACCCGTTTCTAATCTACTTGATGATATTTCACTCCCACAGGAGGTGGCTGTTTGCAGAATGTGAAGCTCAGACTAAAACATGAAGATTCTGTTTCTTTTAGGACTGAAGGATGGAGAGAAACACTTCATTTCACTGAAGTGTTTACTGTGGAAAATGTTGGATGTACATTTGTGAATAATGTTTGGTATTTTCTTATAATCCATTATGACCTGAAGGTTTCAAGGAAGCCCCCCTCCTCCTGGAATGCCTGTTCCAGCCGGGGTGTCTGTGAGAGTACCCACACCCCCCTCCTTCTTTTCTCTCTCCTGTTTGCTCTCTTCTTAAATGCATGAAGAAAGAGCATTGAATTTAAAACAAGGAGTGAATAATCGAGTGGTCTGAAGTTGGAGTGAATAACATTGAAAATTAATAGATCAATGTGGGAGCTGAAGTCGTAGATATTGAAATAAATAAGAAACTATAATTTGCTGTTTTTACCATAGTTTTTGTAGGATACAGTTACGTCACTTTGTGGTTTTACGAGAGGTTTTGAGAACTGATTGCATTACATTGTGAATGTCATGGTATTTGTCATTAACTAAGCATTGTGCTTAATTATATCCCAAGGCATTTATTGCATACAGTATCGTTGAAGGAAAGTAACAATAGCTTTTGCTGAGTATATGAAGCAGGTGAAAGTTTGATTCAAATTGAACATAATAGTCGATTATTCCACCTCGTGTTTTTGTAATATCAAGTAAACGGGAGGTTGTTATAAGGTTATCAGTCAGAATGAATCTGTTAAATGGTTACGCATGACAGAGGTGTTGCACAAACACACAGGTGATTGATGAGGGGAAACTTGAGCCGGCAGCTGCAGGGCACAGGGAGTAAAATAGAAAGACAAGTAGATGTTTTGAAGAGTTCAGAGAGAGTAAAACTTGTTTCTAAATAATGTGATATTGTTTTGTGAGTAAACATGAAATAAAAATATATTTACTAGATATAACAACAACATGCTTAACTGGGTGGACAGAAAACTGCTATTAACCAGTTTCAGCAGCTACTGTCATATCTGTGTTCTAAAGAGAACATATGTTGCATTTACAATTCATATTAAGGAAGTTCACGATTGATACCATTAAAGACCGTTTTGGATTGATAGGGCGTGTCTGTCAAACACTCGTGCTCAGATGGAATAAGTGTTGAGATGTTCTCAAGAGTGGGAGTTTTCACAACGCTTTTTAGTTTGTATTGAGACAATTAAGTGATAAGGACAGAAAACTGTTCCGTGATGATTTCTTTAGGTTTGAGCTTTAGTAATGGAGATTACATTTTGTGAGGAAACCTTTCCGGCAATAATAAGTGTTCAAACATATATATTCATGAAATATGATCAGATTACTTGTTTTTCAATTATAGCGCTAAATACAGTTAGTTTTGTATTTTGTTACAGATCTAACCTGCTTGTAACACAACTTAGATAAACAATTTCAAAAAGAATAGAATAAGCAAGTGGTTAAAGGGGTTTCCTCTTTGGCTCATTTGATTTAGAACTGAAGTAAGGAAGAATAGTGTTTTATGAGAACTGTCATTCCTCATGATTTCTAAAGATAAATCCTCAGTTTGTAGGGACTTTGATGTAGAGATGGGATCATGGTGGAGAAGGAAGACCATTTTTGCTTTCAAATTAAAGTTTTACTTTTAAATTGATTTAAATTGAGTTTTTCTCAGTAGCTGAATGTGGTTACAGCAACATTGGATAGTTCTGCACCACCTTTTGGGGTTCTCTGAATCAGTGTGTTGGTGAAGAGTTGCTCACTGCAAACAGAAGAAGTATGCAAAGAACGCATAGGAGATATTGACATTATGCTTATGCCTCATTGTCAAGGCAACAGTGGTGTGAAGAGGTACTGCGGTTTTGGGGGATTTCTGCTGTACAGAGGACAATGTGTGTCTGCCAAGTGATTCCTTCCCTCATCCCAAAGCCAGGGCGAGTTTCCGTGGAGCCCACTGACCAGGGCGGGTCCTAGCTTTTTTGGGGACCCTGCCACTTACTACAGCTGCATCACTGACTGTGCTCATTATGACAAGATATTGAGATAAGATATCTTCTTATCTCAAGATATTGTCTCAGATTGTTCTGGAGGAATGATGCAATGATGTTACAGCATAATTGTGCAATAGTTTCCCAGGGGGTGGTGTAGAAACCTTAATGCTTAGTGTTTAGATAGGAGGCTGCTTGTTTAAATGATGGTCTGGAATACTGAAAACATTAAAGTTTAATATTCTTGTTTAGCAAACAAGACATCTGATTATTATGTCACACGTAATAATCTTGTTATAGAAACTAGCTATGGGTAAAACGTGTGGTTGTTATAACATTGTTATCATGAACAAAAGATAAATACGGAAATAGTATCTGCTTAAAGATGAACGGATTTCATACCCTAGAGAGGATTAGTTATTGTGAATACTCAACAAGGTATCTACTAATGTAAAGAACTTGAATTGACTTGATAAATAAGTGAAGATAAGAAGATGTATTAACCATGAATTAACCAATTGGTAAATAAAAAATAGTGGTAAAGAGAAAACTATTAAAGTGAAGTGAAAAATCATCCTAAAACACACTGATGGAAAAAGGGGGGGGGGCATGATGGAAGTATGCACTAGACTTTAAGTAGTGGGTGTTTGGGAGTACAGAGTAGAACCATATTCTTCAATCTTTTCATCATGTTTACAAATTATTCTTTTAGAGTTTTTATTCAAATGTGAATTTGGTAGTATTTTAATTTGTTCCAGTATTGATCAGTTCAAAGGGAGAGTTTTAGTAACAGCTCTATAAGATCAGACAAATATTTCTTTATATAGTTCATGTTGAAGGGAAAGCTATTTCTAAACAAAGTATAGTATTTAAATTTGAGGTACTGGTTTCACCATTGTGGCATAGTTATTACCATAGGAGGGCTTTCGGATGGACATACGAAATGACTTCTGTTTTTAAATCCTTGATAAAGTAGGGAGTACTTGTTGCATGTTCGGACACCCAAGGTTCCACGCACTGTTAAAGAGGGCAACATTGTTCTTTAAGTGCACCAGAATTGAAGATAAATTAATATAATGAGTTAGGAAATACATAGCAGAGCTTTACAGATCCTGATAATGTTTTGACTCAAGATAATAATTATATGCACAAGTTTCTGAAAGAGATCTATTAGACATTTTAATTTAGATTAGGTGTTAATGAACTGCAGTAGTAGTACTATAAGGAAGTGAGTTTGGTACCAAGTTGCAGGGAATGTGGGAAACAGCTGTCCCAATGAAAAGTTAGAGATATCTTGAAAAGTATAGTTGTAATCGTAAATTAATAAATGATGGCGCTCCATATATGACAGATTTTTGTAGACAAAGGATACTGGCCTATGCTGACATGTCAAAGTCTCTGCAGAGCACGACACATGGCCAAAAAGACTGAGACCAAATGACCTTTGACCCTGACCGACAGTGTAACTTGAGAAGGCACTGTCAATGACTGACTCTGGGGTGAACCTGACCAAACTTGACTTTACAACCTGACAGTGTGAGTGTATGTCTGCATGTGATCAGTGCAACTGCATGATTTAAAACAATGACTAATCAAGCATGCTTTTGGACTAACACATTATTTCTGGGGCTCTGTGGGAAATGAGAGGTTTCCTACAATTCCACAGAATTGGAAAACCGCACTTGTGACCCGTTTCTAATCTACTTGATGATATTTCACTCCCACAGGAGGTGGCTGTTTGCAGAATGTGAAGCTCAGACTAAAACATGAAGATTCTGTTTCTTTTAGGACTGAAGGATGGAGAGAAACACTTCATTTCACTGAAGTGTTTACTGTGGAAAATGTTGGATGTACATTTGTGAATAATGTTTGGTATTTTCTTATAATCCATTATGACCTGAAGGTTTCAAGGAAGCCCCCCTCCTCCTGGAATGCCTGTTCCAGCCGGGGTGTCTGTGAGAGTACCCACACCCCCCTCCTTCTTTTCTCTCTCCTGTTTGCTCTCTTCTTAAATGCATGAAGAAAGAGCATTGAATTTAAAACAAGGAGTGAATAATCGAGTGGTCTGAAGTTGGAGTGAATAACATTGAAAATGAATAGATCAATGTGGGAGCTGAAGTAGTAGATATTGAAATAAATAAGAAACTATAATTTGCTGTTTTTACCATAGTTTTTGTAGGATACAGTTACGTCACTTTGTGGTTTTACGAGAGGTTTTGAGAACTGATTGCATTACATTGTGAATGTCATGGTATTTGTCATTAACTAAGGATTGTGCTTAATTATATCCCAAGGCATTTATTGCATACAGTATCGTTGAAGGAAAGTAACAATAGCTTTTGCTGAGTATATGAAGCAGGTGAAAGTTTGATTCAAATTGAACATAATAGTCGATTATTCCACCTAGTGTTTTTGTAATATCAAGTAAACGGGAGGTTGTTATAAGGTTGTCAGTCAGAATGAATCTGTTAAATGGTTACGCATGACAGAGGTGTTGCACAAACACACAGGTGATTGATGAGGGGAAACTTGAGCCGGCAGCTGCAGGGCACAGGGAGTAAAATAGAAAGACAAGTAGATGTTTTGAAGAGTTCAGAGAGAGAAAAACTTGCTTCTAAATAATGTGATATTGTTTTGTGACTAAACATGAAATAAAAATATATTTACTAGATATTACAACAACATGCTTAACTGGGTGGACAGAAAACTGCTATTAACCAGTTTCAGCAGCTACTGTCATATCTGTGTTCTAAAGAGAACATATGTTGCATTTACAATTCATATTAAGGAAGTTCACGATTGATACCATTAAAGACCGTTTTGGATTAATAGGGCGTGTCTGTCAAACACTCGTGCTCAGATGGAATAAAGTGTTGAGATGTTCTCAAGAGTGGGAGTTTTCACAACGCTTTTTAGTTTGTATTGAGACAATTAAGTGATAAGGACAGAAAACTGTTCCATGATGATTTCTTTAGGTTTGAGCTTTAGTAATGGAGATTACATTTTGTGAGGAAACCTTTCCGGCAATAATAAGTGTTCAAACATATATATTCATTAAATATGATCAGATTACTTGTTTTTCAATTATAGCGCTAAATACAGTTAGTTTTGTATTTTGTTACAGATCTAACCTGCTTGTAACACAACTTAGATAAACAATTTCAAAAAGAATAGAATAAGCAAGTGGTTAAAGGGCGTTTCCTCTTTGGCTCATTTGATTTAGAACTGAAGTAAGGAAGAATAGTGTTTTATGAGAACTGTCATTCCTCATGATTTCTAAAGATAAATCCTCAGTTTGTAGGGACTTTGATGTAGAGATGGGATCATGGTGGAGAAGGAAGACCATTTTTGGTTTCAAATTCAAGAAGATTTTAAAGATGAAGTAAGCAGGACTTCAACGAGACAAAAGAGATTTTACAATGTGGTTTTACTACTTTTAATGGAGTAAAGAATCTGGGTAGACTACTGCCATTGATTTGATTTAACATGCACATGTTTCAGCATTCCTGACCATATGGACACTCAGCCGTTTTATTTTGTAACCCTTTGGGGAAGAAATTTAAATTGGAAATTCTCAGTAGCTGAATGTGATTACAGCAACATTGGATAGTTCTGCACCACCTTTTGGGGTTCTCTGAATCAGTGTGTTGGTGAAGAGTTGCTCACTGCAAACAGAAGAAGTATGCAAAGAACGCATAGGAGATATTGACATTATGCTTGTGCCTCGTTGTCAAGGCAACAGTGGTGTGAAGAGGTACTGCGGTTTTGGGGGATTTCTGCTGTACAGAGGACAATGTGTGTCTGCCAAGTGATTCCTTCCCTCATCCCAAAGCCAGGGAGAGTTTCCGTGGAGCCCACTGACCAGGGCCGGTCCTAGCTTTTTTGGGGACCCTGCCACTTACTACAGCTGCATCACTGACTGTGCTCATTATGACAAGATATTGAGACATGCTTGTCTCAGATTGTTCTGGAGGAATGATGCAATGATTTTACAGCATAATTGTGCAATAGTTTCGCAGGGGGTGGTGTAGAAACCTTAATGCTTAGTGTTTAGATAGGAGGCTGCTTGTTTAAATGATGGTCTGGAATACTGAAAACATTAAAGTTTAATATTCTTGTTTAGCAAACAAGACATCTGATTATTATGTCACACGTAATAATCTTGTTATAGAAACTAGCTATGGGTAAAACGTGTGGTTGTTATAACATTGTTATCATGAACAAAAGATAAATACGGAAATAGTATCTGCTTAAAGATGAACGGATTTCATACCCTAGAGAGGATTAGTTATTGTGAATACTCCACAAGGTATCTACTAATGTAAAGAACTTGAATTGACTTGATAAATAAGTGAAGATAAGAAGATGTATTAACCATGAATTAACCAATTGGTAAATAAAAAATAGTGGTAAAGAGAAAACTATTAAAGTGAAGTGAAAAATCATCCTAAAACACACTGATGGAAAAAGGAGGGGGGGCATGATGGAAGTATGCACTAGACTTTAAGTAGGATCTGGAGGGTGGTGTGTGTGTGTGTGTGTGTGTGTGTGTGTGTGTGTGCATGCGTGTGTGCGTGGGGGATCTAAAATGGCCAATTTAAAAGTGAATCCAGTTCTATTAGTAAAAGCCATGCATAGTAGTATAAGTGCAGTTAAAACACAGGTGCAATGATACAAATATAAATAATTAAAACATTCTCCCCAGTAATATGCATTTAAAAAGTAAACAGATAATAATAAAATAAAGGAAGGCACAACGGGTTAGTAAAATCGTATATAATGAACTGGATATCACTGAAAAACAGGACCATTAAAATCGAAAGGGTGGCAGGGAGGAGAAGAGTTCCCCCCGCGGGCGGTTTCCCGGCCTCCAGGTAATAAAATAATTTAAAATAAATATAAATAAACAAATAAAAGCATCCCTCCTCATGTGGCCTTGATCATTTTCAGATAAAAACATACACATAAATACATTTAAAATTATAAAACATGTAAGAAGTAATAAAAACATAAATATGAACACCATTAAAATAAATAAGAGTGCTGAAAACATGCGATAAAATTGTAGCACACCAATAAAAAAAGTCCAGATGAGGAGGATCTATAAATAATTAATAAATAAATAAGTATAAGTGCTAAAATACGTGGAGGGCGGATTAAAACAGGCTGACACACCCGCAGAGAAGGGAACCCAAATCACCCGTCTGCAGGGGAGAGACCCCGGGGATCACACAGGTTAAAGCATGTTTGAGTGGTGGGAGGTGGACCCATTAATTATATTTTTCATTTAGTCCGCCCGGGTCAATGGTGCCCAGGCGATGGATCCACCTCCGCTCCGCCGCTCGCCTCTGGCCCGTGCTCCAGCCGCTGCTGCTCTCCAGGCCCATAGACTGCACACTCTGGAGGCCATGGAGTTTAAAATGGTTGTATAAAACGCTCGTGCCGTCCCCGTCTCTAATTCGATATTGATGTTGTTTAATTCTGAGGCTGATCTCATTGCGCGTCTCCCCCACATAGAGTCTCTGGCAGGCCTTGCACCTAATTGCATAGATAGCGTTTTTTGTGTTAGGTGTCAAGGCCTGCCGTACGTTGCTCCCCTCTCGAGAGAAGGGATTGAAAACGTGGGGGAGGCGAACGAAACCAACCTCAGAGACGCGAGGCGCCTCCCTAGTTTTGATGCCTTTATTTAATTTTGTATGGACCAGAAGGTCCTGGAGACAGCCGCCCCTGGCCCCCTCAAAATTGGCCTTTAGTTTGCCCAAGAGGCTGGACAGGCTCCCGGAGTAGGTTGTAATGAGGGGGACCAGGGCAGGGCCGGACGGCCGGGCGGAGATGTCTCTGTATTTCTCTATGAAGGTGCGGCCGACCTCCGCCTTAATGCTTCTAAGGAAGCGCCTCGAATAGCCCTTGGGTCTCAGCGCACTAAAGAGGATTCTGGTAGCCTCCTCCACATCCTCCGCGAGGGTGCATATTCTGTGGAAGCGGATCAGCTGGGACTTGATCAGGCCTCTGTACGTGTGCCCAGGGTGATAGCTGGTTTTATGGAGGAGTGCGTGGCGATCTGTGTCCTTAAAAAAGACCTTGGTGGCAAGTGTCTTGCTGTGGTCGCTGGAGCTGCGGAAAAACACCCCAGTGTCGAGGAACTCCACAGTGTGTGTATTAGGGCTGTGCATCTTCACTGGTCTCACGATTCGATTCGATTACGATTATCCTGTCAACGATTCGATTCGGTTCGATATCCCGGTGCATCCCGGTGCATCACGATTCATACCAATGCGTTGCATCCTCAATTTTCTATATTACTGCACATGGCTTATTTTTCATCAATGCATACATGCAGTAAATACATATGAACTCTCTTTTTATTATTTAGAAAGTGCTTCAGAAATCAAAAACATAAATGTCTTGACATTAATTTATAAACCAAAATAAATGAATTGTATAGGTCTAGCCTCCGTGTGTGAAGTTGTTCCATCCTCAAAAACAAAAAGCTAATGCTTCTGCAGTCGAGCTGCAGCTTCTAGCCACGGCCTTCTGTTCAGAAAGGACACTGAATGTCCTGCATGTGGCATCACACACCTTGAGTCTGAACACAGCAGACAACAGGAGTATTTACAACAGCATATACAAACTAAAATAGTGCATGTGGGTGCACACTTACATTCTCTGTCTTACCGTTACATAAATCCCATGAATGCATGAGGCTAAGTTAGCTTCATTATATCTCAGTGATTAAGTGAATAATAAAGTTTCTATCGGGTCACTGTCAGCCTGTCACTCATTATTTTCAGGGAGGGGGCGGGGCTTGGAGGAACGGAGAGGAGACGGTGATCGCGGGAGCTTTTTTCCTCCTGCCTTCACAAACTTTACACACGTATATATCGTCTGAAAATTGCTAGAGGACGTTCATACTCTGCAATCCAAGACTTGATGAAATCCACCAAAAACCTGACATGATTGTAACGCGATTATTTTTGAAAAACATAAATCCCTGTCACACTCCGTGTCGCTGCGGCTCAGAGACACAGCGTCTCTGAGCGGCAGCGACACGGAGTGATTCGGAGCGGGTCCTGCTGCTGTCGGGTTCTGGACTGGTGTCCTTGTGTTGGTGGATAAAGCAGACTGCTCCGTGTTGCTGTGCCGCTGTCACGTCTGTTCCCTGATCTCTGCGTCACCGACCGATTTGATATTAAAGTGACAGAAAAAAGCCGCGGCCGGAAAATCAGGAAGCAACGTTACTACTCTATAACCGATTATCTTCCGTCACTGCATCGAGACCGAATCGTCCACGTCCGCATCGCAATGCATCGTAGAAACGATTATTTTCAACACCCCTAGTGTGTATGTAACTGGTGTTTGAGTTTTATTTTAGGGTGATGTGTGTTGAGGATGTCTGAGAAGGTGAGGAAGTCCTGTTCTGTGTGGTGCCAGAGGCCAAAGATGTCATCCAGGTACCGGAAGTACAGAAGGGGTTTGAGGGGGAGTTTAGTAAAGACCGTTTCCTCCCAATGGGCCAGGTAAATATCCGCGTAGGCTGGCGCGTATTTCCGGCCCATCGCACAACCGCACAGCTGGAGGTAGTGGTTATTGTTAAACATAAAATCATTGCGGGTGAGTGTGAGGTGGAGCAACTGAATGATTTGGCTGTCGGGTCTGGATGGGTCTGGGTTTTTATTGAAGGAGTGCTGAATTGCGGTGAGGCCAAGTGGGGTTTCAATGTTGGTGTAAAGGGATACTATGTCTATGGAGAAAATGAGGGTGTGGCTGGGGACTGTGAGGTTTTTTATTTTGTTGACAAAATCATATGTGTCTCTAAGATAACTGGGGTGGAGTTTTGAAAGGGGATTGATAAAATGATCTATGTATTCCGTTATATTGTATGATTCTGAACCGCAGTCGCTGATGATGGGGCGGCCGACCGGAACCACAGAGGGGACCGTCCACGTCTCCACAGGCTTGTGGATCTTGGGGAGCAGGTAGAAGAGGCGGGGCCTGGGCTCCTCCGGACCATCCAGATATTGTTTTTGTTTTTTGTTTATGATTTTGTTAGTGTAAAGTGTTGCTGTAATGTCCCTAACTAGTGTTTGTGTTTCCAATTGAAGTGGGTGCGTCAGTGATCTGTAGTATGTGTTGTCATTTAACTGCCTATGTGCTTCCAATATATAATTGTCCCTATCTTGTATGACTATTTGGCCCCCCTTATCTGCAGGTTTGATGACTATGTGTTGGCTGTTACCTAATGTTTTAATAATTTGTAATTGTTCCTGGCTAATGTTGTGTGTGCTGTGTGGAAGGGGGCGCCAATGTGTGAGTGCTAGTAGATTTTTATTAATTAGTTGTGTTATTTCAGGTGTTGATGTTGCGGTGTGTGGTTCCCAGGTGGACGGTCCGGTGAACAGAACAGGCTCCCGCCCCCGGCTCCCCAGGAAGTGGTCCATGATCTTAATCCGCCTGTGGAAGGTGTGGAGGTCCGCCCTGATCTCCGGTCGGGTGGGGAGTTTGGGTGTTGGAATGAATGATAAGCCTTTTTCCAGTAGCTCCAGCTGTGCGGTCGTGGGGGAGAAAACGGCAGAGAGGTTGGTTATATTTGAGCGGTGGGGAGTTGTAATGCAATTATGATCCCCGTTCAGTAGTTTAAATGCTGCTTCCAGTACCTGAGTAACACCTCGGCCGTCTGCAGGGTCCAGTGGATGTTGTCACGTGAAGTGACATGGAAGAGTAGTGGGTTTATTTCCGGTATGAAGTTGTATTTGGAGGCTATGGTGGTGTTGAGTGTGGTGAGTGCAGTCTGCTGGTGGACGGTCAGACTGTTGGAAAAGTTTATGATGGGGATGTAGATGGTGGCGTTTGGAAAGCAGAGGGTGCTCTGTTTCCACATGGCGTGCAGCTGTTTAATTGAAGATGAGAGTGCAGTGTCTGAGAGTCCATTATTGAGTCCTACTGATATTATGACTTGTGAGGTGTTGTGACATGGGGGAAGTTTACTGAGAATCGAAGTTATGTGATGGAATTTAGCACCCGGAAAGCTATCTATCTGAAGGTGGGGGTCTGTAAAGGGGGGGATGCGGGAGAGATTGGAGTCCCCGACAATGAGGGTCCTCTTCAGCAACTCCAACGACCATACCTGTAGCTTCTTGAAGGTTCTGGGATGTGTGTGAGGTTCTGGGCGTGTGGGGGAGCCAGGTGCCGCTGCGGAGACCCCTGTGGAGTGGGAGGTGGATGTCTCAGATGTTAGGCTTGAAGTCAAACTGACTCTTAGTGGGCCTTTGATCATCACTGATGTTATGTTTACATCCACCTCAGGGCTCAGTATGCTTTGCAGGGGCTCCACAGCAAACAGCTCTGGCTCCCTCTGCTGGTTGTTGTGTAGAACTGGAGGTGAAGAAGAGGAGATAGTGTTACTGCAGGGGAGAGCGACATTGCTGTATATCTGTATGGAGGGTGGAGAGGGAGGTGAAGAGATGGAAATGAGATGGAAGGGGGAGGTAGGTGTCTGCATTAACGGGGTATCTACTCTCTGTGGGGAGGGTGGCACGGAGGGAGGGGAGGGAGGAGAGACGGAGGGCCAGGTCAAGAACCCAGTCCCACCGGCCCCCAGACGGTCAAGCACGGTCCGAGGGAGCGGATGGACCTCAATCCGCAACCGGTTCCCAAGAGTGCGCCGAGGCAGGGGCAGAGGAAGCACCCCCAGGCCCCCCGCCACAGCCCTCCCCCCCGACGCACAGAGGCCCGATGAAGTAGAAAGAGAAGTAGGGAAGGAAGAGGGGTGAGGAGTCAGTTGAGAAGGGGGGTTAGTGGGAGGTTTGTATTTTGGCCAGGTGGGGAGTGAGGAAATGGGAGGAGGAGGAAGGGGGAGGTGAGGGAGCGGGTCAGGGGGTGATGAGGCAGGAGGGAGAGTGGGGTTGGGTTTAGGGCTAGGGGTGAGGTTGGGTTTAGGGTCTGGGGCGAGATTAGGATTAGGCGAGGGAAGGGAGGCCTTAGGTTTAGGATTAGGGGCAGGGTGGGGGTTAGAAAGGTATGTTGAGGGAATAGGAACTCGAGCAGAAGGGGGAGGAGAAGGGGGGGGGGAGGAGAGCAGGGAGAAGAGGGATGAGCAGAGTGATGAGTGTGGGGGGGCAGATTGGCTGCTGGTGGATGAAGAGGAGGAAGAAGAGGAGGAAAGTCAGAAGGGGCAAACAAGGGCGCCGCAGGGCCCTCCTCAGTTGAGGGCCCCCTGGTTAGGAGGTCCCTCAAGGTGGATAGGGAGGAGGGCCTGAGTCTGCGGGCATACCTCGCCCGACCCCACTGGGCAGACCTGTCAAAGGCAGCCTGGTTAAAGGGAGGGAGGTGCGCTAGCTCCACAGCAATAACCTGGTCATAATGGTGTCTGAGTATCGTCATGTTGTTTTGCATCCAGGTGTTGGTGTTCTGTTGCACTTTTTCAAATGTTGTGCTGTTGGGTGAAGCGGGTTTGATGAATGCTGTTAAGCCGTGCACCTTTTTCATCATCCCCTGTGGAAAAGTATTGTTGGTGAAGGTGTAGTTGATTATTTGTGAGTGGTGGATGGCTTGGAGGAGTCTAAAATATTGTTTAGTGAGTAAATGGAGTTCTGGTGGGAAGTGATGTGATGTAGCTGGCTGCGTGCTGGGCCCCGCCGGACAGGCGGGGGGATAGCTAGTTTTGCGTCTACCCCTGCCCCCGCCAGCAGGGGAAGGGGCCAGCAATGCAAAGCGGTTGGAGAGGGGTATGTTCATACCGCTGTGGAGCCAGAGGAGGGAAGGGGAAAGAAATCACAGCCGATCAACTCACCCACAGGAACGCAATTGTGGCAGTCGCGGAGGTGACGGGAAGAGGCAACCAGAGAGAGTATTTAAATAAAACCAAACAAGTTGCACTGGCAAATGACTAATCAAAATGGGTATGCGAGGAAGTAACAGGGAGATAAAAGCACAGTAAAATGATACTTGATTACAGCAATTGGGAAGGGACACACAACGAGTTAAAAAGGAAAATGTAGAAAGACAGTGGTTAAAGATTTAAATAATGGTTTAAAAACGGTCTAAAAAAACTCACAGGCTAGGAGCCCCCGAGGGGGGTCGTCACCCACACGGGGGTACAAATCCTTTCCGTGCTAACATACAGTGTATGAGAAGATTAAAACCAGCTCGGGATGAGTCTGGAGGGGCCCGGCTTCCTGGTGCGGTATTACGGAGTCTTCAGTGTGCACACTCTTTCTGATGTCCGTCACTCACCGTTTGAAGCAGTTGTTGTCCGTGGGCTCCTTTAATCTCTTGTACCTTAAACGTTTGTTTGCTGCATGTAGTTGTTAAAAATAGTCCATGTGAGCAGAGCCGTTAAAAACGATCATACCAAAAATAGTTTTAAAAATAACAAAAAGTTATTTAAAAGAGTAGAGGGAGAGGAGGGGGTTTCGTAAATTAATAAATGATGGCGCTCCATATATGACAGATTTTTGTAGACAAAGGATACTGGCCTATGCTGACATGTCAAAGTCTCTGCAGAGCACGACACATGGCCAAAAAGACTGAGACCAAATGACCTTTGACCCTGACCGACAGTGTAACTTGAGAAGGCACTGTCAATGACTGACTCTGGGGTGAACCTGACCAAACTTGACTTTACAACCTGACAGTGTGAGTGTATGTCTGCATGTGATCAGTGCAACTGCATGATTTAAAACAATGACTAATCAAGCATGCTTTTGGACTAACACATTATTTCTGGGGCTCTGTGGGAAATGAGAGGTTTCCTACAATTCCACAGAATTGGAAAACCGCACTTGTGACCCGTTTCTAATCTACTTGATGATATTTCACTCCCACAGGAGGTGGCTGTTTGCAGAATGTGAAGCTCAGACTAAAACATGAAGATTCTGTTTCTTTTAGGACTGAAGGATGGAGAGAAACACTTCATTTCACTGAAGTGTTTACTGTGGAAAATGTTGGATGTACATTTGTGAATAATGTTTGGTATTTTCTTATAATCCATTATGACCTGAAGGTTTCAAGGAAGCCCCCCTCCTCCTGGAATGCCTGTTCCAGCCGGGGTGTCTGTGAGAGTACCCACACCCCCCTCCTTCTTTTCTCTCTCCTGTTTGCTCTCTTCTTAAATGCATGAAGAAAGAGCATTGAATTTAAAACAAGGAGTGAATAGTCGAGTGGTCTGAAGTTGGAGTGAATAACATTGAAAATTAATAGATCAATGTGGGAGCTGAAGTAGTAGATATTGAAATAAATAAGAAACGATAATTTGCTGTTTTCACCATAGTTTTTGTAGGATACAGTTACGTCACTTTGTGGTTTTACGAGAGGTTTTGAGAACTGATTGCATTACATTGTGAATGTCATGGTATTTGTCATTAACTAAGCATTGTGCTTAATTATATCCCAAGGCATTTATTGCATACAGTATCGTTGAAGGAAAGTAACAATAGCTTTTGCTGAGTATATGAAGCAGGTGAAAGTTTGATTCAAATTGAACATAATAGTCGATTATTCCACCTAGTGTTTTTGTAATATCAAGTAAACGGGAGGTTGTTATAAGGTTGTCAGTCAGAATGAATCTGTTAAATGGTTACGCATGACAGAGGTGTTGCACAAACACACAGGTGATTGATGAGGGGAAACTTGAGCCGGCAGCTGCAGGGCACAGGGAGTAAAATAGAAAGACAAGTAGATGTTTTGAAGAGTTCAGAGAGAGTAAAACTTGTTTCTAAATAATGTGATATTGTTTTGTGACTAAACATGAAATAAAAATATATTTACTAGATATAACAACAACATGCTTAACTGGGTGGACAGAAAACTGCTATTAACCAGTTTCAGCAGCTACTGTCATATCTGTGTTCTAAAGAGAACATATGTTGCATTTACAATTCATATTAAGGAAGTTCACGATTGATACCATTAAAGACCGTTTTGGATTGATAGGGCGTGTCTGTCAAACACTCGTGCTCAGATGGAATAAAGTGTTGAGATGTTCTCAAGAGTGGGAGTTTTCACAACGCTTTTTAGTTTGTATTGAGACAATTAAGTGATAAGGACAGAAAACTGTTCCGTGATGATTTCTTTAGGTTTGAGCTTTAGTAATGGAGATTACATTTTGTGAGGAAACCTTTCCGGCAATAATAAGTGTTCAAACATATATATTCATTAAATATGATCAGATTACTTGTTTTTCAATTATAGCGCTAAATACAGTTAGTTTTGTATTTTGTTACAGATCTAACCTGCTTGTAACACAACTTAGATAAACAATTTCAAAAAGAATAGAATAAGCAAGTGGTTAAAGGGCGTTTCCTCTTTGGCTCATTTGATTTAGAACTGAAGTAAGGAAGAATAGTGTTTTATGAGAACTGTCATTCCTCATGATTTCTAAAGATAAATCCTCAGTTTGTAGGGACTTTGATGTAGAGATGGGATCATGGTGGAGAAGGAAGACCATTTTTGGTTTCAAATTCAAGAAGATTTTAAAGATGAAGTAAGCAGGACTTCAACGAGACAAAAGAGATTTTACAATGTGGTTTTACTACTTTTAATGGAGTAAAGAATCTGGGTAGACTACTGCCATTGATTTGATTTAACATGCACATGTTTCAGCATTCCTGACCATATGGACACTCACCCTTTTTATTTTGTAACCCTTTGGGGAAGAGATTTAAATTGAGTTTTTCTCAGTAGCTGAATGTGATTACAGCAACATTGGATAGTTCTGCACCACCTTTTGGGGTTCTCTGAATCAGTGTGTTGGTGAAGAGTTGCTCACTGCAAACAGAAGAAGTATGCAAAGAACGCATAGGAGATATTGACATTATGCTTGTGCCTCGTTGTCAAGGCAACAGTGGTGTGACGAGGTACTGCGGTTTTGGGGGATTTCTGCTGTACAGAGGACAATGTGTGTCTGCCAAGTGATTCCTTCTCTCATCCCAAAGCCAGGGAGAGTTTCCGTGGAGCCCACTGACCAGGGCCGGTCCTAGCTTTTTTGGGGACCCTGCCACTTACTACAGCTGCATCACTGACTGTGCTCATTATGACAAGATCTTGAGACATGCTTGTCTCAGATTGTTCTGGAGGAATGATGCAATGATTTTGCAGCATAATTGTGCAATAGTTTCCCAGGGGGTGGTGTAGAAACCTTAATGCTTAGTGTTTAGATAGGAGGCTGCTTGTTTAAATGATGGTCTGGAATACTGAAAACATTAAAGTTTAATATTCTTGTTTAGCAAACAAGACATCTGATTATTATGTCACACGTAATAATCTTGTTATAGAAACTAGCTATGGGTAAAACGTGTGGTTGTTATAACATTGTTATCATGAACAAAAGATAAATAAGGAAATAGTATCTGCTTAAAGATGAACGGATTTCATACCCTAGAGAGGATTAGTTATTGTGAATACTCCACAAGGTATCTACTAATGTAAAGAACTTGAATTGACTTGATAAATAAGTGAAGATAAGAAGATGTATTAACCATGAATTAACCAATTGGTAAATAAAAAATAGTGGTAAAGAGAAAACTATTAAAGTGAAGTGAAAAATCATCCTAAAACACACTGATGGAAAAAGGGGGGGGGGCATGATGGAAGTATGCACTAGACTTTAAGTAGGATCTGGAGGGTGGTGTGTGTGTGTGTGTGTGTGTGTGTGTGTGTGTGTGTGTGTGCATGCGTGTGTGCGTGGGGGATCTAAAATGGCCAATTTAAAAGTGAATCCAGTTATATTAGTAAAAGCCATGCATAGTAGTGTAAGTGCAGTTAAAACACAAGTGCAATGATACAAATATAAATAATTAAAACATTCTCCCCAGTAATATGCATTTAAAAAGTAAAGGGAGTCTTAAAATTAACAGATAATAATAAAATAAAGGAAGGCACAACGGGTTAGTAAAATCGTATATAATGAACTGGATATCACTGAAAAACAGAACCATTAAAATCGAAAAGGGTGGCAGGGAGGTGAAGGGCTCCCCCCCGCGGGCGGTTTCCCGGCCTCCAGGTAATAAAATAATTTAAAATAAATATAAATAAACAAATAAAAGCGTCCCTCCTCATGTGGCCTTGATCATTTTCAGATAAAAACATACACATAAATACATTTAAAATTATAAAACATGTAAGAAGTAATAAAAACATAAATATGAACACCATTAAAATAAATAAGAGTGCTGAAAACATGCGATAAAATTGTAGCACACCAATAAAAAAAGTCCAGATGAGGAGGATCTATAAATAATTAATAAATAAATAAGTATAAGTGCTAAAATACGTGGAGGGCGGATTAAAACAGGCTGACACACCCGCAGAGAAGGGAACCCAAATCACCCGTCTGCAGGGGAGAGACCCCGGATCACACAGGTTAAAGCATGTTTGAGTGGTGGGAGGTGGACCCATTAATTATATTTTTCATTTAGTCCGCCCGGGTCAATGGTGCCCAGGCGATGGATCCACCTCCGCTCCGCCGCTCGTCTCTGGCCCGTGCTCCAGCCGCTGCTGCTCTCCAGGCCCATGGACTGCACACTCTGGAGGCCATGGAGTTTAAAATGGTTGTATAGGGTTAGGGTTAGGGTTAGGGTTAGGGTTAGGGTTAGAATCTTACAGATTTTTGTAGACAAAGGATACTGGCCTATGCTGACATGTCAAAGTCTCTGCAGAGCATAATAACCCTAACCTGAAGGTTTTCTTCCCATACAGGATTTTGTTACACATGAGTTCATGTGTAAAAAGGGGGAGTGTAAACTTCACAATCTACATTTTTCAATCTGACCATTGATTGACAGTTTTAGAATGAACCTGCTCCATATTTGGGGATAACACACTGTTTGATGGATGTTGCCATTTTTCTAATATTGATTGAGTTATAACAGGTAACACAGATGCAGAATCAGTGGCCAAGGGGCTACTGTGAGAGATGTAATTCCAGAATGGAATACTGAAGAAGTTGACCTGTGATAATGAAACCATTTTGTAATATTTCAACAGGTATTAAAGTAACTGAGGTTTGAAATGTAGAAAGAACATATTACAGTTAAGCTAACACATTGTAATGTAATGACACAGAATTTAATTTAGACAACATCATGTAACTAGCCTGGTAAAGAAGTAAAAGCCATAGAATTTATTGTTTAGGTCATTATGGGGATATACATTTCATCTAAATTCATAATAGAAAGACATTTGATGATAGTTTGTTGGAATTCTGTATTCATACGGAGTGGGGGGTCAAAAAGCCAGGAGGAACCAGGAGCCCTGAGCGTAGGCTTGAGGGATTTGTATCAGATTTCTCCACACAGGTTGCTGGCGCCAAAAGGGGGACCCAGGAGGCCGACACAGCGGAGTTCATCTGGCTGAAGGTCATCAGGACAAAGTGGCTCTCCGGCCCCGGCCGAGTGACCCAGCGGACCTCTCATGCCGTCCGCATAGGAGGAAAGGGGGACAGCTGGTGCCAGTGTGCGGCGGGGAAACCACCTGCTAGGACCAGGGACGACATCAGGACGGACGGGGCCCTCGCAGAGGAGGTCGACTCGGAAGGAGCCATCAGTGGACCGGAGAAGGAGGATCGTGAAGACATCTCTCCAGCATCGACTCGGAAGCCGCCATCAGCGGGCCGGAGGAGGAGGATCTGAAAGACATCTCTCTAGCAGGCAGCCCAGAAGCCGCAGAAAGCGGATCGGGGGGACAAAGACACGGCAAGCCAGGACGGCCTAAAAGGGGCCTACGCTGTGAGTTCGCGGACGAATCCACAGCAGCCAGAGCCAAAGGACACACAGAGGAAGCTGAGGGCAGCAGGGACGCTGAATACGTCCGCCTGAAGACGTCCGCCTGAAGACGTCCGCCTGAAGACGATCAAACCCAAGTGGTGTGCTCCAAGGATCTCTGAACCGCTCAAGGTAACCCAGCGAACAGGTCATGCAGTCAGAGTAGACGGAAAAGGAGACACGTGGTACCACTGGAGCAGGTGTGTGGAAGCACCAGCACCTACCAGGACCCTCGCTGACACCATCCAGGACCTAGGCCAACTGAACTTCAGGCAAACAACCGAAGCCCCCCAACCCCCAAGTGTGGACATCGACTCCACTTCCGAGGAGGAGGAGACAACAGGAGAACCAACGGCAGCCCAGGAGATAACAGCCGGCGAGGAGGCACAACAAGGGACCGCTCCCCCAAAGTAGGCGGTACACCACACGCATCACATACACACACCACACAAGAGACACTCACCTACACGGATACACCAAATAACTTTTACAAGAAAAACGAAGATGAAGAAGAACTCAGGACCTAACCAACACCTCTATTGCTTGGCCTTAACACTTTGTTTTTTCATGATTGTTGGAATAATCATTATCATAGTGGGTGAAAGGAGGAGGCAAATCATTGACCAAAGTAATAATCCCAATTCCCCACAAAATGAAACTACACAAGATATCAATGGCCGTGTTTGCAGCAATTTTGACCTTGTGCGGGTGCTGCTGCATCCCATGTATCTGCTCAATGGTGGACAAAACAATTAGTACCTCCATAGCACCTTCTACTCCCCTGGGCTAACAACTCGCCTTGCTATCCTTAGAAAACAACCCAGACATTGAGAAAGGCGAAGAAGAAGCAGTAGCAATGGACACTTTCCCGACAGCACCACCATTACCACCGTATGGCATAATGTGGGAAAGAGAGACAGAAGCCTAAAACAGCTGACATAAATGTACATCAACAATAGCGTTGTTTTGTTGCCCCAATCATTAGAATTGGGCAAAAGGGGGATTGAAGGATAAAGATAAAAGTAAATCCTATCATGGAAACGCTAAAAACATTGAGCTGTCTGAGTGGAAAAGTAATGTGTTAAAGTTTACTGCTGAGGAGTAAGGATTACATCCTGTTATCTTCAAGGACTAGAACACCATGGTGCGGGTATGTGTGGCCCTGACCTTCAAAAGGCGCAACCGTCTTGTGAGAAAACCAGTTAAAGCTGGTAACAAAGACACACCGAAATTAGGAAAAGGGAGTAGGGCCCTGGCCGTGACCTTAGCTAAAACTGGGTGAAAACTGGGTGTTGCTGGGCAGAAAAGGCAGATTGCAGCACAGAGAGCACCAAAGGTGGGGGTTTCACAGCAAATACTATAAAGAACAAGATATATTCAGGATTCGGGGCTCACTTCAACTGGGATCTTACACTGACGAGCCTGTCACGGTGAGAACTCAAGAAGGAGTCCAAAGCGCTTTGTGGTATAGTATCGGATTGATATATCTTTGTTGAACTGTGTAATAAAGTGCTTATTTGAAGAAACAATCCATTGGAGTGCAAAGTCTAGTTTTTGTACAGCTAACAGAGAATAGTGTCAAAGGACACAATTCCTTTCCCCTCAGAACTAAGAAAGGTCATCGGGGGATCCGGACGGCAACCCTGCTCTGGCCATATCCAAACGATCTGCGCGGAGGACGGACCTGGTCCGGTAGACTCCAACACTATCTAACTCTGAAACTTTATAACAGTCCCATACTACCGACGACATGTTTGTTTACTGTCCTGGCTTCACGGCCGCACGCCATTTACGTCACAGCCAGGCGTGAGTTAGGGAGCGCTGGCTTTGTGAAGAACTCCCCTTTTCCTAAACCACTAACACCACAGTACTGGCAGAACGGGAGGAGCCGAGAGAAAAACAAGCGCCCATCCCAACCCACCCACACCGCAGGATCTTTTTATTTATTTTTACCCAAAAAATATATTGTATATTAATTGGGGCTATTAATACTTTTATCGGGTTTATCGGGATGACGTCGTAATTCCTAATATCGGACCGATAATTATCGTGCACCACTAATTACAACAATAATAATTAGTACACTTAGAAAATACACATTACAGTTAAATTATGAACATGTAAAGGCTGCACTAACACTCCCACCAAATCACACATTACTCGTGAGATTTCACACAAAAGATTGTTTGTACAAAGTACACGCTTTACCCTTGAAATAGACATTACCTGTAGATAACAACTTAACATGGAATCTCAGACAACACATGAAACACCTTATTCTGCCTCAAGCCGAGTAACAACCTTGCGTACAGGTCTTTCAAGGAACACAGTCCTAATTGTGGGTTTCCCCTTTTTGTCAAATGTGGTTTGGCTAACCAGTCATTTAAGTTTTCTGACCCTACCATCTGACCCTGGAAAGACTTCTTTAGTCTTCTTTCAAGACAATGTAGGCAGTGTACTGCGCACGTCTTGTTGTCAGGTAACTTTGGTATTTGGCCTTTGAATGGTTGTACATTCATTGGTTCTTTGTTTCACACCTTGGTGTTCTTTGGCATGTCGTTTCAGTCTTGCAACTAGGGATGCTCCGATCGGCCGATACTCACTCTCTCCTGATCGATTGGTGCTCTCTAAACATGCCGATCTAAAGAGTCCTCTCCTGCTGGTGTCCAGGTGTATATCAGTGTGTAGTGTCTCTACTTTAAAGAGTCCTCTCCTGCTGATGTTCAGGTGTATATCAGTATGTAGTGTCTCTACTTTAAAGAGTCCTCTCCTGCTGATGTTCAGGTGTATATCAGTATGTAGTGTCTCTACTTTAAAGAGTCCTCTCCTGCTGATGTTCAGGTGTATATCAGTCTTTAGCGTCTCTACTTTAAAGAGTCCTCTCCTGCTGATGTTCAGGTGTATATCAGTATGTAGTGTCTCTACTTTAAAGAGTCCTCTCCTGCTGATGTTCAGGTGTATATCAGTATTTAGTGTCTCTACTTTAAAGAGTCCTCTCCTGCTGATGTTCAGGTGTATATCAGTGTGTAGTGTCTCTACTTTAAAGAGTCCTCTCCTGCTGATGTTCAGGTGTATATCAGTGTGTAGTGTCTCTACTTTAAAGAGTCCTCTCCTGCTGATGTTCAGGTGCATCAATGATCTGTTAACATTAAAATCACTAAATATATGCTGTAACTATTTTTCTCTCGGCAACTCAAGGGCTGCCCAGGTAATGTGATTACTTTATGAATAATGGTCCAAAATAACATTAAATGCAGGGATTTTTGTTAAGTAACATACTTTCGCCGCCGGCCGGCCGATACATGCCGCGCATTAAGTGGGCCTGTCTGTCAATTAATCCCCGGGCCACTTTTCCCCCCAGTCCGCCCCTGCTTATGCTAGATGAACTCGATTTTACGTTTTATTTACCTGTTTTTTTTGGCGTCCCTTTGTTTGAGTACAAATATGTGATTTGCGGTACGGTAACTGCACGGTCAAGAACAAGAAGTCACTGCAGAGGGTGGTGAAGATCGCACAACGCATCATCGAGATGCCACTCTCCTCCGTAGCCTCAGTCTATGAAAAGCGGTGCCTGCGAAGGGCACGAAACAGAGACTCTTACAAACCCAACCATACACTGTTTATCCCGCAACGTGGCACCTGCTCTGGGACGCGCTGTCTGAGGACAGAGGGTCTAAGGACATATGGGTCTAAGGACATATGGGTCTAAGGACATATGGGTCTAAGGATAGAGGGTCTAAGGACAGAGGGTCTGAGGACAGAGGGTCTAAGGACAGAGGGTCTGAGGACAGAGGGTCTAAGGACAGAGGGTCTGAGGACAGAGGGTCTAAGGACAGAGGGTCTGAGGACAGAGGGTCTAAGGACAGAGGGTCTGAGAACAGAGGGTCTGAGGACAGAGGGTCTGAGGACAGAGGGTCTGAGGACAGAGGGTGTGGTATTGTCATCCTGATATTCTGTACACACTGTGAAGTCCACTGAGACAAATGTAACATCTGTGATAATGGGCTATATAAGTAAACATTGATTGATTGATTGATATTTACTTGAACAAACAAAAAACCCGAACGCGGCTGCTTTTAATTGAACTATTCGTATCTTACTCTGCACCGTAACTCGTATTCATGTATTTGTTCTTTGAACGTTTATTTGATCTTTGCTTTTGAATGACTATTTTTAGATGTCCTTTTCTTAATGTCTTTCATTTTTGTAAAGCACTTTGAATTGCCTTGTGTTGAAAGGTGCTGGATAAATAAAGTGTGCTTGCCTAAAGATTCAAACTCAGGACAACAAGAACAGCTGACATATGTACTGAGTATTTTTACGAGGTTACTCCAGATCGGATGTGACTTGCAGGAATGATGTTGCTGCAACAAAGGCGTGACCAGAAAGGTCATGCCTTTGTTGCAGGAATGCATTCAGTTTTAAGAGCGCCCTGAGGACTTCTGGCACCAACACATAATGCGATGCCATGTCAATCAAAATCAAGGATCGTCTGCATGTCTTCAGTTCCTGTTGGACAACATTCTGCCAGAGCCATCCGAGTTTCAAATGGCTCTCTTGACAGATGAATGGGACCTGTGGCGAACAAGTTGTGTTCTTAATCCGCAGATAAAAGCACTACAAATAAATGTAACGTATCATACAGTCCTGGCCTCCCCAAAATCAACATGTTCCACTGTTGTGTAGATGAACATTTTTGTAACGATAATAATCTGTATTGTCAAGTAAATGTCTTGTACCTGAGAAAAGCTTTACATGTACTAGTGAAGCGTGGCATACTGTGTCATGGCTCGATCACTGTCTGTGCACGGCTGATGCGCACGCTTCTCTGGACGACATTGACGTCTGTTATGAGTTGGCCACTACAGATTACATTCCTTTTGTATTGACCGTAAACAGTGGCGGCGCCAGAGTATTTCTGTTGGGTAATCTATGGTCGGGCTAACCCATACAGTGGTGGGGCTCAAGTCAGTATTTGTAATGTAATTATTTACATACACGCTATATCGCACCCCTTGACAGTGAAACGCACGTGTGAGGCTTTTATTAGTCTCCTTTTATCAGCTACATTACATCGAGAGCAACAGCTGTGAGTTAAACAATACAATAGCCTATTCTGCTAATTCCACGTTGTTACAACATGCTACGCAGCGGCAGAAACAAGACAAGTTGGCATATATAATTGACACGGAGAGGGAGAGGGAGACAGACACACAGACGGACGGACAGACAGACGGACACACAGACAGACGGACGGACGGACGGACAGACGGACACACAGACAGACAGACAGACGGACAGACGGACGGACGGACGGACGGACGGACACACAGACGGACAGACGGACGGACGGACGGACAGACCGACGGACAGACCGACGGACGGACGGACACACACACAGACAGACAGACGGACAGATGGACGGACGGACAGACAGACACACAGACAGACAGACAGACGGACGGACAGACAGACAGACGGACACACAGACAGACAGACAGACAGACAGACAGACAGACAGACGGACAGACGGACGGACGGACGGACAGACGGACACACAGACAGACAGACAGACAGACAGACAGTGTATAGTGTATAAAACTCCCCCACTACTTAGACTATTCCTTGCACCCCTCTAGCATAAGCCCGAATGGTCTCAACCAGCATCAGTAACGTGCGCTTGTTGCTACAGCAGGATCGGTTTGTGTGTTGTGGACACGACCGGTAGATTTTCGCAATCCGTGTTCTCAACATGCTTACTTTAACATACTTTGTCATGGTCGGGCTAAGGTAGGGCTAAGCCATCTCTTGGTATGGCTGTAGCCTACCCCAGCCACACCCTGGCGCCGCCACTGCCCCTAAACAGAAGGATGCTAATCACCACACCTCGCTCACTGACTGAGCATTAGACTGGGTTGTGATTCCGAGAGAAGCCATGCTGTGCAGGGACACCGACTGAAACGACGCGCAGCACGGTAGAGATCTATGTTTTACACATGATCTTATTATCGATGTGTTAAACGCCTCAAGTAGGGTTTTTCCAACAGTAAGGAAAAGGAGCATAGCGTAACACCTGGAGGGCATGAGCATGTGTCTGAGCTGCGAGAGATGCTTTTCAACGATGGGCCGAATCAGGAGGGGGTCTTTGTTTGAACATAAACAGGCCACGAATGCCAAATATAAGTATGCTGTCCGCTTCATTACAAAAAAAATGAGCACACAATGAGGGCTGACTCACCTGCCAGAAACTAGAGTTGCTATGGAGACATTGGAGCAGGGCCTCTACAGACGGGGAGCACGTGTGGCTCGCTGTGATTGGACTGATTGGATCTTGAAGCTGGTCTGGGGTTTTTTTGTTTAGCTTTTTGATCTAATGTATTGTTGTGTATTTTGTAATGTTGTGTGCGATATGGACGTTGAGTCTGAAATAAAGATTGAAGAAGATACACACACGCACATACACACACTCTCTCTCACACACACACACACACACACACACACACACACACACACACACACATGTCTCTCTCTCTCTCTCTCTCTCTCTCTCTCTCTCTCTCTCTCTCTCTCGCACACACGTTAAAGTTCATGTATGTTACATTAGTAACTTTTATCCATGTATTTTTTCTTAATGTTTATTTGATTAGCTTTTCTTTTTTAATGCTTAATGTCTTTCATTTTTATTTTTTTGTAAAGCGCCTTGCCTTGCACGGCCCTCACCGAATGCTTCTCATTCCTTTACCTCCTGCACGTCAGCCGAGGGCAAGCATGCACAGGTTGCTTTATGGGCGGAATGATGGGCAGGCTCAAACATCTCAGATGCCACTATTGATTTGAACTTCTATTAAAATGCAATTCACAAGCAGGAACCACGCCACAACAAGGTGATGTTTGTAAGTGTACTGAAGTATTTCGTTAGTGGCTCATATGGCTGGGATACGAGTTCAGGCGGAAGATGTGGATGGGGAAAGAAATTCCCAGCTGATCCGTTTTATTCCGGAGTGTGAATATGAGAGTCGTTTGCCGTGGAGGGCTAACGGCTGCCGGTCCGTGCATCTGTCTGCCTGTAAGTAGTTTGACGAGAGGAGAGTGATGCGCTGTACTTTCTCTGAGGACAGAGAAGCCCGGAAAGACATTGAGTCCAGGGCGATGCCTAGAAACTCAATGGAGGTTGTAGGCCCTGAGGTTTTCTCCTCAGACGGAGGAATGCCAAGGTCTGCAAAATATTTGTATGAGTGTGCTCAGCCCGTGGCAGGGGGGTGAGGATGGGGGAGTGACTGTGAGAACGAAGTCGAGAAGATGGAGCACGTGGGGGAGTCTGTGGTTGTTTGGGGACTATCGAATGGCCTATCATGAATCCTTCTTTGACTTCTTTGGCCAGTAAGCTGTCGAAGGTGTGAGGTTCTGTTAAAGCGGACTGAAGGTTGTGGCAGATGTGAGATGTGTCAGGCAGTATTGCTAAGCCTGGGTGGAAACCGTGGGTGAAGCCGTTGGTGAGAAGTAAACGGACTATCTGGATGATTCGCTGAGGCGGTAGCTAAGTTGCTTATCTGGACGGGTGTGCTGAGGTGCCGTGCTAGTCAATCTGCTGATGTAGTTGGGTTGTGGGGGCAGGTGCTCCTGGCATGAGCGCCGCCGCAGAAAGAGCAGATGTGCATGAGGCGGCAGCTAGAAAAAGAGCAGCCTAGGTCATTGAAATCGTTGCTCACCGTCCTGCCTCCCTGCGGGTGATAGACAGTTCAAGTCTGAGGCGTTGCGTGATGGAGATGAAAGTGAGTGAGGTGTTTGAGATGGTGGAAAAAAAAGGAAATAAACGTTATTTGTGGTTATTGTCAAAATACTGAAAATAATGTTTTGGGTTGTTAATTTATAGTTAAAGGTGGGGTAGGTGAGTTTGAGAAACCGGCTCGAGATCGCTAGAATTTGAAAATACACAACCGGAGAAAATCTGCCACTTCCTCACAGAGCCCCTCCTCCAACACACACGAACGTGCACATGACCAATGAGGGCACGAGATCAGTTTGTGCCCCGATGGAAGGCTGACAGGCAGGGAGGCAAGGCTAAACGGATTGTACTTTTTACAGTATCACGGCTTCTACAGATTTTTTTATGGATTTGTCGTCAAAGCACTTCCGATATTCGTTGCTATCGGGATGTTAAGAGCATTCCATGGAATATAACAAAAAGTGTATCTCGAGCCGGTTTCTGAAACGCACCTACCCCACCTTTCATATCTGCCATTTTACAGGATTTTGCAAGTTATTTAAAAAAACAAGATAATTACTATAAACATTTACAGTTATTTCCTGTAAAATTACAATCTTTTTTTACAGTGTATAATAGACTGCAAAACAGAGTAGAGTACTGCAGACTCCAATGAGTTGTTTATAACAGATCACACTAACAATAGATATTGTTATGTCACTTAGCTTTAATCTCCAGTTGTAACAGATAATTAGTTACATCACATAAGTGATCAATGTATACGTACAGATGCAGTGACAGAAATTCTGGAGCATTTACATCAGAATACGAGGACAGTGACATCTTACCTTAAAGAACTCATTATACCCTACTGGCCTACTAGGGCATTGCGTTCCAAGAATGCAGGGTTGTTGGTTCTTCCTAGAGTCTCTAAAAGTACAATGGGAGCCAGAGCCTTTTCTTATCAAGCTCCACATTTGTGGAATCAGCTTCCAGTTTGTGTTCGGGCGGCAGACACCCTATCCGTTTTTAAGAGTGCGCTTAAGACCTTCCTTTTTGATAAAGCTTATAGTTAGGGCTGATTAGATTCAGCCCCTAGTTTTGCTGATATAGGCTTAGTTTGTCGGGGGACATCTTACTTCTTCCTTCTCTCTGTCTGTACCTGTGTCCTCTCATGGGGACATCTCACTTCTTCCTTCTCTCTGTCTGTACCTGTGTCCTCTCATGGGGACATCTCACTTCTTCCTTCTCTCTGTCTGTACCTGTGTCCTCTCATGGGGACATCTCACTTCTTCCTTCTCTCTGTCTGTACCTGTGTCCTCTCATGGGGACATCTTACTTCTTCCTTCTCTCTGTCTATACCTGTGTACTCTCATGGGGACATCTCACTTCTTCCTTCTCTCTGTCTATACCTGTGTCCTCTCATGGGGACATCTCACTTCTTCCTTCTCTCTGTCTGTACCCGTGTCCTCTCATGTTCCATTAACCCAGCTTCCCCAAATGTCTTTCTTTTTGGTGTCTATATACGCCGGGATCCGGAGTCATGGATGATCCTGCAGTCCTGTGTCCTGCATCGCGAGCGCTGGATCTTGAGTCGTGGCTGTGGTCCTGGATCATCGGTCCTGGATGGATATCCTCGTGGATTCATCTTCTATTATACACACATGCATTTCCAAACATCTGGACTACCTATGTTGCAAATGTATTATCTTTTCAATTTACACACGGCATCTATTGCAGTCTGTCCGTCCTGGAGAGGGATCCTCCTCTGCTGCTCTCCCTGAGGTTTCTCCATGTTCCCTTTAAACTGTGGGTTTTCTTCGGAAGTTTCTCCTTGTACGATGTGAGGGTCTAAGGAAAGAGGGTCTGAGGACAGAGGGTCTAAGGAAAGAGGGTCTGAGGACAGAGGGTCTGAGGACAGAGGGTCTAAGGACAGAGGGTCTGAGAACAGAGGGTCTGAGGACAGAGGGTCTAAGGAAAGAGGGTCTAAGGACAGAGGGTCTGAGGACAGAGGGTCTGAGGACAGAGGGTCTGAGGACAGAGGGTCTAAGGATAGAGGGTCTAAGGACAGAGGGTCTGAGGACAGAGGGTCTAAGGACAGAGGGTCTGAGAACAGAGGGTCTGAGGACAGAGGGTCTAAGGAAAGAGGGTCTAAGGACAGAGTGTCTGAGGACAGAGGGTCTAAGGAGAGAGGGTCTGAGGACAGAGGGTCTAAGGACAGAGGGTCTGAGGACAGAGGGTCTGAGGACAGAGGGTGTGGTATTGTCATACTGATATTCTGTACACACTGTGAAGTCCACTGAGACAAATGTAACATCTGTGATAATGGGCTATATAAGTAAACATTGATTGATTGATTGATATTTACTTGAACAAACAAAAAACCCGAACGCGGCTGCTTTTAATTGAACTATTCGTATCTTACTCTGCACCGTAACTCGTATTCATGTATTTGTTCTTTGAACGTTTATTTGATCTTTGCTTTTGAATGACTATTTTTAGATGTCCTTTTCTTAATGTCTTTCATTTTTGTAAAGCACTTTGAATTGCCTTGTGTTGAAAGGTGCTGGATAAATAAAGTGTGCTTGCCTAAAGATTCAAACTCAGGACAACAAGAACAGCTGACATATGTACTGAGTATTTTTACGAGGTTACTCCAGATCGGATGTGACTTGCAGGAATGATGTTGCTGCAACAAAGGCGTGACCAGAAAGCTCATGCCTTTGTTGCAGGAATGCATTCAGTTTTAAGAGCGCCCTGAGGACTTCTGGCACCAACACATAATGCGATGCCATGTCAATCAAAAACAAGGATCGTCTGCATGTCTTCAGTTCCTGTTGGACAACATTCTGCCAGAGCCATCCGAGTTTCAAATGGCTCTCTTGACAGATGAATGGGACCTGTGGCGAACAAGTTGTGTTCTTAATCCGCAGATAAAAGCACTACAAATAAATGTAACGTATCATACAGTCCTGGCCTCCCCAAAATCAACATGTTCCACTGTTGTGTAGATGAACATTTTTGTAACGATAATAATCTGTATTGTCAAGTAAATGTCTTGTACCTGAGAAAAGCTTTACATGTACTAGTGAAGCGTGGCATACTGTGTCATGGCTCGATCACTGTCTGTGCACGGCTGATGCGCACGCTTCTCTGGACGACATTGACGTCTGTTATGAGTTGGCCACTACAGATTACATTCCTTTTGTATTGACCGTAAACAGTGGCGGCGCCAGAGTATTTCTGTTGGGTAATCTATGGTCGGGCTAACCCATACAGTGGTGGGGCTCAAGTCAGTATTTGTAATGTAATTATTTACATACACGCTATATCGCACCCCTTGACAGTGAAACGCACGTGTGAGGCTTTTATTAGTCTCCTTTTATCAGCTACATTACATCGAGAGCAACAGCTGTGAGTTAAACAATACAATAGCCTATTCTGCTAATTCCACGTTGTTACAACATGCTACGCAGCGGCAGAAACAAGAGAAGTTGGCATATATAATTGACACGGAGAGGGAGAGGGAGACAGACACACAGACGGACGGACAGACAGACGGACACACAGACAGACGGACGGACGGACGGACAGACGGACACACAGACAGACAGACAGACGGACAGACGGACGGACGGACGGACGGACACACAGACGGACAGACGGACGGACGGACGGACAGACCGACGGACAGACCGACGGACGGACGGACACACACACAGACAGACAGACGGACAGACGGACGGACGGACAGACAGACACACAGACAGACAGACAGACGGACGGACAGACAGACAGACGGACACACAGACAGACAGACAGACAGACAGACAGACAGACAGACGGACAGACGGACAGACGGACGGATGGACAGACAGACGGACACACAGACAGACAGACAGACAGACAGACAGTGTATAGTGTATAAAACTCCCCCACTACTTAGACTATTCCTTGCACCCCTCTAGCATAAGCCCGAATGGTCTCAACCAGCATCAGTAACGTGCGCTTGTTGCTACAGCAGGTTCGGTTTGTGTGTTGTGGACACGACCGGTAGATTTTCGCAATCCGTGTTCTCAACATGCTTACTTTAACATACTTTGTCATGGTCGGGCTAAGATAGGGCTAAGCCATCTCTTGGTATGGCTGTAGCCTACCCCAGCCACACCCTGGCGCAGCCACTGCCCCTAAACAGAAGGATGCTAATCACCACACCTCGCTCACTGACTGAGCATTAGACTGGGTTGTGATTCCGAGAGAAGCCATGCTGTGCAGGGACACCGACTGAAACGACGCGCAGCACGGTAGAGATCTATGTTTTACACATGATCTTATTATCGATGTGTTAAACGCCTCAAGTAGGGTTTTTCCAACAGTAAGGAAAAGGAGCATAGCGTAACACCTGGAGGGCATGAGCATGTGTCTGAGCTGCGAGAGATGCTTTTCAACGATGGGCCGAATCAGGAGGGGGTCTTTGTTTGAACATAAACAGGCCACGAATGCCAAATATAAGTATGCTGTCCGCTTCATTACAAAAAAAATGAGCACACAATGAGGGCTGACTCACCTGCCAGAAACTAGAGTTGCTATGGAGATATTGGAGCAGGGCCTCTACAGACGGGGAGCACGTGTGGCTCGCTGTGATTGGACTGATTGGATCTTGAAGCTGGTCTGGGGTTTTTTTGTTTAGCTTTTTGATCTAATGTATTGTTGTGTATTTTGTAATGTTGTGTGCGATATGGACGTTGAGTCTGAAATAAAGATTGAAGAAGATACACACACGCACATACACACACTCTCTCTCTCACACACACACACACACACACACACACACACACACACACACACACACACACACACACACACACATGTCTCTCTCTCTCTCTCTCTCTCTCTCTCTCTCTCTCTCTCTCTCTCTCTCTCTGAAGACCTTCCTTTTTGATAAAGCTTATAGTTAGGGCTGATTAGATTCAGCCCCTAGTTTTGCTGATATAGGCTTAGTTTGTCGGGGGACATCTTACTTCTTCCTTCTCTCTGTCTGTACCTGTGTCCTCTCATGGGGACATCTCACTTCTTCCTTCTCTCTGTCTGTACCTGTGTCCTCTCATGGGGACATCTCACTTCTTCCTTCTCTCTGTCTGTACCCTGTGTCCTCTCATGGGGACATCTTACTTCTTCCTTCTCTCTGTCTGTCCCTGTGTCCTCTCATGGGGACATCTCACTTCTTCCTTCTCTCTGTCTGTACCTGTGTCCTCTCATGGGGACATCTTACTTCTTCCTTCTCTCTGTCTGTCCCTGTGTCCTCTCATGGGGACATCTCACTTCTTCCTTCTCTCTGTCTGTCCCCGTGTCCTCTCATGTTCCGATTAACCCAGCTTCCCCACATCTCTTTCTTTTTGGTGTCTATATACGCTGGGATCCGGAGACATGGAGGATCCTGCGGTCCTGTGTCCTGGATCTTGAGTCGTGGCTGTGGTCCTGGATCATCGGTCCTGGATGGATATCCTCGTGGATTCATCTTCCTATTATACACACATGCATTTCCAAACATCTGGACTACCTATGTTGCAAATGTATTATCTTTTCAATTTACACACGGCATCTATTGCACGTCTCTCCGTCCTGGAGAGGGATCCTCCTCTGCTGCTCTCCCTGAGGTTTCTCCATGTTCCCTTTAAACTGTGGGTTTTCTTCGGAAGTTTCTCCTTGTACGATGTGAGGGTCTAAGGAAAGAGGGTCTAAGGAAAGAGGGTCTGAGGACAGAGGGTCTAAGGACAGAGGGTCTGAGGACAGAGGGTCTGAGGACAGAGGGTGTCGTATTGTCATACTGATATTCTGTACACACTGTGAAGACCACTGAGACAAAGGTAACATTTGTGATATTGGGCTAAATAAATAAACATTGATTGATTGATTGATTGATTGATTGATTGATTGATTGATTGATTGATTGAATGCTATAGATTTCTACACATTTCTATAGATTTCTACAGATATGTCATGAGTCGGTTCTGTCCTATAGAATTCTTTAGATTGTTATAGTTTTAATTATAGAAGTTTATAGAAAAGTACACATTTATAGTATTCTACAGAACGATCTAGAGATGTCTATAGTATTCTATAGACTTCTTTAGCATGGCTTATAAATACGACTATGTTCTATAACATGCTATAGATTTCTACAAGATTCTATAGGATTCTATAGGATGTTATAGATTTTTTTGCGAAGGGCTCTCTCTCGCACACACGTTAAAGTTCATGTATGTTACATTACCTGTTCCTCAGCTGGCTGTCGACCTGCCTCTTGGCAGCTGTTGCTGGCGCCACACAAAGACGACATCTCCTGTGAGAGAACATTGACATCATGATGCAAATGAGACACTCGAGAACAAAAGAGAAGTGACGCACGGCCCTCACCGAATGCTTCTCATTCCTTTACCTCCTGCACGTCAGCCGACGGCAAGCATGCACAGGTTGCTTTATGGGCGGAACGATGGCAGGCTCAAACACCTCAGATGCCACTATTGATTTGAACTTCTATTAAAATGCAAGAGTACTCGAAGGAAAAACCTTTACGCTAAGGCTTTTTCCCAATAAGATAAAAGCAGATGGGGGTTGACTGTGGATTAGATTGTAACGTGTACAAAGAAAAGGCTAATGATGTATTGTGTGATCAGGGTATCACACAAAGCAGAACTACACATGCTGGCTATCGTGTTTCGCAACATGTTCTCTATGGCACGTCTCTACTGGGAATTGAAGTTTTAAAAGACGTTTTCCCCACAATTAGAAGTTGCCAGTATTAAACTGTGTACAGCCCTGGAGGTTCAGGCGATGGGAAACACATTGCTGTGTAGACATGTAAAACATATAATTAATAAATGGGTGAAAATCGCTTGTGTCCATAATGCGCAGCATCAATATATACCCACACGACAGCTCATTGATACTCTGTAATTCTACTCCACGACAGTTCAGAGGTTCACCTGGTATTTTTACTCCACTGCATTTATTTGAGTTACTTTGCAGATTCTGATTAATGATGTGAGATATAAACAACCCTTAAATCAGACTTTAGTTACAGCTGAGTACAATTCAGAGAAGATGATTGTCAAGTGCCAACAATCAGGAGAGATATGTTACGGCGAGTGAAGCAAGCAGGACCCAAATGCAGATAGCGCTGAGAAAAGCCTTTATTTCAAGGATAAAATAAAAATAACTTGGACAAAACAGAACTCTCACCGGTGAACTCCTTCACGAACAAAAGATGAACCAACACTGAACACAGGAAGGGACAAGACTAAACACAGGGAGGGGTAATCACGAGACGAGAAACAGCCGGGCGGGGGAGGAGAAACACGAGGGCCACAGGTCAGGGCCACAATCAGACAACGAGACAGCAGGGAAACTGACGACAGGGGAAACACAGGAAGAAGGACCAGACAATATACAAGGAGCACAACACCCACAGCCAGACATACACACCTATAAACGGGACATAACATGAACATCCTGACAAGATCTTTGATTGTTGGTGCTTGAGGAGACTAAACATTTATCTGTAGATCTCTATAAAGTATATTCATTACTCATTATTCTCTACTAATAGTTAATTAAAAACGGTATATAATGGCTATTTTGCACATCCCTTTCAAGATTTCTAGATGTTCAAAGGTTTATTGACATATCATATACACAATACGGTGTAGTTATGCAATGAATGAAACACTTCCTCAACATGCATACAAGACATCTATCAATATGTGTGTCCCTCCAGCATTAAACTGTCATATTCTGCACATTTCTTATTCTATCTACATACATAAGAGTATAATTAATGTGTATAATATCAGTTAAAATAAGTGCTTCAACATAGTTAACATTGCAGGAAAGCAATATATTAGACGTTAAGTACTTTGTCAGGCTTAATATTTATCTGTAGATAGATACCCCCAAAGCTTTATTCTTATTTGAAAGAAGACCTTAACCTAAAGTATTCTTTAATGTTTAAATAAAGGTTAATTAGTTTGTCTGTTTTGCACCTCCTCCTATGAATACCTTTGTACATCCTGCACTAAACTGTTTTTTCTAAAATGTGCACAGAGACCGGGAAAATCCCCTCTCTTTGGCGGCTCACAGACCCACCTGAGGACGGACTCCACCCCTCCAGCATGTCTCCCTCACATGGGCACTTCCATAACCTCGCACACCGTGAGAGCCCGGGTACCCGCACTTAAGCACTCCCCCACGGACTAAACCCAGATATTCACACCCACCAGAACCTCGTGGCCCCTGGTAACCCTGAAAGGGGGGTGGATTTTGTGGTGCTTTTCTGTCCGCACATCTGCATCCATATTCGTCCTTCTTCACGGCACCGCGGGGCTAGTTTCACAATATGTCTGTGTTGCGTTTTGTCTTGTCTAGATGTCTGTCTTTGGTTTCCTGTTTTAGTTTGAAAAGTGTTCACCCCCGTCATGGCTTTTGCTTCCTGTCTCTGTGGTTGCAGTCGGATCGTTTGAAAATCAGCTCCTAAGTTCTAACCCTATCGTCTATCCCTTGACCTCTGAGTGAAAGGTCACGGGGTTAAGGGTTAGTGGATAGGAGAATTGAAAAGGACTTAGGAGAAGAGACTGCGGTACTTTAGAGAATCCGACTGCACTTTCTCTATCCCGCGTGTTTATGATGCGCCAGCGGACGTCATTGTGTGCGTCTGCTGCTGTGGGGTAACCATGGAAACCACAGTTTTCTATACAGCGGACTACAACATGGATGTTCAATAAGAACGAGGGACTGCTGTGAACTCATCTAGAGACTCTGCACCGTGCTCTGATGCTGCTGCTTTGCTTTATGAACGAGACAACAGAGAAACATATTCTTCAGGACCAAAGCTGGACTGAAGAAAGAGGAAAGTGAAACTTCTGCTCGTCACCCCTCTCCCTCCGGTCCACATTAACACAAATGATCCCAACACGTATGATTGTATGAAACTAAAGATCTTAAATCAGTACAGATGTATTTATTATAACCGTTAGTCCTTAACATCTGTATCTGTGTGTATCACCATTCAGACATCTTTTAGAAGTTGAACAAACCCCACACAGCTCAGTGAAGACTGAGAGACTTTATTTGATCATTTCAGTGAAAACTAACGTTCATATTTCTCTTTGATTATAATACTGATGAACGTTCAGAACAAAGCACTTTGTAACTTACCACCTATGTTTTAAAAATGCTTAATAAGCACCGTCACTTTCATGATATCATTTCTCCCGTCATAATCGGTTGTTTCCGTGAACGGCCGACTGTTGAGTGACGGCAAATGCTGCGGCTGCAATGCATTGTGGGGCAGCATTTTCTCCTCTCCTGTCGGTTAGGGAGGTCCAGTGGTCCAGTGGTCCTCTTAGTCTTTGGATAGCCTTGTGTGTTGTTGACTGTGTTCACGGGGGGAGAGTTCTGCTCTGTTTGATACTTCTAGCCTTGAAATAAAGGTATTATCTGTTAAACCTGCATTTGGGTCTTTGGGTCTTGCCTGCTTCGCTCAACCCTGACACACAGCTGCCGGTCTTCCGGACAAAAAGACGTGGTGCAGGCACGAAACATACAATCAATAGAAATACATTGCTCTTAAAATCGTTCTGTGTGACACGAAAAAAGGGGAAGATCCTATCCTATATATTCTCTATAAAAGTTCAAATGTAATCGAATTTCCTTTTTATTATTTGAACCTTTTGTTGTCTAAATATTACGAAATGTTACGACTTTTTCTCCCTAAAATGTTGCTCACATTTCCAGTGGCGATTCTAGAGTATATGGGGGGGCTTGTATTCTGTGTTTTTCACACACACAGACACTTTCTCACAGACACACACTTACACACCAACAGACACACACACAAACTCAACCACTCTCTCTCACACACACACACACACACTCTGTACACACGCTCACACACTCGCACACCCACACACTCACAGACACACACATACACTTTCACACAGACACTCACAGAAACACACACACACTCTCTCTTGCACTCATAGACAGACATAAACACACGCACAAACACACACATTACACACATGCACACACAGACCCGGCGTCATGGCCGGCCGGGCCCGCCCATCCAGGATTTGGGCCCGCTGTTTAAATCAGGGATGAATACAACATTTTAATTATTATTATGTTCAGTGGCGGCGCCAGGGTATACTGGGGTCGGCTACAGCCATACCAAGAAATGGCTTAGCCCCAAAATGAAAAATGATGTTAAAGTAAGCAAAATAAAGTCCGCCAACTCGCGCGGAGTAAACTGCACAGACGGCAGTTAGTCAGATTGATTTCAGCCGCTCGTCTGGAAATACCGAAGACTAGAAACGGTTTGAAAACTTTTGTCACGTAGTGATCGTCTTCTCAATAGAACATCTTTGATAATGTCTTCTGGCCAATCAGAATCAAGATAACGGCGTGGTGGTGTTGCAGGAAGTCCCGACGGAGAATACTTTTGCTGTAGCTACAGTACATCTCTATATACATCGATACAACATTACGTGTTGATAGAAATCAACACGGAATGAGATAAGACCCCACGGTGTGATGATTGATCGCTGTGTGGGCTGTCTCTCATGTTGACACACAGAACAATGGCGGCTATCCACCCTTATCCACAATGTAAAGTCATCCACAGCCTCTTCCCTCTTCTCTCTGTGGGGAGCAGCCGGTTCAGCTTTCAGAACAAAGTAACACAAAACTAAAATGGCATTCATTTTTTTAAACATGTTGTGTAGTAATAGATGTATTTATTTGTCTTCTCCAGAGAGGACCAGAATGTGTATTTTATGTTAGTATTTCAAAAAATCTCCTGGGGGAGAATCCCCCCAGCCCCCCTGCAGGCGTTGGGTTTTCAGCATGTCAGCTCTTTCACAATTCAGTTTCCCCGGGAAATGTAAGTTTCGGGGTGGGCCCGCCCTGGTACATCACGTGTGAGCAGACTGCCGCCGGGTCTGCTCACACACACGTACACACTCTCTCTCTCTCACACACGCACACACAAATTCACAGAGACACAAACACGCGACTGATATTAAAAGGTTGAGTTTGACACCTGTGCTTTAGATATTTGGTGGAAACCTGTTTATGAGGGCCACATAGCAAAAGTATTTGCTCTGGGCGTTCTGTAATTACACGTAAAGCCAGACTGAGACGTTTTCAGGAATGCTTGCATTGTAATTACACGTATAGCCAGACTGAGACGTTTTCAGGATGCTTGCATTGTAATTACACGTATAGCCAGACTGAGACGTTTTCAGGAATGCCTGCATTAGTCATTAGACTGGAGGAGCAGCAACTGTATAAAAGCAGACGGAGCGAGACACAGCGCGCCACACCGGAGCTGCACCTGAAGGACCAGGACTTCCAGAACCAGGACCTCGAGAGAAGCTTCAGCTGCCCCAGACCTCCAGGACTTCCAGGACCAGGACCTCAAGAGAAGCTTCAAGTGAAGTCAAGACAGGAGGGAACACAGACGGAAAGCAACAGGCAAGACAGGGGGTGAAGACTTATCAAAAGAAAACAGGAAACCAAAGACAGATCGTGACAAACGTTTTGATGTTTGAACCGAGTTTTATGGGTTGAAGAAGTGGAAGTAGTTAAGTACGGAACAGTGTACGGAAGATTAATAGAGGGAAAGACTTGTTGCTGTAGTAGAGCGTACATTGTAAAACGTAATAAGTTGTGGTAACTTTAAAAAAGTATGCAAAC
Organism: Champsocephalus esox; assembly: GCA_036324585.1. NCBI lineage: Eukaryota > Metazoa > Chordata > Actinopteri > Perciformes > Channichthyidae > Champsocephalus > Champsocephalus esox. The sequence goes on along the minus strand of CM070491.1, from coordinate 37,656,867 downwards.
TCATTGCCTCACAATCACTAAGTTAAGTTAGTATGGTGAGTAGGAACAACTTGTTTATTAAGTACAACTAACACAACACTTTTAAGTTGTAAACAAACATCATTGCATTAACTTAAAGGTCGCCTATCATGCTTTCATACATACATATGTGTCCCGGTGTGTCAGGAGACTCACAAAGGGGCGTGGCCAGCAGCAGCTTGGGCACGTTTGAAGCTACTGACCCAGAATCAGCTCTTTAGTCACAGGCCTGAAATAGAGGGGGCTGAGGCTGCAATGATCTGTTTGGGCTTTGGAGCAAAGCACTTCAGAGACATGTTTGCATATCTCTGAAAGCTATAATATATGCCTAAGAATAGTATAACGGAACTATACGGAAACTTCAAGTAGCTCATAATGATGCCATGAGAATATTGCTGAAGAGACCTCGATGGTCGAGTGCAGGTGAAATGTGTGTGGCTGCAGGAGTCAATACTCTACAAGCTGTTTTAAGAAATCTTATGTATAAATGTATTTGCCGGCTTAATGACTCTGATAATGAAATCCTCTTGGCCTGATCGAACATAAGGTTTAGTACACGCTACCAATCGCAGCTGTGGAGACATTGGTATAGTTGTCTCTTTGTGGGACACTGATTTAAATTATTCTTAAACTATGAATTATTTTTATGTATGTAATTTATTACATCTAATGCCTTGTCTTTCATCTTGACCCTGAGTCTGTAATAAAGTGTTCATTCATTATAACAGGAGACCTTTAACATATCCCAAACAGTTGGCTCTATTGCTCGGTTCATTTCAATAAATGAACAACATGCACTTAAAACATTTCATGCGGGAGTAAGACAGTGAGTGACTCGTGCACAGCGCCGGGCCTTCTCTACACAACGTGAGCACGTGTGTTCATTGGATGACAAAGCGGAGGGAAATGATTTCCAGATATGTGTTCAGTTAAAAACCACCGGTCCGTCTTCTCACCTCGATGTCTCCGTTCTGCTCACAGCCTCTTTGCGTCACTCAACCGGTGGCATCAGGGAACCAGTCAGGGAGCCTGTGACGGGTTTAGAGAACTTTGTTTTGAATCTGCAGGAAGTGTATGAACCACCTCCTGCCGAGGACCCTTCATTGCGTACGCTGTTATTGTGTGTTATCGTGCGTTAACCCGTGTGTGTGCCTCTTCCTCTGCAGAGTCATGAAGCTGCTCCTCCTGCTGGCAGGTAAGCAGCATCGCAGGCTTCACTGTGACAAACAACATGTGTTAGAAAGGCATTATGAATGCGTTTCAAAGTCACTGCGAGTGTGTACTAGCCCACGCACTACTCTGCTGTCTTCTTTGTGCAAGTAAAAAAAGACAATGCTTGAATGATAGACCTTTAAAACACGAGCTCATCCATGAAATCAATATAAATGTGAACGAGCTCTTATTCAACATGTTGATGGCTTCAGGCAATGAGGGCGTTAGCCTTCAACCACTTGTATTTATGAATGGCACAGAACCCTGATACCCTGTATACATTCACCCTGAAGGAGCACATGTTTACAGAACAAATAAGGATATCATTGTTCACTCGTTGCACTGATGCGTGTCCCTTGAAGTCAGAGGAGCGGTTCATGGAGCGGTTCAGGTTGTTCCTGATGGATGTGTTTCTCCTGCAGTCGCTGCCAGCCAGATGGAGCTGTCTGCCTCTCAGACTGTCACTCTGAATGCTCCTGGTGGAAACATCGACATCAGCGCCGTTCCCATCACTTTCTATGGAAAAACCTACACATGGTTAAACGTGAGTACACTGAACCCCTGCCTGAGTCAGAAGGAGCTCACAACTGTTTGAATTATTGAACATTAAAAAATGTAAGGTTTAAAAATAAAACAAATAAAGAGTTATCGTAATGCCATGTCATTTTAAAGAGAGGGAATATGAAACAAAGTTACGAAAGCAGAACACTTTGTCAATGTCATGTTAAACCCCGAGCCTGTTTTTCAGGTTTCAGGCTCGAAAATGACATTCCCAGAACAAATGACTTCACTTCTAAAAGGTTTATATGAATAATTGTTGTTGTCAAAGCAAGGTCCCATCTGTGAGTTGGATGTGGAAGTGTCAGAATCAATAGAGATGTTTCTGTGTCAGAGTCAATTCAGATGGAACATAGCAAAAACATGTAAATTCCTGTCTCCGCCTAAAGAAAACCCATTACTCAGAGTGAAGACCAGCCTTGAAGGATGGGTTAGGAGCCTAAAAGCTTTAGGAATCCAAAGTATAACATATAATAAGTACCCTGTATCAAGATTGAGGCAAAACAAGTGACCTTTGACCTTTTTAGAGAGGTTTATGAAAATAAAGTCCAGGCGGAATAAGCTTTGGGCACATTTAGGCCCATCAGTGCCATTTGACCTTTTTCAGATACCAGACATAAAAATCATTGTATCACATTGAATCATCACTATAGGTATTCATTCCATTCAACAAAAAAAAATGTAAAAAATGTAAATAAAAAAAAATATTAAAAATATTTGTGTGAGTGTGTATAAAAAAAATCAGGGTCCCCGTCGGCGGGGGCCTTCGGGCTTAACAGGTTTCCATTTGAAATATACAAACTTTAAACTTGAATTCATTAACAGATGAAAAGTTCAGAATGCTCTATCTAGTTTCACATGTTGGGTTTCACATGATGGAAACTACATCCTTTCTGTTCACAGCCCATTTAGCATCGTGTTATCAGCTTAATAGAGGTCGTGAGGTGAAGGCCAGTCACGGCCACTTGCACAGCAGAACTGTCAACGCTACACATAATAAAGATATTATAGATATGACACATAACTCACTGTTTAATATGCTATCACTCGCAGTCCTCAGAATCAGTCCCTAGTGTTTTTGTCTTGGTCGTATATATAGATGTAAGCGGTTGGTTACCTCTCAGCGTGTCAGCCTGTACATATGGGAGCACATGAATAATGACACGTTGCTCGAGGCGGAGAATGAATTGATTATTACACACAACGTTTAAAGTGTGCTTTTTGTGCCAGCTGTTATTTTGGGTATTATAAAAGTTCCCCCTCATATTATTAACATCAGACGCTCTGAGACAGGCTTGGTCCCACAATGCATCACTGTGAGTCTGGTCCTGAGCTGGACAGTGAGCGTAACATTCCCCTCTGGGGTCTATGGGGTCGGGCACTGATCAGACCAGATCAATGGAGTGGGGACAGATCATTACTAGAGCCAACAGGAAGTGGTTTGCAGCAGCTGGACGCGTCTCTTGGATTCCTCATGCGTCTCTGAGTGAAAGGACACATAAAGACGTGTTGGACAGTGGCTTGTAGAAAGGTTTTTTCCAAAGTGAGAGAAATGTTTTGATCTCATCGTTGATCCTATCTTTTTTCTCCGAAGCTAAAGGCACACCTTGCAGCTCAAGCATTTGAGGAGAGGAAACGATGCTGTTTTGGAGCGAAAGCCTTCATATTGTTGTTCCCTTTTTTTTTGCAGGTGAAGATCGGCAATAAGATTGAAGTTTGTTTAAAAAATGACCCATCTGAGGACGACATTGACTGTGTGGTGACCAACGACGGGGTGGCTTCGAACTCACTGTTGTACGAGATGCTTGGACCATCTGTACCTCAGCTTGATCTTGTTAACATCATAATCGGGGATCTGGGTTCCGTTGCTCTCACGTTCCGTTATGGTTCTAAACAGCTAGTGAGTCAAAGACATTGTGTGGCAACTTCAAATTAAAGTGTATTTGTAAAATGTTGGAAGCATTTCCTAATATTTCTCTTCTGTTCCTGCTTTCAGATGCAGTGGAGATTCTACAATTATGATTTACAAGCTGCTATACGGACATTTCATTATACTGGCCTTCCGTTTTCTGCTAGTTTAGTAAGTATGACATGAGGCTCTTACCTAACCCTCACCCTTCAGCCTCACCGATGTTGAGAGTTACCCTGTGTCAGGTCCCGATACCAATGCAATGTGTTCCTGTTTGTTTCTGTGTGCCAGGGAAACTCATATCCTAAATCCTCTATGTTAGAAAGCTGCTGTCTTCCAGCCTTCCTCACACGCACTCTGAAAGAGAACCGATCCCTGAGAAGACTTCTGTGCCCAAACCACCCTGAGAGATGAGAACTGAGGCTGTGTGATCCATCATTCCTTTGTGTCACCATCAGACATCATCCATATGAATACAGAACAAGCTTTCAGTTCAGCGTGGATAGGTGAATGGAGGAGACAACGTGCAGCAGTCTGTTTGCTCCTCGAAGCCTCTCCTTTTAAAACCCTCTTCTTATGTTCACTTCTAAACAGAGATAGGTGTCAGACATAATGTCATACTCAGCCTTAAGGCCCTGACACACCAAGCAGTCACCAGAGGACTAGCCGACGCTGAAGTCGGCTGTTGCCTGGCCGTGTTCTCCTGCGTTTTGGCCATGTGTCGCACGGGAACACACCGCACCGACTTCAGTGCATGAGTGGCAATAACTCTCCTTACCAGCAGGCGGCGGTAGTGTGTATTCGTCATTCAAAAGAGGCAACAACCATGATGAGATGAAAAAGAATAGCAGTCTGTGTGTGCCTTCTTTTAAATCGTTTGTTTACGTCCCTCACTTCCGCTTCGCTTCTCATGCACTGATTCGCTAGCTGAACAGCCAATCAGAGTGATTGCTTGGTCCAACTGCCCGACCCGATGCATGGCCGATTCAACATGTTGAATCGGCCATGCATCGGGTCTGACAGTCCAAATAAGGCGTGTCACGGCAGACGGTTGGGGACACACCAACCTGACTACGGCGCCGCAAATGCCCGACAGCCTCTGACTCCCAAAATCGGTTTGGTGTGTCAGGGCCTTAAGAGTTTCAGGAAGCAGAAGTCCCTCAGCGTCACGTGTTAGCATGAAGACACAGAGAGTCAATCCCAAACCACTCCCTCGACCCTACCCCTCCGTGACGGAGAGAACTCCGTCTGTTGCCACACTCGCAGCTCAACGAGGCTCCTCCTGTCAGATGGAGGGAGTACACACAGCAGCCAGCTTTGGGAAGGCCTCCCCTCTCTGCGGCAGAAACAGGAAGTGCCGTAACGGTTTCAAATCAGCATCTCTTCGACAAAAGGTTGAAATGAATAACTAAAATAAAACTCAAAACATCTTTCAGTGTGTTCCAAAGCTCTTTTAGTTTTAAACCTGATGTTTATAAGCTTCTTAGTTTTTGCAACAGTCTGTAAATATACACAACTTTATGAGAAAATGCACACATTTACCTTTTTCTAGACTAAACCCAGGTTTGATCCTCAGTTTAAACACATGAGGTCATCATGAGGTCGTTAACATCGCAGTTTATCAGAGGGTGTTTGCTGGAACTACTTGTTAACAGCGTGTTTCCTGAGGACACACACAGCGTGACTCGGGGCAGGGAGAGACCGGTCTCAAGTCAGCACCGCTGCAGACTCGCTGTTTGAGGGCTTGATAGCCCACTCCCCCTCCACACTCGTTGCTCTGGAACAGCCCTCAATGTGGCGGACCCTCCGCGTGAACGCGCAAACGGAGGGGTAGGGGGCGGTTTGGGAATGGGCCTCAGTATCAGTGACACCACATGTAGCTGCTAGCATGCAGAGCTAACGGGTGTGTTAGCATGAAGACACAGAGAGTTAGTATCAGTGACACCACATGTAGCTGCTAGCATGCAGAGCTAACGGGTGTGTTAGCATGCAGACACAGAGAGTTAGTATCAGTGACACCACATGTAGCTGCTAGCATGCAGAGCTAACGGGTGTGTTAGCATGCAGACACAGAGAGTTAGTATCAGTGACACCACATGTAGCTGCTAGCATGCAGAGCTAACGGGTGTGTTAGCATGCAGACACAGATAGTTAGTATCAGTGACACCACATGTAGCTGCTAGCATGCAGAGCTAACGGGTGTGTTAGCATGCAGACACAGAGAGTTAGTATCAGTGACACCACATGTAGCTGCTAGCATGCAGAGCTAACGGGTGTGTTAGCATGCAGACACAGAGTTAGTATCAGTGACACCACATGTAGCTGCTAGCATGCAGAGCTAACGGGTGTGTTAGCATGCAGACACAGAGAGTTAGTATCAGTGACACCACATGTAGCTGCTAGCATGCAGAGCTAACGGGTGTGTTAGCATGCAGACACAGATAGTTAGTATCAGTGACACCACATGTAGCTGCTAGCATGCAGAGCTAACGGGTGTGTTAGCATGCAGACACAGAGAGTTAGTATCAGTGACACCACATGTAGCTGCTAGCATGCAGAGCTAACGGGTGTGTTAGCATGCAGACACAGAGAGTTAGTATCAGTGACACCACATGTAGCTGCTAGCATGCAGAGCTAACGGGTGTGTTAGCATGCAGACACAGAGAGTTAGTATCAGTGACACCACATGTAGCTGCTAGCATGCAGAGCTAACGGGTGTGTTAGCATGCAGACACAGAGAGTTAGTATCAGTGACACCACATGTAGCTGCTAGCATGCAGAGCTAACGGGTGTGTTAGCATGCAGACACAGAGAGTTAGTATCAGTGACACCACATGTAGCTGCTAGCATGCAGAGCTAACGGGTGTGTTAGCATGCAGACACAGAGAGTTAGTATCAGTGACACCACATGTAGCTGCTAGCATGCAGAGCTAACGGGCAGGCTGCACTCACACACCAGGGGCTGGTGGTTCTGCTCCTTGCTGCCCTCAAGTGGACAAAGGAGTTCATTAGAAACATCAATCTGGAGTAATGAAGGAGCTCCCCACTGCTCTCACTGTCACTGCATGCCCTAACATCGGAGGAGCTATATCACAAGTGGAGAGTCACAAGTCTAGAGAACACTTTCATTCATGTTCACAGTTTGAGGTTACCTTTGTTTGTAATGATTGTGTTTACTGGTTATTTGAAATGTGTCTTTAAGGTTCAAACATCTGTCCAGGGACTACAGACGCAACTCTGGCACATTTACAGAAATGGTTCTTAGTGTGCAATGTCCCTGTTAAATAAATAATATACATTCAAATATATTCTGTTTAATCCTTTACTAGGAACTGTCTGCAAAAGTCGGTGACATAGTGATGGATAGCTGGATGCCTCCTGCAGGTCCAGTTTTGTTTCGAGACCTGAGTGGATGCAGAGGCTCAGGTAAGCTGGTCTGGGGAGAGAAAGGGATCCTCTAAGTGAAATGTGATATTACAACATGTCTGTTGTTGCCCTATCTTAAAATCTGCCTGTAGTCACTGAAGTGTAATAGCATTACCTCCATTCTCCCCCAAGGTGGCGCTGTAATGCCGGGTTCAGAGATGCCCAACCTAGGGCCCAGCGCAGAGCCCTGCTCTGTTGAAGTCTGTTCTCTGTCTGCAGTCCTCGCTAATGTCACATGTGGGCCCGAGGAGGTTTGCCAAGCGGACAACACGTAAATATGTGCTCTTCCTATCAGGAGTAACGTCTGAGTGAGATCAAGTGTCCCATGTGATCGAACCCCGTGAGAGAGGGAGGAGATTCTCCACCTGAGGATTATTGCCGTTATGGATGAATCTGTTGCTGTTTCTATCACCCCTTTCCACCAAAGCAGTTCAGGGTCAGTTCAGAGCTAGTGCCCGATAGCGCTCCAGTCCTCTCACGGTTCCCATGAATAATTAAGACGCCGTAACCATCGAATGTTCATCATGTGTTATATTTTAAATACGTTTAATTTAGTTTGATGGCTCCTGATCTGGTTTTTGCTTCATCAGACTGGCTATGCTAACATCAAACTCAAACTCTGTCCTTAGACCCTCTGTCCTCAGACCCTCTGTCCTCAGACCCTCTGACCTTAGACCCTCTGTCCTTAGACCCTCTGTCCTCAGACCCTCTGACCTTAGACCCTCTGTCCTTAGACCCTCTGTCCTTAGACCCTCTGTCCTCAGACCCTCTGTCCTTAGACCCTCTGTCCTCAGACCCTCTGACCTTAGACCCTCTGTCCTCAGACCCTCTGTCCTCAGACCCTCTGTCCTTAGACCCTCTGTCCTCAGACCCTCTGTCCTTAGACCCTCTGTCCTCAGACCCTCTGTCCTTAGACCCTCTGACCTTAGACCCTCTGACCTTAGACCCTCTGTCCTTAGACCCTCTGTCCTTAGATCCTCTGTCCTCAGACCCTCTGTCCTTAGACCCTCTGTCCTTAGACCCTCTGACCTTAGACTCTCTGTCCTCAAACCCTCTGTCCTTAGACCCTCTGACCTTAGACTCTCTGTCCTTAGACCCTCTGACCTTAGACCCTCTGACCTTAGACCCTCTGTCCTTAGACCCTCTGTCCTTAGACCCTCTGACCTTAGACTCTCTGTCCTTAGACCCTCTGACCTTAGACCCTCTGTCCTCAGACCCTCTGTCCTTAGACCCTCTGTCCTTAGATCCTCTGTCCTCAGACCCTCTGTCCTTAGACCCTCTGTCCTTAGACCCTCTGACCTTAGACTCTCTGTCCTCAAACCCTCTGTCCTTAGACCCTCTGACCTTAGACTCTCTGTCCTTAGACCCTCTGACCTTAGACCCTCTGACCTTAGACCCTCTGTCCTTAGACCCTCTGTCCTTAGACCCTCTGACCTTAGACTCTCTGTCCTTAGACCCTCTGACCTTAGACCCTCTGTCCTCAGACCCTCTGTCCTTAGACCCTCTGACCTTAGACCCTCTGTCCTTAGACCCTCTGTCCTCAGACCCTCTGTCCTCAGACCCTCTGTCCTCATACCTTCTGTCCTCAGACCCTCTGTCCTTAGACCCTCTGTCCTCAGACCCTCTGTCCTTAGTCCTTCTGTCCTCAAACCCTCTGTCCTCAGACCCTCTGTCCTTAGACACTCTGTCCTCAGACCCTCTGTCCTCAGACCCTCTGTCCTCAGACCTTCTGTCCTTAGACCCTCTGTCCTCAGACCCTCTGTCCTCAGACCCTCTGTCCTTAGACCCTCTGTCCTCAGACCCTCTGTCCTCAGACCCTGTGTCCTTAGGCCCTGTGTCCTCAGACCCTCTGTCCTTAGACCCTCTGTCCTCAGACCCTCTGTCCTCAGACCCTCTGTCCTTAGCCCCTCTGTCCTCAGACCCTCTGTCCTCAGACCCTGTGTCCTTAGACCCTCTGTCCTCAGACCCTCTGTCCTTAGACCCTCTGTCCTTAGACCCTCGGTCCTTAGACCCTCGGTCCTCAGACCCTCTGTCCTTAGACCCTCTGTCCTTAGACCCTCTGTCCTCAGACCCTCTGTCCTTAGACCCTCTGTCCTTAGACCCTCTGTCCTCAGATCCTCTGTCCTCAGACCCTCTGTCCTCAGACCCTCTGTCCTCAGACCCTCTGTCCTTAGACCCTCTGTCCTCAGACCCTCTGTCCTGAGACCCTCTGTCCTCAGACCCTCTGTCCTCAGACCCTCTGTCCTTAGACCCTCTGTCCTCAGACCCTCTGTCCTTAGACCCTCTGTCCTCAGACCCTCTGTCCTTAGACCCTCTGACCTTAGACCCTCTGACCTTAGACCCTCTGTCCTTAGACCCTCTGTCCTTAGATCCTCTGTCCTCAGACCCTCTGTCCTTAGACCCTCTGTCCTTAGACCCTCTGACCTTAGACTCTCTGTCCTCAAACCCTCTGTCCTTAGACCCTCTGACCTTAGACTCTCTGTCCTTAGACCCTCTGACCTTAGACCCTCTGACCTTAGACCCTCTGTCCTTAGACCCTCTGTCCTTAGACCCTCTGACCTTAGACTCTCTGTCCTTAGACCCTCTGACCTTAGACCCTCTGTCCTCAGACCCTCTGTCCTTAGACCCTCTGTCCTTAGATCCTCTGTCCTCAGACCCTCTGTCCTTAGACCCTCTGTCCTTAGACCCTCTGACCTTAGACTCTCTGTCCTCAAACCCTCTGTCCTTAGACCCTCTGACCTTAGACTCTCTGTCCTTAGACCCTCTGACCTTAGACCCTCTGACCTTAGACCCTCTGTCCTTAGACCCTCTGTCCTTAGACCCTCTGACCTTAGACTCTCTGTCCTTAGACCCTCTGTCCTCAGACCCTCTGTCCTTAGACCCTCTGACCTTAGACCCTCTGTCCTTAGACCCTCTGTCCTCAGACCCTCTGTCCTCAGACCCTCTGTCCTCATACCTTCTGTCCTCAGATGCTCTGTCCTCAGACCCTCTGTCCTTAGACCCTCTGTCCTCAGACCCTCTGTCCTTAGTCCTTCTGTCCTCAAACCCTCTGTCCTCAGACCCTCTGTCCTTAGACACTCTGTCCTCAGACCCTCTGTCCTCAGACCCTCTGTCCTCAGACCTTCTGTCCTTAGACCCTCTGTCCTCAGACCCTCTGTCCTCAGACCCTCTGTCCTTAGACCCTCTGTCCTCAGACCCTCTGTCCTCAGACCCTGTGTCCTTAGGCCCTGTGTCCTCAGACCCTCTGTCCTTAGACCCTCTGTCCTCAGACCCTCTGTCCTCAGACCCTCTGTCCTTAGCCCCTCTGTCCTCAGACCCTCTGTCCTCAGACCCTGTGTCCTTAGACCCTCTGTCCTCAGACCCTCTGTCCTTAGACCCTCTGTCCTTAGACCCTCGGTCCTTAGACCCTCGGTCCTCAGACCCTCTGTCCTTAGACCCTCTGTCCTTAGACCCTCTGTCCTCAGACCCTCTGTCCTTAGTCCTTCTGTCCTCAAACCCTCTGTCCTCAGACCCTCTGTCCTTAGACACTCTGTCCTCAGACCCTCTGTCCTCAGACCCTCTGTCCTCAGACCTCTGTCCTTAGACCCTCTGTCCTCAGACCCTCTGTCCTCAGACCCTCTGTCCTTAGACCCTCTGTCCTCAGACCCTCTGTCCTCAGACCCTGTGTCCTTAGGCCCTGTGTCCTCAGACCCTCTGTCCTTAGACCCTCTGTCCTCAGACCCTCTGTCCTCAGACCCTCTGTCCTTAGCCCCTCTGTCCTCAGACCCTCTGTCCTCAGACCCTGTGTCCTTAGACCCTCTGTCCTCAGACCCTCTGTCCTTAGACCCTCTGTCCTTAGACCCTCGGTCCTTAGACCCTCGGTCCTCAGACCCTCTGTCCTTAGACCCTCTGTCCTTAGACCCTCTGTCCTCAGACCCTCTGTCCTTAGACCCTCTGTCCTTAGACCCTCTGTCCTCAGATCCTCTGTCCTCAGACCCTCTGTCCTCAGACCCTCTGTCCTCAGACCCTCTGTCCTTAGACCCTCTGTCCTCAGACCCTCTGTCCTGAGACCCTCTGTCCTCAGACCCTCTGTCCTCAGACCCTCTGTCCTTAGACCCTCTGTCCTCAGACCCTCTGTCCTTAGACCCTCTGTCCTCAGACCTTCTGTCCTCAGACCCTCTGTCCTGAGACCCTCTTCCTCAGACCCTCTGTCCTCAGACCCTCTGACCTTAGACCCTCTGTCCTTAGACCCTCTGTCCTTAGACCTCTGTCCTCAGACCCTCTGTCCTCAGACCCTCTGTCCTGAGACCCTCTGTCCTCAGACCCTCTGTCCTCAGACCCTCTGACCTTAGACCCTCTGTCCTTAGACCCTCTGTCCTTAGACCCTCTGTCCTCAGACCCTCTGTCCTTAGACCCTCTGTCCTCAGACCCTCTGACCTTAGACCCTCTGTCCTCAGACCCTCTGTCCTCAGACCCTCTGTCCTTAGACCCTCTGTCCTCAGACCCTCTGTCCTTAGACCCTCTGTCCTCAGACCCTCTGTCCTTAGACCCTCTGACCTTAGACCCTCTGACCTTAGACCCTCTGTCCTTAGACCCTCTGTCCTTAGATCCTCTGTCCTCAGACCCTCTGTCCTTAGACCCTCTGTCCTTAGACCCTCTGACCTTAGACTCTCTGTCCTCAAACCCTCTGTCCTTAGACCCTCTGACCTTAGACTCTCTGTCCTTAGACCCTCTGACCTTAGACCCTCTGACCTTAGACCCTCTGTCCTTAGACCCTCTGTCCTTAGACCCTCTGACCTTAGACTCTCTGTCCTTAGACCCTCTGACCTTAGACCCTCTGTCCTCAGACCCTCTGTCCTTAGACCCTCTGTCCTTAGATCCTCTGTCCTCAGACCCTCTGTCCTTAGACCCTCTGTCCTTAGACCCTCTGACCTTAGACTCTCTGTCCTCAAACCCTCTGTCCTTAGACCCTCTGACCTTAGACTCTCTGTCCTTAGACCCTCTGACCTTAGACCCTCTGACCTTAGACTCTCTGTCCTTAGACCCTCTGACCTTAGACCCTCTGTCCTCAGACCCTCTGTCCTTAGACCCTCTGACCTTAGACCCTCTGTCCTTAGACCCTCTGTCCTCAGACCCTCTGTCCTCAGACCCTCTGTCCTCATACCTTCTGTCCTCAGATGCTCTGTCCTCAGACCCTCTGTCCTTAGACCCTCTGTCCTCAGACCCTCTGTCCTTAGTCCTTCTGTCCTCAAACCCTCTGTCCTCAGACCCTCTGTCCTTAGACACTCTGTCCTCAGACCCTCTGTCCTCAGACCCTCTGTCCTCAGACCTTCTGTCCTTAGACCCTCTGTCCTCAGACCCTCTGTCCTCAGACCCTCTGTCCTTAGACCCTCTGTCCTCAGACCCTCTGTCCTCAGACCCTGTGTCCTTAGGCCCTGTGTCCTCAGACCCTCTGTCCTTAGACCCTCTGTCCTCAGACCCTCTGTCCTCAGACCCTCTGTCCTTAGCCCCTCTGTCCTCAGACCCTCTGTCCTCAGACCCTGTGTCCTTAGACCCTCTGTCCTCAGACCCTCTGTCCTTAGACCCTCTGTCCTTAGACCCTCGGTCCTTAGACCCTCGGTCCTCAGACCCTCTGTCCTTAGACCCTCTGTCCTTAGACCCTCTGTCCTCAGACCCTCTGTCCTTAGACCCTCTGTCCTTAGACCCTCTGTCCTCAGATCCTCTGTCCTCAGACCCTCTGTCCTCAGACCCTCTGTCCTCAGACCCTCTGTCCTTAGACCCTCTGTCCTCAGACCCTCTGTCCTGAGACCCTCTGTCCTCAGACCCTCTGTCCTCAGACCCTCTGTCCTTAGACCCTCTGTCCTCAGACCCTCTGTCCTTAGACCTTCTGTCCTCAGACCTTCTGTCCTCAGACCCTCTGTCCTGAGACCCTCTGTCCTCAGACCCTCTGTCCTCAGACCTTCTGTCCTTAGACCCTCTGTCCTCAGACCCTCTGTCCTTAGACCCTCTGTCCTCAGACCCTCTGTCCTCAGACCTTATGTCCTTAGACCCTCTGTCCTCAGACCCTCTGTCCTTAGACCTCTCCTCCGTGCTTTACACATGTCTCAATCCCCCGAGGCCAGCTCCATCAGTGTTGTAGTGCTGCGTCCGTAAATCAGACCGCAGATATCCGGGTTGTCCCAAGTAGAGTTGAGCATTACCCATAATGCAACACAATATCACTGTATGGCCTGTTGTATAAAATACTTCAAGATGTTTAGTATTCCACACGTATTTCTGAGAGATATTATTCTATGTGTACGTGTTTCACAGGCTGAATGTCTCCTGACCTGTATGCGTCATATTGTGAACTTTGAGAAGGGTTCATCTCCTTTGAGTGTCGGATGAGTGTAAAGTATGTCTTAAAAAGACCCAGACTGCGAGTCCCTCTCCATGTCTTCTTTTACAAATCATATTCTATTCACACGTATATAGACTTTTTGCACTACTTTTATGTTTGTATTTTATTATATATGTTGCATCGTGGCAGGAGCTCAGGTCAGAAGCATGTCATTGCCCTCTCCACACTGCAGCTCTGTGCATATGCCAATGCAACCTTTGGATTGAATGTCCACCAGGTGCGCTATTCGTCCGGTGGTGTGCACGGTGACGGGCTCCACGGTGATTGGTTTCCACGGAGCCGTGCACTCTGTGCAGGATCGCTGCGCCTACAGTCTGATGCAGCCTGGAGGCGGCAGCTTCAAACTCATTGCCGCCTTCAGGGAGCGCCGGCGTACAGATGTTCCTCTTCTGGACCACCTGATCCTGTCGCAGCCAGGCGTGACCATGTATCTGGAGCGAGGAGGAGGAGTTCGGGTACGTCCGCACGTTGTGGTTATGGGTGCTAGGCAACGCTGATCGTTTCCTGCTAGGAGTTACTTTGTGGTGGTGTATCACAAACCCTGTGTGTGTGTGTGTGTGTGTTGTGTGTGTGTGTGTGTGTGTGTGTGTGTGTGTGTGTGCTCCTTGTGTTGATGTGTGTGTGTGTGTGTGTGTGTGTGTGCTCCTTGTGTTGATGTGCGTGTGTGTGTGTGTGTGTGTGTGTGTGTGTGCTCCTTGTGTTGACGTGCGTGTGTGTGTGTGTGTGTGCTCCTTGTGTTGACGTGCGTGTGTGTGTGTGTGTGTGTGTGTGCTCCTTGTGTTGATGTGCGTGTGTGTGTGTGTGTGTGCTCCTTGTGTTGACGTGCGTGTGTGTGTGTATGTGTGTGTGTGCTCCTTGTGTTGACGTGCGTGTGTGTGTGTGTGTGTGTGTGCTCCTTGTGTTGACGTGTGTGTGTGTGTGTGTGTGTGTGTGTGTGTGCTCCTTGTGTTGACGTGCGTGTGTGTGTGTGCTCCTTGTGTTGACGTGCGTGTGTGTGTGTGTGTGTGTGCTCCTTGTGTTGACGTGCGTGTGTGTGTGTGTGTGTGTGTGTGCTCCTTGTGTTGACGTGTGTGTGTGTGCTCCTTGTGTTGACGTGTGTGTGTGTGTGTGTGTGTGCTCCTTGTGTTTTGACGTGCGTGTGTGTGTGTGTGTGTGCTCCTTGTGTTGACGTGTGCGTGTGTGTGTGTGTGTGTGTGCTCCGTGTGTGTTGACGTGTGTGTGTGTGTGTGTGTGTGTGTGTGGTGTGTGTGTGTGTGTGTGTGTGTGTGTGTGTGTGTGTGTGTGTGTGGTGTGTGTGTGTGTGTGTGTGTGTGTGTGTGTGTGTGTGTGTGTGTGTGTGGTGTGTGTGTGTGTGTGTGTGTGTGTGTGTGTGTGTGCAGGTTAATGGAGAAGCCCTGGTGCTCAACAGCACAGCTCGGCTGCTGCACGGCGTGGAGCTCTCCAAGGACCAGACTGGAGTCACTGCTAAGCTCCCGTCCTCCAACATGACTCTCTTCTTCGATGGCAACAGCGCACATGTGGCAGGTACCGAACAGAACTTCCAATCTGGACTGAATATTACATCTTTATTTCTGAAGCATCGCTTTAATTCTACCCTCACTTCCACCAGGACCCCCTGAAGCTGTAGAGGGTTTGTGTGGCAGCCCCTCCAACTCCAGCTGGACCACCACCCCGACTGCCGAGAAGTCCTGGTTCAGCCTCCCTGGGTACCGCTCAGTCCGACTGATACTACCTCTATGTCATGATGAGGGTTCAGATGTGATGTGATCTTTGTCTCCCTCTAGCTGTGAGATTCAATCCCAGGACTCAGTCGACAGCACCATCAACTGCACCCGCTCCACCGACCAGTAAGAGCTCGTCTTGTCATGTCATAGAAGCAGCGTTGTTTCTGCAAGATCGACCGATGTAACACGGAAAACTCTCTCCTCTGAACAGCTGTAATCTCATGAGGCAGCCTCCCTTCTCCGCCTGTCTCAACCACACCGACCCAGAGCCGTACATCAGCGCCTGCACACACACTCTGTGCAGCTACCCGTCAGTGGATGGGGTCGACTGCCACTTTTTGGAGGCTTACGCCAAGGCCTGCAGCCTGGAAGTCAACGTGACCGTGGAGGACTGGAGGTCGACTTCTGGCTGCTGTAAGATTCTCTATTTCCATTCGAGGAGACTGCACTGGAACTCGTGCAGTCAAGCAGACATATTTGATCAAATGTATCCTAAAATCAACCAGAAGCCAAGGCTCGCTAATACATGGGAAACAAAGTAAAGAAGCAGATACATGAATTACAAAAGGTGGTGTGTGTGTGTGTGTGTGTGTGTGTGTGTGTGTGTGCAGCCCCCCCCCCTCTCTGTCAGCAGCCCTGCAGTGATCATGAGTTCTGTGGAGAGGAGGTTGGTTCGACCCGCTGCTTCTGCCGGGCTCTGTTCGCCTCCAAGTACAACGCCACCAAGTCTTTTGGTACGGAGCATATCACACCGTTCCCTCTGCTCGCACTGCTCTGAATTAGGGATGTGGTGATTTACCGACAGCCTGCTGCGAACAGCTGATGCTGAGCTCTGCCAGAAAAAAGATATTGTTTAGTGTGGAATTAGAAACAGCTTTCATTATAGTGTCAAATACATTCTCCACTGCCCGTTATAGTCCACGGTGAAGTGTCGGTGTGTGGGTGAAGTGTCGGTGTGTGGGTGAAGTGTCGGTGTGTGGGTGAAGTGTCGGTGTGTGGGTGAAGTGTCGGTGTGTGGGTGAAGTGTCGGTGTGTGTGGGTGAAGAGTCGGTGTGTGGGTGAAGTGTCGGTGTGTGGGTGAAGTGTCGGTGTGTGGGTGAAGAGTCGGTGTGTGGGTGAAGTGTCGGTGTGTGGGTGAAGTGTCGGTGTGTGGTTGAAGTGTGGGTGAAGTGTCGGTGTGTGGGTGAAGTGTCGGTGTGTGGTTGAAGTGTGGGTGAAGTGTCGGTGTGTGGTTGAAGTGTCGGTGTGTGGGTGAAGTGTCGGTGTGTGGTTGAAGTGTGGGTGAAGTGTCGGTGTGTGGGTGAAGTGTCGGTGTGTGGTTGAAGTGTGGTTGAAGTGTCGGTGTGTGGTTGAAGTGTGGGGTGAAGTGTCGGTGTGTGGGTGAAGTGTCGGTGTGTGGTTGAAGTGTGGTTGAAGTGTCGGTGTGTGGTTGAAGTGTGGGTGAAGTGTCGGTGTGTGGTTGAAGTGTCGGTGTGTGGGTGAAGTGTCGGTGTGTGGGTGAAGTGTCGGTGTGTGGGTGAAGTGTCGATGTGTGGGTGAAGTGTCGGTGTGTGGGTGAAGTGTCGGTGTGTGGGTGAAGTGTCGATGTGTGGTTGAAGTGTCGGTGTGTTGCAGGCGATCCCATGGTCTGCAGGCAGAACTCGGCCTCTGTGGTTCTGGCTGGATGTCTGCTGGACGACAAAGGCATCGACTTCTCCACCTTACACCTCAAAGACCCCAGCTGCAAGGGCCACATGGACCCCCAGAGCCACCTGGTGACCTTCAGCTTCAACAGCAGCGCCCCCTGCGGGACGGAGGTCATGGTGCGTAGTTATCACTTCCTCTAGACTGAAGGCGGGTTATTTTCAGAGCGTCTTTGGGCAAAGGAGAAGCATGTAAAGCTGCTTTAACCGCCCTCAGAAGAGCTTACTGATCGATGGAAGGGAAGGAGCAGGCTTCACTCACCCTGTTTAGAGGTTTAGCAAAGACAAACCCTTCTGGGGTCTTTCGGGTGGATGTTCCATGTCTCTGGCCCCCCTTTGTCGATGTTGGTGATTGACATCTCTTGCTGACACAGACTATGACACAGGTAAGCCGTGTTCTGGCTCCCTAACGCCACATGCTTTGATGTCTGTTTTTGTTTATAAAGTCGCAAGTTCGTATCGTTGAGTGATAATGTCTGTACCCATCGATTCTGTGTCATCTCACGATCAGATCGATGGGTTGGATGTGCACAATGGATACATAATAAGGTTTTGCGAGTGAGTTTCGGTGCAGTAAATCTGTTAGCATGTTTCGCTCGTTGCTAATTCAGAGGCTCGGCGTTAGCATCGTGGGATTTAAAAAATAAAAGATCAGTTCGATGAGTCCCGTTACATGGATACAAAACATTCATAGTTTCTTAAATGGAGATTCCCTCAGACACCGTTTCCTGCAAGATGTTGCGGGAGGGCCCCGGTACCGGGGTCTCTCGGGCTTAACGGGTTAAATGAACTCGTTTTCTGTCACATTGCAGACAAACAACAGCCAGATCTTCTACGAGAACTCCATCATGTCCTCCAACGGCTCGTCAGGCGGAGTCATCACCCGCAGCAACCAGTTCCAGATCGACTTCTCCTGCAAGTACACACAGCCAGAGGTCAGGAGCGAGTCCTTCAGGATCAAAGACGGGTGAGCGTGACCTGGTCCTTAATGTACCACAGCTCCAAGCGTCACACCGCTAAACTGTGTGTGTGTGTGTGTGTGTGTGTGGTGTGTGTGTGTGTGGTGTGTGTGTGTGTGTGTGTGTGTGTGTGTGTGTGTGTGTGGTGTGTGTGTTGTGTGTGTGTGTGTGTGTGTGTGGTGTGTGTGTGTGTGTGTGTGTGTGTGAGTGCAGCTCTGTGGTGCAGCAGCTTGTATCTGGACAGTGGAACTACACTCTGACGATGAGCTCCTTCATCGACGCCGGCCTCCTGCAGCCGGTCGGCCCGAACACGGAGGTCCTGCTGAACCAGGTGGTCTGGCTGCAGCTGGAGGCGGTGGGGCTGGACGCCAACATGGTCGCCATGGTGACAGACTCCTGCTGGGCAACCAATCAGGCATCACCTGACAGTACTTTGCGATATGACCTCATCATCAACGGGTGAGGAAATGTTGGAACAGAAAGAACTCTGACTGTCAGAACAGAATGAACTCTGAGACGTCAGCGTGTGTACTCCTGTCTCCGCAGATGTCCTGCTGAGGACACGGTGCAGATGCAGGGGAACGGACAGGGAACGTCCAGCGTGTTCTCCTTCAACATGTTTGAGTTCTCTGGAGCCAGCAGTGGAGTCTACCTGCACTGCAGACTGGAGCTGTGCCCCACACAGGGCCAGAGCTGCACTCCGGTACACACCGAGTACTAATACACAGACTACACAGAGTGATAATACACAGAGTACACAGAGTGATAATACACAGAGTACACAGAGTACTAATACACCGAGTACACAGAGTACTAATACACAGAGTACACAGAGTGCTAATACACAGAGTACACAGAGTACTAATACACAGAGTACACAGAGTGATAATACACAGAGTACACAGAGTACTAATACACAGAGTACTAATACACAGACTACACAGAGTACTAATACACAGACTACACAGAGTACTAATACACAGAGTACACAGAGTGATAATACACAGAGTACACATAGTACTAATACACATAGTACTAATACACAGAGTACACAGAGTGCTAATAAACAGAGTACACAGAGTACTAATACACAGAGTACACAGAGTGATAATAAACAGAGTACACAGAGTGCTAATACACAGAGTACACAGAGTACACATAGTACTAATACACACAGTACACAGAGTGCTAATAAACAGAGTACACAGAGTACTAATACACAGACTACACAGAGTACTAATACACAGAGTACACAGAGTGATAATACACAGAGTACACAGAGTACTAATACACAGAGTACACATAGTACTAATACACAGAGTACACATAGTACTAATACACAGAGTACACAGAGTGCTAATAAACAGAGTACACAGAGTACTAATACACAGACTACACAGAGTACTACACAGAGTGCTAATACACCGAGTACACAGAGTACTAATACACAGAGTACACAGAGTGCTAATAAACAGAGTACACAGAGTACTAATACACAGACTACACAGAGTACTAATACACAGAGTACACAGAGTGCTAATACACCGAGTACACAGAGTGCTAATACACAGAGTACACAGAGTACTAATACACAGAGTACACAGAGTGCTAATACACAGAGTACACAGAATGCTAATACACAGAGTACTAATAAACAGAGTACACAGAGTACTAATACACAGAGTACTGACACACTGTCACTGTCTGTGAAGCTAACTTCCTGTATGTGAAGCTAACTTCCTGTCTGTGAAACTAACTTCCTGTCTGTGAAGCTAACTTCCTGTCTGTGAAGCTAACTTCCTGTCTGTGAAGCTAACTTCCTGTCTGTGAAGCTAACTTCCTGTCTGTGAAGCTAACTTCCTGTCTGTGAAGCTAACTTCCTGTGTGTGAAGCTAACTTCCTGTCTGTGAAGCTAACTTCCTGTCTGTGAAGCTAACTTCCTGTCTGTGAAGCTAACTTCCTGTCTGTGAAGCTAACTTCCTGTCTGTGAAGCTAACTTCCTGTCTGCATACAGAGCTGTGGGGGGGGATCTCGCAGGAGGCGCAGATCTGCTAAATACGCTGATGGGAACGCGGCCCTCATCACGATGGGATGGAGAAACTGAAGAGCTTTGCATGGTAGGCACAATGTTTAAAGAGTTCCTTGATCAACACAATGTTTAAAGAGTTCCTTGATCAACACAATGTTTAAAGAGTTCCTTGATCAACACAATGTTTAAAGAGTTCCTTGATCAACACAATGTTTAAAGAGTTCCTTGATCAACACAATGTTTAAAGAGTTCCTTGATCAACACAATGTTTAAAGAGTTCCTTGATCAAACACAATGTTTAAAGAGTTCCTTGATCAACACAATGTTTAAAGAGTTCCTTGATTAACACAATGTTTAAAGAGTTCCTTGATTAACACAATGTTTAAAGAGTTCCTTGATTAACACAATGTTGAAAGAGTTCCTTGATCAACACAATGTTTAAAGAGTTCCTTGATCAACACAATGTTTAAAGAGTTCCTTGATTAACACAATGTTTAAAGAGTTCCTTGATAACACAATGTTTAAAGAGTTCCTTGATCAACACAATGTTTAAATAGTTCCTTGATCAACACAATGTTTAAAGAGTTCCTTGATGAACACAATGTTTAAAGAGTTCCTTAATCAACACAATCTTTAAACGAGTTCCTTGATGAACACAATGTTTAAAGAGTTCCTTGATCAACACAATGTTTAAAGAGTTCCTTGATCAACACAATGTTTAAAGAGTTCCTTGATCAACACAATGTTTAAAGAGTTCCTTGATCAACACAATGTTTAAAGAGTTCCTTGATCAACACAATGTTTAAAGAGTTTCTTATAAACACAATGTTTAAAGAGTTCCTTGATGAACACAATGTTTAAAGAGTTCCTTGATGAACACAATGTTTAAAGAGTTCCTTGATGAACACAATGTTTAAAGAGTTCCTTGATCAACACAATGTTGAAAGAGTTCCTTGATCAACACAATGTTTAAAGAGTTCCTTGATGAACACAATGTTTAAAGAGTTCCTTGACCAACTCAATGTTTAAAGAGTTCCTTAATCAACACAATGTTTAAAGAGTTCCTTGATGCAACTCAATGTTTAAAGAGTTCCTTGATGAACACAATGTTTAAAGAGTTCCTTGATGAACACAATGTTTAAAGAGTTCCTTGATGAACACAATGTTTAAAGAGTTCCTTGACCAACTCAATGTTTAAAGAGTTCCGTGACAACTCAATGTTTAAAGAGTTCCTTGACCAACTCAAAAGCAGCAGTGTATAAGCCATGACTCGGCAGTTTCTCTGTGTTCTCAGCTGATTCCTGACGGTGGAAATGAAGGTCTTGTTGCTGTGAAACCGAGCCGGCACATCATCTGAGATTATCCCTGAGGACTCCAGTTATTCTGAGCGTTAACTTCTTTCTGATGTGGGGGTAATAATCAAAAGGGGTGATTTTCCTGTGTGCACTGGGTTATATATATATACTTTCTTCTTTAACAGACTGTCTGTTTTTAAATGTGCACAGCCTGAAAGCGAGTGTTACAGAAGGGAAACAGGAAGTGCATGAGAACTGAAATGTGGGTTGCCACCCAGGAAGAGGATCAGATCAGATGTAACTCCTCAGAGCACGCTGTTGGACCTTTTCATTGTGATGTTATTACTAATGGAACCAAAAACAATGAATAAAGGGAGTGGGAAAAATAAACATGAGCCTCAGTCGTTCATTCATTGAGTGTGTGTGTGTGTGTGTGTGTGTGTGTGTGTGTGTGTGTGTGTGTGTGTGTGTGTGTGTGTGTGATCAATCAATGTTTATTTATAGCCCAATATCACAAATGTTACATTTGTCTCAGTGGACTTCATAGTGTGTACAGAATATCAGTATGACAATACGACACCCTCTGTCCTCAGACCCTCTGTCCTTAGAGCCTCTGTCCTCAGACCCTCTGTCCTTAGAGCCTCTGTCCTCAGACCCTCTGTCCTTAGAGCCTCTGTCCTTAGACCCTCTTTCCTTAGACCCTCACATCGTACAAGGAAACACTTCCAGAGAAACCCCACAGTTTAAGGGAACATGGAGAAACCCTCAGGGAGAGCAGCAGAGGAGGATCCTCTCCAGGACGGACAGACTGCAATAGATGCCGTGTGTAAATTGAAAGAGATAATACATTTGCAACATAGGTAGTCCAGATGTTTGGAAATGCATGTGTGTATAATAGGAAGATGAATCCACGAGGATATCCATCCAGGACCGATGATCCAGGACCACAGCCACGACTCAAGATCCAGCGCTCGCGATCCAGGACACAAGACCGCAGGATCATTCATGACTCCGGATCCCGGCGTATATAGACACCAGAAAGAAAGGCATGTGGGGAAGCTGGGTGAATATGAAGTTAAGCTGGTACATTATTCATGTCTTGAACACGCAGCAGAGCCCGGTGTTAACACTCACCTTGTTTTCCTCCTCCTGCTCTGTCGAAGTGTAGAATGGAGTCTGGTAAAATATCATACTTGGACTTTGACACCCTCACCTGTCTGCAGCTCCTCCCCTTGTTTAATAACCAGCCTTATCGCCCGGACAGTTACACATACAGGGATAGTTTTCAGTCATATAACAATAAACCACCAGCTACAAGAAGGCAGAACAAAGCACTTAACCCTCCGGTGTCACTGTGGACGTTTTTGTCCACGTGGGTAATTTTTCACTTTTCATTTTGCAATAACTTTGGTTGTGTTGGTGCAAACGGCCTGAGTTTTTGTAACAAGGCTATTTTCTCGATCTATTTTGGAATTCAATTTTCAATTTTTCAAATCGGTCTTTAATTCACTGTGTAACAAATCGACTATGCAAATTAGAGACAAAAATGTCCACTGCAAAAGACTTTGATAAAAACATTATATTAAAAGGTTTTTTTCACAACTTTTTTGGGTTCAATCTTCAAAGCAACTTCCGCCCGAATAGAAAATACCAAACATGTAATCATGTTCAGGATTTTAACCCTTTCAATGCCATTTTGAAAACATGAAACCGCTGTTTTTTTTTCGTGATGAAAACAAAAACTAATAATGCAAAAAAATCCATTTTGTTGCTAATCTTTGACGTCTCCAAGACTGTTTTAAAAAACTGTTATAAAAACAAGAGCCAGTCTCCAGATATGTATTTTTGGGAAAATAACCAATTTTCTCTGTTTTCATCATGAAAACAAACAGCGGTTTCATGTTTTCAAAATGGCATTGAAAGGGTTAAAATCCCCCCAAATCACGTTGAACTGCCCCAGCCCCCGTAAAAACCAGAGGTTTATGTGAAATAGTAGAATAGCGAGCTGCATGATACTGGCATAATAGATTGCCCGAGGGCAACCAGCAGGTGAGGCTTCATTGCCCGAGCTAAATACTAGATGGCCCGCGCCATCGGGCAGTCCTTAGTGTCGAGCCCAGAGTCCAGGGAGCCAGGGAGTTGGTTATTATTTTTTTGCATAATTTGCACACCGCCCTGCTCTTGTCGACGCTTCCATCCGTCCGTTTTTTAAAACAAGATGTCCCATCCACGGGGCCGACCAAAGCGGTCTCATCAGCTGGTTCGTTCATGTTTGACTATTGTTCACCGTGGTTTGTTGTTGTTTGAAGTCCCATGCTGAAGTCATGAACGTGAGTTGGTGCTCCAATATAATCGGTACGCCTGAAACTCATCCAGTGAGAAACGTTCCGCTGTGCAAAAATAAGTGCGATTAAAGTGCGATTAAAATGCGTTAATTTTTTTAACGCGTTAATTTTCGTGTAATTAATTAATCTTAATTAACGCGTTAAAGTCCCGGCCCTAATACAAATATATATATCCTATATACACCATCATGTATAATGATGGTGTATGATGTAGAAGGAAGTGTGGTAGATAGCAAGTAAATAGAGTTACATACAGATCCATGTTACAGCAAGAGATGGAATAACTAAGAAGCACGCAGTATAATAATAATTACATGCAACAATTAAATAACTGCTCAGCGTCTCCACCACAATCCCAATCTGCTCCGTCCTGTTTTCCTCCCCTCTGCATAACACCCATCACACATACGCAACACAACGCAGAGTCCCAGGGTGTTAAGGGTATGTTTATTTAAATGTCCTCCTCTGGCCAACACAGGGAGAATATGCTGGGTGTAGAAGTTCTCCAGGAGGAGGAGATTTCCATGCCATGCAGGGTCTTTGGGGATGAGGATGATGATCGCCTCCTTCTGGTCGACACAACAAAGTAGCAGAGACTCCGGTCTGTGATGTGCAGCTGCCCTTGGACCTGGTGCCAGTGTGGGTGAGGATGGTAACTGGACTGCCTCCGCGATGGTCATGTTCCTCTGGCTGTGTGGACACTTCACCTCCAGCAGGGCAGATGGCTGCACAAGTCCATCGGGTGATGCTCCCAAAACACCCGACTCACTCACAAAGAGACCAGACTCGAACACTGTCTCCTGATAGGCCTGCACAAAAGCCTTCACCCCTTCGGCCTCGTTTACAACCCCCCAGTTGACAGCCATGACTCCATTCAAGTTGTACCCCCCAAGCACCCTCTTCATGAGTCCCGACTGCAGCAGAGGACCAAACTTGCTGGCTGTCAACCTGCCCCGCCTGTGTAACTGCCACTGAGGATTTGTCCGCGGTCCTCCGGTGGCTGTCTGGATGGCAGCTTGCTGGTCTCTGCTCAGTCGCATTGAGGCAAGAATTGCCTCAAGCCCCCGACCCCCATGCTCCTTCACCAGCTCCGGAACGGTGACAATGGCCTGATGTTGAGGCCGCGGCTCTGGCTCACGGAAACCTTGTAAAGCCGGTCCCGCATGCTGGCTCTTACAGAACCGACTAACTCCCCTTTCGTGTATGTCCAGTTCTCAACGTGTCCAGACTTGTAGTGATGTTCACCTCGTTTTATACTTTTCGCCTCATTCTGAAAGAAACAGGTGAAATTTGCCAACGTGACGGCCGTCTTTGTGATGGTGACGCGTGTTGTGCGAGACCAGAGACCTGTAGTTCACTCAGCGGTTTCACACAAAAAATGTGTAACTTCACAGTTTTACGACACATTTTTATTTTTTTGACTTGCAAAATGTTCTTTTAAATTGACAAACATCATATGTGTCATTCGTCGCACAATTCAAACGGGATCAAAAGATAACCTTTCTCTCTCCATTGACTTCAATGTATACTTTTCCGCTTCCGGGGTCCCACGGAGGCTCCGGAAAGGGAGGGACTTCGCCTCTCTATATGGCGCTGCTTTGAGCCATTCCTAAAACCGTTCAATATCCGCTCATCTGTCTTCAGCCGAGACGATCTGCGTACGACGAAGCTCTGACGTAGCTCTGGTCGGTCAGTTCACCGTCACATCGCGTCAAAAAAAAATATTCCTCCGCTGCTTTTAATCGTTATCCATCCATGAAGTTCTTCCCTTGATAATAGCGAATTGAAACCTCGTGGTTCACTTGCTATAACGTGAACAAAAATGTCCCTGCAAAATGCCTCCAATCAATAAAAACTTCAACACCGGGACTATTTTTCACTGCGCAGTAATATGTCATCACCTACCATGTAAAGAGGCCATGGAAAGTTCTAGATTACAATGAAAACTAACAGTTAATTTGATTTGAATGCAACGGTCATTGCACTGGCTTTAAAGCTCAGGTCAAATCACAACAACTTGTGAAATTCACACGTTGTAATTAGGAAAACATGAACACTTATTTATTGATCACATCCTTTTGATGGTGTGTGTTTATGACTTCTGATATTTATTGATTTTATGTCAGTACTCAGATGTTGTACTTGAAAAGTACTCAGATGTTGGACTTTTGTAAAAGCATAAGTACTCAGATATTGTACTTGAGTAAAAGTAGAAGTACTCAGATGTTGTACTTTTGTAAAAGCATAATTACTCAGATATTGTACTTGAGTAAAAGTAGAAGTACTCAGATATTGTACTTGAGTAAAAGTAGAAGTACTCAGATCTTGTACTTGAGTAAAAGTAGAAGTACTCAGATCTTGTACTTGAGTAAGAGTAGAAGTACTCAGATCTTGTACTTGAGTAAAAGTAGAAGTACTCAGATCTTGTACTTGAGTAAAAGTAGAAGTACTCAGATCTGGTACTTGAGTAAAAGTAGAAGTACTCAGATCTTGTTCTTGAGTAAAAGTAGAAGTACTCAGATCTTGTTCTTGAGTAAAAGTAGAAGTACTCAGATCTTGTACTTGAGTAAAAGTAGAAGTCCTCAAATATTGTACTTGAGTAAAAGTAGAAGTACTCAGATCTGGTACTTGAGTAAAAGTAGAAGTACTCAGATCTTGTTCTTGAGTAAAAGTAGAAGTACTCAGATCTGGTACTTGAGTAAAAGTAGAAGTACTCAGATCTTGTTATTGAGTAAAAGTAGAAATACTCAGGTATTGTACTTGAGTAAAAGTAGAAGTACTCAGATCTTGTTCTTGAGTAAAAGTTGAAGTACTCAGATCTTGTTCTTGAGTAAAAGTTGAAGTACTCAGATCTTGTACTTGAGTACAAGTAGAAGTACTCAGATCTTGTACTTGAGTAAGAGTAGAAGTACTCAGATCTTGTTCTTGAGTAAAAGTTGAAGTACTCAGATCTTGTACTTGAGTAAAAGTAGAAGTACTCAGATCTTGTACTTGAGTAAAAGTAGAAGTACTCAGATCTTGTACTTGAGTAAAAGTTGAAGTACCAGAGTGTAGGAATACTCTGTTTCAGTAAAACTCCTGCATTCAAAATGTTACTCAAGTGAAAGTTGAAAAGTATTATCATCAAAATACAAAAGTTAAAGTACTAAAAGTAAAAGTAGTCATTGTGCAGATTGGTCCTTTTTATAATAATATATATAGAATTGGAAAACCACAAAAAGCTAAATAGGGACTCTTTAAACTAATACATTGTAAATCAATACAAAATGATAAAAATAAGAATCATATTATATACTCGTAATGCATAATGGCAACAACTACTAGATACGCAACAGTTACATCCAATTTCTAAGAGGAGAGTGAGGTGTGTGTGTGTGTGTGTGTGTGTGTGTGTGTGTGTGTGTGTGTGTTCATAACGGCAATGACCAAGTGTGTGAGCGCAGCAGAGAAGACACGTCAAGCAATGGAGCTCCTCTCAAACAGTGAGTATTTTTATTTGACCTTTAATGTAAAATGCAACGCGTGTGTGTCGGCGTGTTTAATGTTTCATTATCACCGATGTTCACTCTGCAGGAAAATGACAAGTAGTTTAATAATGAACTGTCAAGGTGTATTTTTTAGAGATGTATAGATAATAAGTAGCAAAAGCACAACATTAGCAGCACCATGGATGTAGTTCCAGTTGAAGTTAATGGTATAATATCCTGAATGGATGTGTAACTGCATATGTTGCTTATTTTACTTTTTCATTTATTGAATTAGTTTGTGTAAATACTTTGTTCAATATTCAATAGCATTTTTTTTAACGTGAAGGAAAACATTATCATTATCAATTTGAACATGAATTAATAATAACCTTACCTTGTCTCATCTTATCTTATTTGATCTTGTATACGAGTTTAAATATTTTCTTATAAAATGGTCTTCACTTGTTCTGTCTACACATGAACTGAAATCATGATAATCAAGCAAATAATACAACATATATATTAACGGAGATATTTCGAGGTGCATTAAAGCTGGTTTTAAGATAACGATATTATGTCTATCATTTAAAAATAAAATGTTCTTTATTGTTGATTTCATTTGTCCTTAAATCTCCTTTAATCGATTTATTTTAATATCAGGCCTAAATATGATAACAAATAATTATAGTAAACAAATTAAAATGAATGTTAACAATAATTATATTTAAGTGGCATAACAAAAAATACTTACGTGATGAAAAAAATATATAAATAAACAAAAATAAATTGAATCAATAAAGAACAGCACAAATAATAATTCAACCAAAACATTCAAAGATAATGTCGTTAATTCTGTTATTCAAAGGGGATACAAAAATGAAAACACATGTTGAGAGTTACAGTAAATGTCTTTCTCTCGCCACACATCCCTTTCCTCGCCTCTAGTGTCATCTGTGATTGAGGGTCATTGGAAATCCATGGCTGTGCGTCACCTCTGCGTCCTGTAACCCGGGGACACTTCCCCCCCACCGCTTTCTCAGATCTCGCTGTTTCTCTCCGCCCCGCGCCCGCCCGCCACTCGGCATCGGCACGGATCTCTTGGAGCTCGAAGGCACGGGCAGCGGCTGAGAGGACAGAAACTGTGGCCGAACATCTGGCTTCTCCGAGGGGTGTCGGAGTGCCATTTGGACGAACCTATGTTTGGGTTCATCGAGTTAGGTGGGTCAAACGACAGTAATGCACCATGACCTTGAACCAGGGGTGTCCAAACTATGGCCCGGGGGCCATTTTGAATCGGCCCTCAGCAAATGAAAAAAGTGTAATGGAATATGGCCCACAAATGAAACCTGTGCTTGTCTTATATTGTACTTCTTAAATATATATATATATATATATATATTACAGTAGTATTCATGTGTTAATAAGACCACTTTGCAAATACATTCAGTCAATTAAAGTTAACAAATAACTTATTCACATAAAAGCTTAAATACACCTTCTTATTTCTCCTCATTGAAATCAATCTGAGGCTTCTGTTTTAAGGGATGAGCTGCCAACACTCACAAGCATCAATTACTTACAGTTGATTGATTTGGCTAACTTATAACTGAATTTATGAGGCGATAAACCTCTAGTGACGTGGCCCTCGGTGACACACCCCAGCTTCAGAGGAATACAAACTAAAGCGACTGATCAAAAGAGCGGTGCAGGGGTGGGATATTGCTGCAGTGTCCCCAGAAGGCAGCATCTCTCTGGTTCAATGGGATTTTGGATTATTCAAAATAATCTCAATTGTTATGATATTTACACGTTTAGTTCAGCAGGATAATTACACTACATTGCATTTAGCTGACGCTTTTATCCAAAGCGACTCACAATAAGTACATTCGACCAGGAAGACACAACCTTGAAGAAAACAGAATCATATAAGAACATCAGGTTTCAAAGAGCCAATCGTTTCAAGTGCTACTCAACTGGCTTTAGAGGAGCCAGTCCTTTATTAGTATATAAGTGCTCTGTAAGCAGTTCTTTGTTAGTCATTCTATCGCTCGAAGTGGAGTCGAGAGAGATGAGTTTTCAGTCTGCGCCGGAAGGTGTGTGAGCTTTCTGCTGTCCTGATGTCAATGGGAGCTCATTCCACCATCTTGGAGCCAGGATAGCAAACCCACGTGTTTCTGCTGATGGGAACTTGGGTCCGCCTCGCAGCGAGGGTGCAGCGAGCCGATTGGCTGATGCAGAGCGTAGAGCGCGTGCTGGGGTGTACGGTTTAAACATGTCCTGGATGTAGGAAGGGCCAGATCCATTCGCAGCACGGTACGCAAGTACCAGTGTCTTGAAGTGGATTCTAGCAGTTACCGGAAGCCAGTGGAGGGAGCAGAGGAGCGGAGTGGTGTGGGAGAATTCAGGAAGGTTGAAGACCAGACGAGCCGTTGCATTCTGGATGAGCTGCAGAGGTCGGATGGCACATGCAGGTAGACCAGCCAGGAGGGAGTTGCAGTAGTCTAGGCGTGAGGTGACGAGAGCCTGGACCAGAACCTGCGTGGCTTTCTGGGTCAGCTGGGGACGCGTCCTCCTGATGTTGTAAAGCGTGTATCTGCAGCAGCGGGTTGTAGCAGCGATGTTTGCAGTGAAGGACAGGTTGTTATCTAGGGTCACACCCAGAGTCCTTGCAGTCTGAGTCGGGGAAACAACAGAGGGGCCGATGTTGATAGTCAGGTCGAGAGAGGGACAATCTTTTCCCGGAAGGAAAAGCACTTCAGTCTTGTCAAGGTTGAGCTTGAGATGATGAGCGGACATCCACTGAGAGATGTCAGCTAGACGAGCAGAGATGCGTGCGACGACCTGGGTCTCTGAGCGGGGGAAGGGCAGGATTCATTGGGTGTCGTCAGCGTAGCAGTGGTATGAAAAACCATGCGGGCTAATTACAGATCCGAGCGAGTTTGTGTACAGGGAGAAGAGGAGAGGACCAAGAACAGAGCCCTGAGGGACCCCTGTAGTTAATTGACAAGGGTCGGACTCGGACCCTCTCCAAGCTACCCTGTAGGTGCGGTCTTTGAGGTATGAGGTGAGGAGGGAAAGTGCAGAGCCTGAAACTCCAAGTTCTTGGAGAGTGAAGGAGGATCTGATGGTTCCCCGTGTCGAATGCAGCAGACAGGTCCAACAGGACGAGGACAGAGGAGAGGGAGGCTGCTTAGTGTGCAGTTCCTCAGAGACAGCAAGGAGGGCAGTTTCTGTGGAGTGACCTGCCTTGAAACCAGACTGGTGCGGATCCAGAGGTGGTTCTGATGGAGAGAGCAGGAGAGTTGTCTAAAGACAGGAACGGGAGGAGAGAGACAGGCCTGTAGTTTATAACGTCAGACGGGTCGAGAGTGGGTTTCTTCAGGAGAGGGTTTACTCTCGCCTCCTTGAGACTGTTTGGAAAGTGACCAGAAGTTAGAGAAGTGTTGATGAAATGGGAGAGAAACGGTAGAATATCAGGAGCGATAGTCTGAAGGAGGTTTGAGGGGATAGGGTCCAGAGGACAGGTGGTAGGGCGGGCAGAGGGAATGAGGGTAAGAACCTCACTTGGCGAGAGAGGGGAGAAGGAGGTTAGTGTGCCGGTTGAAGGAGGGTCAGGTGACCCAGCGGTGAGTAGAGGTGAGTCAGAAAAAGAAGAGCGAATATCGTCAACCTTTTTTTCAAAGTGGTTAACAAAGTCGCTTGACAGAAGCGAGGAGGGGGAGGGGCTTTGGGGGGGTCCAGGAGGGAGGAGGGGGAGGGGCTTTGGGGGGTCCAAGAGGGTGGAGAAGATGGAAAATAGTTGTTTGGGATTGGAATAGGAAGATTGGATCTTATCTTGAAAGAAAGTGCTTTTTGCCTGAGAGATGGAAGCAGAGAAAGAGGAGAGGAGAGCCTGATAGGTCAGGAGGTCGTCGCGGTGTTTGGATTTCCACCGTTTCCGCTCCTCTGCCTTAAGGAGGGTTCTATTAGCACGCAGTGCGTCATTTAGCCAGGGAGCAGGAGGAGACTGACGAGCCTGCCGAGATGTGAGAGGACAGAGAGAGTCCAGAGAGGAGGAGAGAGGAGAGAGGAGAGAGGAGAGTTTCTGCAGCAGAGTTTGGATCTCCACATATTAACACTTCTTTATGATTTCTGAACTAAGAAGCTAACGTTAGCCTATAGAGCAGTGTTTCTCAAACTTTTTCATACCAAGGACTTAACCAATAAAAAAACACTCGCGGACCACCTAACTCCATAAATCTCCAAATCACATCGTTTTTCTAGAACAGATTACAAATCGCCTGAAAATGGGACAAAAAAACATGTGTGACGAAGATGTTGCGCTGGGCTATATCATACAATCGAAACATAAACTCGCTCCATTGCGGAGATATTCCCGCGAGAGTGCGTACAACTTTAATTTAATATTTTATTTAAAATGTGAAATTGTACCAATATACTCACGGACCACTAGGGGGCGCTCACGGACCACCAGTGGTCCGCGGACCACACTTTGAGAAGCACTGCTATAAAGGAACTACAGCACAGTCACATGACTTCCTGTTAGAGAACTCTCCCTGGTCTCCGGCTTGAGCTTCAGCCTCAGGATCCATGTATCTGTGGTCCTCTCCAGAAGGGAAGGAGTCATCACATACAGAGGCTAGTTCCTGAGCAGTGTCCTTCACATGCTGATTTCAAGAGAGGGAGTCATCACATACAGAGACTAGTTCCTAAGCAGTGTCCTTCACATGCTGATATCCAGAGAGGGAGTCATCACATACAGAGACTAGTTCCTAAGCAGTGTCCTTCACACGCTGATATCAAGAGAGGGAGTCACACAGTCACAAGATGGAGGAACAGAAAGCAGTCTTCAATGTTTACTTCAGAGTAGCTCCACGTCAGAAATGAGCATGCTTGATGTCTCTCTCCATAGAGGCTGAACCATCATGTTCATCACAGAGCTATCACCTGCCTCAAGCAGTCCTGATGCTCTTCTGGGTCATCTCACATCCTGTCATGTTCACAGCTACAGCTGATACCTTGTTAGCATGCTGCTCTCATGCTGGAGGAGGACACTCAGGGTTTCCCCAACACTTCACGTCACAACCGCTAAGCTAAAGGCGCGTTGGGCGTGATGACTGTTAACATCACAGACCTTATCTCAGGCTAACTACCGCAATCACATTCAGAAACCATTGCCCTCCAGACCAGGGGCAGGAAGTGATGCATGGGGCAGGAAGTGATGCAGGGGGCAGGAAGTGATGCAGGGGGCAGGAAGTGATGCATGGGGCAGGAAGTGATGCATGGGGCAGGAAGTGATGCATGGGGCAGGAAGTGATGCATGGGGCAGGAAGTGATGCAGGGGGCAGGAAGTGATGCATGGGGGCAGGAAGTGATGCAGGGGGCAGGAAGTGATGCAGGGGGCAGTTAGACTCGAATGAAAGCATCATTATGGGTTCTCTTCCAGTGTGCGTGACTCTCGTTTGTGTCCCCCTGATGCTCTTCGGGCTTCTGGGGAACGCCCTGACGGTGCTGGTGGTCTGGCTGCGACCGCACATGAGAAGCTCCACCTACCTGTACCTGAGCAGCATGGCCGTCAGCGACCTGCTGATCCTGCTGCTGCTGCCTCTGGACCTGTACAAGGTACACACACACACACACACACACACGCATACACACACACACACGCATACACACACACACGCACACACACACACACGCACACACACACACACACCCACACACACATGCGCGCGCACACACACGCACGCACGCACACACACGCACGCACACACACACGCACGCACGCACACACACACGCGCACGCACACACACATACACACACACACACACACACGCACACACACACCCACACACACATGCGCGCACACACGCACGTGCACGCGCACGCACGCGCACACACACAGATGCACACACACACACACACACACACACACGCTCTCTCTCACACACACGCACACACACACACACACAAGAAGAAGATACATGAAGAAGAGGGGACACATGTTGATGTAGAAGAGACATGAAGAAGAGAGGACACATGTTGAGTAGAAGAGACATGAAGAAGAGGGGACACATGTTGAGTAGAACGTGTGTGTCCTGCAGTTGTCTCCACCCTGCTTCGCTCTTCTTCATGATGATATTGCTGAAATGGAGCTGTCAGCGATACGTGGTTGTTGTGTGTCTTCCAGCTCTGGAGGCCCAGCCCCTGGGGCTTAGGAGACGTGGCCTGTAAGCTCACCATGTTCCTGTCCGAGTGCTGCACCTTCTGCACCATCCTCCACATCACCTTCCTGTCGCTGGAGAGGTACCTGGCCGTCTGCTGGCCAATCACAGCCAAGACCCTGGTCACACGGCGCAGAACGAGGGCTCTGATTGGCTGCCTGTGGCTCGGGGCGGCCATCAGCGCAGCGCCAGTGTTGGTCATGGTGGGAGTGGAGGACGTCGGGAGGGAGGAGCTCATCGGATGGGGGGAGAACGGAGGGTGGGAAGGAGAAAAGGGAGGAGCATTAGGTGGAGGAGAAAGAGGGAGTGGCCACTGGGCCTCAATGGAGGGAGGGTCGGAGGGAATACACTGGGGAGAGGAGATAGAGGAAGTGGGAGTAGAGGAAAGAGAAGAGAGGAAACATGGAGGAGGGTTCATGATAGGTGGAGGAGGAAGAGGACACTCAATGCCTGTAGGATTGGAGGGAAACATGTTGGGAGGACAGAAAGTGGGACAAGAGGAAAGAGATGAGAGGAAACATGGAGGAGGAGGGGAAATAAAACAAGAGGAAGAGGAGGAAGCTGAGCGTCAAAATCAAATGAAAGGAGACGAGGGCGGAGGAAAAGGAGAGACGGATAACAGAGAGTGTCGCTTTACGCATTACACCGTCACCTCCGGCCTGCTGTCGGCCATGATCATCTTCTCCAACCTGTACTTCCTGGTGCCGCTGTGCATTCTGGGATTGGTCTACAGCCTGATTGGACGCACGCTGTGGCTGCGTCCTCAAAGCAGCCGCCGAGACCAGAGTCACCGGCACACGATCAAAATGCTGGGTGAGAAACACACACCGACACACACAGATGTGTACACTCTCTTTGTAACGCTCGTCCCCTCACTAAAACAGAACGATCTTGGGAACCTGCATTTGGGTCAGACTGAAGGCTCAGTTCTGGGATGCAGCTGGTACGAGAATGTATTCATCGATATCTTCCATTGTCTCAATTGTGAACCTGTCTGAAATCAGAGTTTGTTTCCCTTTCCTTACATTTGACTAAACTGAGGGTGGACTTAACGTGGCAACTGGGAGGCGGGGTTTAAGAATGAGAGGCGTGGCTTTAAGGCCCTGACACACCAGGCCGAAATCAGCCGTTTTCGTTAGTCGGACGACGGAGCGTGCCCTTTCGCCCAAACTCAATTTGGTGTGTCCCGCACCGCCGGCCGTGACACGCCTTATTTGGCCTTTCATGGCCGACAAAGAAATCACTCTGATTGGCTGTTCAGCTAGCGAATCAGTGCATGAGAAGCGAAACGGTTGCTTGAGAATGTCTTCCACAAGCAACACTCCAATGGCTGATAGCTCCAGTCCCGCACGAAACATGATGTCGATGGACGAGAGTGAAAATGGAACCCACACACTATTTGTTGTTTGTTTAGATCACGTAGTCTGTTC
Organism: Champsocephalus esox; assembly: GCA_036324585.1. Classification (NCBI taxonomy): domain Eukaryota; kingdom Metazoa; phylum Chordata; class Actinopteri; order Perciformes; family Channichthyidae; genus Champsocephalus; species Champsocephalus esox. The sequence goes on along the minus strand of CM070491.1, from coordinate 37,622,209 downwards.
TTCTTCTCTCGGTTATCACGCAGTCTGTCTTCCGGTTGTTGCCTCTTCTGAATGACGAATACACACTTCCGCCGCCTGCTGGTAAGGGGAGTTATTGCCACTCACGCATGCGCAGTTCGTACGCGCTCGGCTGAAGTCTTGGCGGTGTGTTCCAGTGCGACACACGGCCAAGACGCAGGAGAACACGGCGACGCAACAGTCGGCGTCGGCGAGTTCTCCGGTGACTGCTTGGTGTGTTAGAGCCTTTAGTCTTACAGGCGGGCTTTACAAATCAGAGGCGTGGCTTAGGTCTGAGAGGCGGGGCTTGATATCAAGGGTGGCTTTAAGTTTGGAATAAACGTCTCAACATGTTGAACCAGTTCTCTTTAAACAGTTATTGTGGGGTTGGGTTTTGGTCCTGATGGATGGTTAAAACTGTCAATGATTAATAATGAGTCTATCCTCCTCCTCCTCCTCCTCCTCCTCCTCCTCCTCCTCCTCCTCCTCCTCCTCCTCCTCCTCCTGCAGCAGTCATCGTCCTGGCCTTCGTCCTCTGCTGGCTGCCCTTCCATGTGGGTCGGACCATGTTCAGTCTTTCTCTGGGCATCGGTTCGGACAGACAGGAAACACACACAGATACACACTCGGAGATGAACACACACTCTGATTCTGAACCCTTCAACCACTCAGTTGGAATATCCTGCGACGCACAATCTGAAGATATGAGCACAGACGTATATTCAAACACATACGATCTGTATAACACACACAACGACACAGGCTTCAACCGTACACACACACTCTCTGACACACACTCGTATTTTCTCTACCATCTGTCTCAGTATCTTAACCTGGTGTCCTCCGTCCTCTTCTACCTCAGTGCCGCCATCAACCCTCTTCTGTACAACGTCATGTCAGCCAGGTACAGACACGCTGTACAAAGCCTCGTCCACACACACTCTCACACACCTTCACACCGTCCGCGCACACTCACAGCACGACACTCCACCACCACCTCGTAAGGGCAAATACCGTCGTGTTCGGGTCAAATCCACTACTTTCACCAATCAGAAATATTGTGTTTTACATTTGGGTGACCCTAGATTAGGTTCCTCCATCCGATAGTACACACACGGCGGGAAAAGGTAATTTTGGAATACATTTCAGTATCTATTCTCGTTACTCATAACCAGGGGCGGACTGGGACTGGGACTCTCGACCGGCCCACCTCGATACCGTGAGTACATACGTAGTAAATTGTCGACGTGTGAGGGTGCTAGTGACTTATCCGACTGGCCAAGGGCGTGCACAGGTACGGGCTATTGTAACGGCCCGTTTCCCCTCTGTGGCTGACCTGCCCCTCTGGAGAGAGCGAGAGGTTTTTTGTTCTTTCTGTTGTGGTCGAATCGACATGATGAGCCCACCATTGCTATTGTAGTGTCTCGCTGCGGGAAACACACCAGCTTCATTCTACTTCTTCTCCTTCTTCTTACATGTAATCGCCCGCATGGTAAACTCCCTCACCGCTCGCTCTCTTCTCTTGATCGCCCTCTCTCAGAGAACACTTCACCGCCCGCTTCATTGTAGGATGTCCGCCATGTCTCTACTTTAACTTGACCACCTCTGTTATTAAGTTATGGAATACTAAATAAGTAATTAGATACCTTACCATGACTGCGCTCATAAAGAATGAGAAGAATAATGCGTATTGAACTGGTTTCATTAAAGGCGGGGTAGGTAAGTTTGAGAAACCGGCTCGAGATACACTTCTTGTTATATTCCATGGAATGCTCTGAACATCCAGATAGCAATGAATATCTGAAGCGCTTTGACAAAAGATCCATAAAACATGTCATCAGTGGAAGCCGTAGTACTGTAAAAAGCTCGACCAATCATCTGAGCCGGCTACAGTAACTGGATGGCCTACCTGCCTGTCAGCCTTCCATCGGGGCACAAATTTACCTCGTGCCCTCGTTGGTCGTGTGTGCGTTCGTGTGTGTTGGGGGAGGGGCTCTGTGAGGAAGTGGCAGATTTTCTCCGGTTGTGTATTTTCAAATTCTAGCACACTCGAGCCGGTTTCTCAAACTTACCGACCCCACCTTTAACTAGTGACTTTATTTAAGGTAATTATAGAAGCCCTATTTCATCAGTATGTCTGCAATGGTGAAACTACATTGCATTGTCCCCGTGTTTTCTTTAATAGTTTCTAACATTAGATATTTTAATGAGATATGGACCGCAAAACTAAAAATGTCCCTGGTTTTCATTTAAAAAATCAAGTCACCGAATGCAAGTAGTTGCCTTAGCTGTGAATTACTGTTCAAATCAATTAATGTAATAATCGTGTTGGGCTTTTTCGGGCTTTTTTCAGTTTAGAGCAATAGCCCCTCCAAATGTCTGTACACGTCCCTGCGACCGGCCCACATCGTCCGACCGGATACGTCCTGATGGCCAGTCCGCCCCTGTTCATAACCCGTCGTCTGAGACATTGTTCACATCTTAAAGGTGATAAATAACACTTGGTGATGATTAGTGGTTTTGTGTTAAAGTAAGAGCAGTTAGAACGGACATGGGGAGAAGCGAACACAACAGGAGGGATAGATATCAACCTCTTTGTAAATAAATGTACACTTGGCATAAGTAATGACCATATACTGTAATTCAGGGGCTCTCACACTTCTTGGGGGAATATAATGTTAAACACCGTTTAGATTAGATTCAACTGTATTGTCATTGCACCGATCAAAATAATTGTAGCTTAGCCTGTGCGAGGTACCGGTTGTGCTCTCAACTGCCTTTTATACTGATTTGATTCGAAGACTTTTCAACTTGACTCTGTCATTATATTTAAATGTACTTTGGACTCAACTTGATAGTGTTTGTACTTTTTTTAAGTAATACAAGTTAAGCGTCCAGAAATACCAGTCTCACGATCACTTTCTATACGTTAACATCGATGAAGGTATTGGACATGTAACATAATTTACAGAAAGATTAATACAAACCATACTGACGACCACAAGCAAAGCAGATGCAGGAATGCTCTGTTATTCCCACATTCAATATTAAATGGACTTATACAGCTCTGTATCACACACACACACACACACACACACACACACACACACACACACACACACACACACACATACCATGTATACATCACTTTAGGGGATATTACATTGACTTTCATGCATTTCCTGAAGACTTATCCTAACCTTAACCATAACCAACACATGCCTAACCCTAACCCTTACCCTTACCCTAATCCTAACCAAGTCTTCACCCTAAATTATGTCAGGGGTGTCAAACTCAAGGCCCGGGAGCCAAATCCGGCCCGCGACTTCACTTTACGTGGCCCCGCAAGAGCTTGCAAAGATTATAATATGTTTATTATACGGTTACATGCCACTTTACAGAAGCAGGTTGCCCATAAACTACATGTCCCACAATGCATCTCGTTTTGTGACATGCGCACTGAAGAGACCTGCAATTATTTGCCCTAGACTTCTGCTTTCAGACGTAGTTAGTTATTACCCTATCCGATAATAATCCAATTCAGAGGCAATAATTTAATATAATATATTATTATATATATATTATATATTTATATAGTTACAACCGGCCCTTTGAGTGCAACCATAATGCTAATGTGGCCCGCGATTACATTGAGTTTGACACCCCTGCCTTATGGGGACCTCCAATGTGTCCCCATAAGGCAGGCAAGTCCCCACACGTGACTGTGTAAACAGGTCCCCACAAGTATAGTAATGCTAGCCCACACACACACACACACTCTCACACATACACACACGCACACACGCACGCACACACATACACACACACACACACACACTCACCTTCAATGGCAGAGCACAACTTTATGTTTTTTAGAATATAACGACACGGTTGAAAGTCCCAGTATGCTGACATATATTCAAAGTTTAGCGTAAAGATAACAATAGGACTTAATTGCCTCATTAGTCATGTGTTTGCCAACATTACTGACAGCATCAGGAATATATATTAAAATGTTTTTGAATACAGATACTTCATCTTTTTGCGAATGAATATGGAATTAACTGCACGTTTTAAATGTTTATTTCAGTATAAGGATACCCTGTTGTTCACACGCGTGTGTGCCCTGAACGCACAGCAGCGGTATTTACCTGTGATTTACATTAAGCTGTTCCTTTGCTATGGTTGGACATTTAATATGTGTTGATGTTGTTATTCGTTGCTTTTCCTGCTACTGTATGAATAGTTCAAATGTGAGCCACGCATATTGTGGCCTTGCTTGCTTAAAGGTACCCTGACATCTAAAATACATATTTCCCATTGAACTTGTATTTCTGCATATTAATTATATCCTTTCGGTGTTAGTTGCAAAGCTTTGGAGAGATGTCGGCCTTCATTAGACAAACATTGTTCCTTCATGAAACTGCAGCGAGCTCTGTGGATTATCTTAAGCATCCTGGTCAGGATTTCTGTTAAAGAGACATGTTTGTTGAGTTTCTCAAACTGGTTCTAAACAAGATTGTTAATTAACAATACAGGTAAAAGGTATTTAAGATGTTTGTGTGTTCCTTTAAAGAAGAGGGTTGCATTGCTCGTGTAAATAATATATTGAATGATAGCTGATTGTGTTCAACAATAAATAAACTCAAATCTGTCGCCAAGTCTTCGTCAAAGTGCTTTGTTCCGGTGGACGCCAGGAGCAGGAGCGCTCACTCGGATCAAACTGAGAACTCAAGGCTCAAAAGGCTAAACCAAAACACAAAGAGACAACAAAGAATACTTCGTCACGAGGGATGGATAGCAGACAGGGATGACGGGAAAAGACGAACAGGCGATACAGCAAACCATCACCCTCTAGGTTTATACAAATCATTTAAATACTGAACTACGATTAGAAAGAAACAGGCCAGACAGTCAATGAAGCTCAGTGCACACACACACACACACACACACACACACACACACACGCACACACACACACACACGCACACACACGCACACACGCGCACACACACGCGCACACACACACACGCGCACACACACACACGTACACACACACACGTACACACACACACACACACGCGCACACACACACACACACGCACACACACGCACACACGCGCACACACACGCGCACACACACACACGCGCACACACACACGTACACACACACACGTACACACACACGTACACACACGCACACACGCGCACACACACACACACACCATGTATACATCACTTCAGGGGACATTACATTGACTTACATGCATTTCCTGGAGACTTACCCTAACCTCAACCATAACCAACACATGCCTAACCCTAACCCTAACCCTAACCCTAACCCTAACCTTAACCTTAACCTAACTCTAACCAAGTCTTCACCCTAAAATTATTGATTCCCCTTATGGGGACCTCCAATTTGTCCCCATAAGGGAAGCCAGTCCCCACACTTGACTATGTAAACAGATGTAGGTCCCCACAAGTATAGTAATGCTAGACCACACACACACACACACACACACAGATCCACCCACCCACACACACCCACCCACACACACACACACACACACACACACACACACACACACACACACACACACACACACAGGGATTGGAGCAGGGCTATCATTGTGATTCATGGTTTCATATGTGTCCATGTGTGTTGACGTAACACCGTATCACAGGTCCCGGTTCGTCAGGCCGTGATTTGAATGCTTTTATTTGATTCTCACTTTTATCGCCTCTGTTTTCGCCTGCGTTGGTGTCTCTGTCTGCCAGCAGGGAACACCTCAAAATGGATTTGTTGGACAGATCGTCCTCAGGCTCAGGGACAATTGATTTGATTGTGTCGGTAACCCGAGCTATTTCTGCCATGAGATCAACCCTTTATTTAAGGACGTATCCAGGCGGTATATATGAAATACAGACTTGATGACAAACCATAACAATATCAGAAATGTTTTTAAAAAAAAGACATTTATATATCTTATATTACGTTACATTTAGCTGACGCTTTGATCCAAACCATGAACATACATATAGGTGCTCGAGCTCCCTTAGGGGTCTATCATATTTTAGTAGCTACTGTTTCGACCAAAACAAAGATTGTTAAAGGACGTTGTATCCTGCTTTAAAGCACTTTGAATTGCCTTGTGTTGAAAGGTGCTATATACATAAACTTGCCTTTATCCAAAAATATGTTTCTTTGCAACCGTACCAACTCTGGGTTTGGGTTGAGAAGCAGGGAAACATTGTGTTTAAACCATTGATGCGGTGTGTGTCCTTGAAGACACTTCACCTGGGGTATTGTCCACAGCATTCATGATGTAATGATGTACTGTAAGTGCTGATACCTTCTGTGTACACACAGTTTAAAGACTACTAAAAGACTATATTACATAAAAGTGAGTGACATTTCAACAAAGACAAGTTTGCAATGAAATAATTCATTTCTTAATTTGTTTAAATTCTTTTTCAAAAGCTGCATGGTTTCCAGAAGAACTCTATATTCCCACCTGTGGGCCGCGCCACCCCAGTGGTCCGCGAAGGCATTGCAAGTGGGCCGCCACATCTTTTTAAAATATTTTCTTATTTTGTACCAAGCTAAAGACACAAACATGAGCCGCGTTCACACTGCGGTACTTTTCCCACAAAGGTTCATGCGTCAAGGGGAGCGATATAGCGTGTATGTAATTACATTGCAAATCCTGACTTGAGCCCCACCGCTGCATGGGTTAGCCCTACCATACAGAAATACTAAAGTTCATGCGAACTCTTTAGTCCTCATGAACTAAGTACAGATCGCGTTCACACCGGAACAAGTCCCTGGGGGAGGATTAGTCAAATGAGCCGCTGACGTCACTTCTCTTCTTCTGCTTTGGGTTTACTGGCAGGCCGCAACCCACTTCACGGCGTATACTGCCGCCCGGAGTCCCCGGCCGGAAGTCCCCGGAGTTGGGGAAGGCTTCAGTAGCAGCTGCTGGGACTCCCAGCAGCTGCTACTGAAGCCTTCCGAGTAAATCGCCAGAACGCCGACACCTCCTCATCGCCACCGCTCCCATGTTTTATTTTGTGTTGCCGTAAGTTAGTCTCTCTGCGTTTCTGCGCTGGGCGAATGCTAATGCTAAGAATGCTAATGCTAATGCTAATAATGCTAATGTGAGGATAATAAAATGGCGGCTTCACAAAACTCTTTGGGAGTGTTACGGGGCGTGGTTTGCAATCCGCCAGCCAATCAGAAATATAGCTCTCTTCTCACAACAGAGCCGCTCCAAAGTCCCTGCTCTCTAGCGGGGACTTTGGAGCGGGTAAAAAGGTTCGCATGAACTACTTTTAGTACCGGCTCTTTTTGGTGTGAACGCGATCATGAACTAAGTTCGCATGAACCTTTGTGGGAAAAGTACCGCAGGGTGAACGCGCCTATGGACACAACAATAACACAAAGGAGATGACATTCCTGTCTCAGACAACAAGAAAACAAAAACAGAAGAAATAAAGAACAAAACAAAAATAGGTTGACAACCAAAAACCACCATAAACACAACATGGCAAGAATATTCGTTGTTCCTTTGATCCCACTCTTCGTTAGAGCTCATTATTTCCCATTTAATGGCGTGTTGAGCCGCCCAATCATTTTTTCCAAAATAATTTGCATTTTTAATCTACTCTTCAAAAACCTTAAATTAAGATTACTCCTTGATTGACTTTTAAAAATATGTATTTTAGCCAGAAGAATAGTTGTATTAATTAACTGTGTGCGGTCTTCATCTAAAAGCCCAAATACAATATTAAAGGGTGTAAATGTCAATTAAATATTAGCTGCCAAATTATTTGCAAAACATTTTGATTTTTGTCGATAGATTTTCATTATTAAGATTCTTTTTTCTTTTGTAACCTCTTTTCCTTTCTCTTTCTTGATCCTCCTTAGCAACGGTCCTTACAGTCCTTGACAGCCAGTGGCGGCGCCAGGGTATGGCTGGGGTAGGCTACAGCCATACCAAGAAATGGCTTAGCCCCACCATGAAACATTACAGTATGTTAAAGTAAGCACATTAAATTAAATAATAAGCAAAATGCTAAATGTTGAGAACACGGATTGCGAAACTATCCGGGTCGTGTCCACAACACACAAACCGATCCTGCTGTAACAACAAGCGCACGTTACTGATGCAATATGGTTGAGACCATTCGGGGTTATGCTAGAAGAGGGGTGCAAGGAATAGTCTAAGTAGTGAGGGAGTTTTATTCACTAGAGGTGTAGACATTATCTGGCGTTATAATATCAGCGCGGCCGCGGTCAGATCAAAATGTCTCCGAATGCAATTTGAATAAACCTACAGCCAATCAGAGCAACGCAACGTTGGGTCTGCGTCATGCCTTACTGATGAGATCAATCGGAACCGCCATTCAGTATCCCCATTGGTCACGTTCACAGTGTTTAGAGTTCTAGGTGAGGCCCCGATTAATTTATTCCGGTAAATTACTCTGACCTCACTAATTGACCCGACCGAAGTTACTGAGTCTATGTAAGTTTACTGCTTGGCTCAGATCCACCAACGTCAGCAAGACCTCACCTCTATTAACTCCCCGAAGAACCAGGTTCAACTAACTGCTGTTTCAATTCAGACAACTCTTTTAAATCTGTTGAAGCGATCCCGAAGGACTTTGGTATCAGTAAAGAGGTGTGTTCCTACCTACGTGTGTGTGGCAGGGTGCAGTCTCACCTTTGAAGCAGGAGAGGAGAGCACAGATGTCCTTTAAGTTGTCCCAGTCCAAAAGGTGGGATCAGTTTATTTGAAGAAAAATAGGTCCAAACTAATACAGGGTTTTTACCTTCTCTCGTTTACAACATTATAATTATACTAAACAACACACAACAATGATGCTGTGATCATGTTCACATATGAAACTTTAATTCACAGTCTTACATTTATTACCAAAATGTTTCCCTTTTCCTGCCTATTTCAGTTGTGACATTCTCTCATACAAAGACTGGTGATACTAAAAGCCCATTCAAAATCCCGCAATGATTCGGAGGTATGTTCCTCACGTAGGCGGGTGTAACCCTCAAAATCCCATCATTCCATGCAGCACTCATCATTCAAAGCAATTCCCTCATCATTCAAAGCAATCCCCTCATCATTCAAAGCAATCCCCTCATCATTCAAAGCAATTCCCTCATCATTCCAATCAAGAAATACAAGAGATATTCACCCAGGTTGAGAGAACCTTACCGAGAGCTATTAACCCAGCTCTGAAGCTCTCACCCTTTCCACCCCTGTCTTTATCGACCAAAACCGGATAAAAAAACTCAAACACCTCCTCCACACCCAATTTTGTGTAAAACTGGGCTTGGCCTCCGATGTGCAGGGCTGGACATAACCAGACATTTTCTATAGCTTATGGCATAAGACACACCTTCTCAGGTTTGTGTAAAAAGGACATGACTCCTGCAGGATTTGAAAAACATTATTCTTGGCTATGACATAACCGCCTTTTTGAGGCCTCAATGTATTTTCCCTTAAGTCAGGAGCCCCCCTCCCTGCTGTGAGAGGAGAGGGAAGACACTGCCTACTCTCTTATCAGTGACACCCATAAATCATTATAAGTCTTACACTCAATTCAACAAACCACTTAGTTTATACTGTAAATATAGAAAAACATAACACATGAAACATTTTCTTTAGAGTTATATAAGAATATAATTGATTATATTAGATTATAACTAACTTTCGTTTTAAGTATTCAACATACTATGAGATTCTCAACAACAGGGATCCCTTTGTATTTACTACAAGACAAATGTGCCGTTTTATTTCATACGGTTACATTTTGATTGAGACGGGGAAATAATCTAAACGTCACGCGTGGCGTTTCACTGTCAAGGGGGGGGATATAGCGTGTATGTAATTACATTGCAAATACTGACTTGAGCCCCACCGCTGCATGGGTTAGCCCTACCATACCGAAATACGCTAGCGCTGCCACTGTTGACAGCGGTTAGCTCCCCTCACAGCATTCAAACCATACAAAATATAGAGAAACCTCTCTTGGTAGGTCTGCTTGCGTCTGGGGGTCTGTGTCGTGGGGGTCTGTGTCGTGGTTCCTGTGTTGCGTAGCTCCACCTCCACAGGGAAATGGTCACTGACGGCAAGCGTCTGAGAGAATAGACACAAAAAACACTTTAGAAAGTTTCCCCTTGTGGACCAATGTGTTAATTGATACACACATAGCTCAGTTAAACAAATAACAGCTGGTTTCTTTGCACACGGTGGAAAGGAAGCTAATAGTTAACTAGAAAATGCATTTCCTGCTGAAAATGCGTGTGAATTCTGTGTACATTTGTAGCAGAATTTGTGTGTACTTTCGGGTAGGGGTGGGCGATATGACGATATATATCGTCGTGACGATATTAGGTCTCCACGATATGCTTTTTCAGAGATATCGTCCTATCGTGATAAAAAATAAATAAATTGGAAAAAAAAATTGGAAAAAAAAAGTAGCGGTAGGGAAGAGGCTCTCCGTGCGCGGCGCAGGGGGCTGTGACAGCGGACGGAGAGCCTCTCCCCCCCCGCTCCCCCAGCCTCACCTACTGATTTTAATTTCACCATATATCAAGCCCGATCCATTTCACAATGTCAGCGCAACTCTGCTTTCGTTCAGTCCGAGTTGTTTGACACGCTCCCAAAGTCCCCGCCCCCTTTCTTTGCAGCGAGGGAAAATACACTGTTGGCAGTCTGCACGCACGGCAATAATGGACGGAGAGTCAGATTCTGATGTAGAAGAATTAGATTTAGTCCCCAAAAAGAACTCTACGTCTGTGGTATGGAAATATTTTGGATATAACACAACAGACACGGAGCAAACAAATGTAATTTGCAAAATGTGCAAAAAAGGAAATTTCAACGCGACAGATGGCAACACGTCGAGCTTACGAGACCACCTCAAGCACCAGAAAGAGCAAGCAGAGACTGAGTGCAAGGTCCCCCGCGTGTGAATGCACAATCTACCGCAGCGACTGCACCAAAACAAGCCACCATAGGGCAGGCGTTTCATAAAGGGGCTCCTGATGGAAAGACTAGCACAGCGGTGGAAAGACATAACTGACGCGGCGGCGTTTCATGTTTTTCCCTTCAGTCATGCTAAAGTCTTTTATTACACTTCAAGTCTAAAGTTTACATTTTAATTGTTTGGCACTGACTTTTCCTCATTGATGTTTTACTTAGTTATGTTTTGCCCTCCTTTTCATGTGTATTGATGCTCACTGCTCACTTGTTCATTCAGGGATTCATTTCTGAAATAAAACCAGCTTGAAATGCTGTTGGTCTGTTGCTCCTTTCTGTTTTAGTTTCTGTTACCTTGTAGGCGCTTGTTCTGTTAAGTAACTTGAAACATAACCATAATAACCGACATGAAAAAATATCGTGATATATATCGTCTATCGTGATACTGCCTGAAAATATCGTGATAACATATTTTTCAATATCGCCCACCCCTACTTTCGGGTCAATAATGTGGCCTTAACTATGCAGCTGCTGCTCTGAGGAAAGATCAGGCTGAAATACAACGGGCCTCAATGGAGACATGTTGAAAGTGTTTGTCACTTCATGCCCTCAAGAGGCATTTCGTTAAAGAATGTTTGCTTAATTTTTTTAATTGTTCAACGTAGGAGAGGTTTCCCTACGTGTTTCATGAACAATGATGTCCAAGGAGTGAAGTGTAATATATCCATCATAAATCCTTCGGTTAGATTTATGATTCGAAAATTATAAAAGTAGGGTAGACATGTGGATATTATCCGGCTGAACCAGGGGCGCCGTAAGGGGGTGAAAAGTTAGGACGATTCTAAGGGCCCGTGACTGACAGAGGCCCAAACAATTTTAGAACATTAAGAAAAACATTTTTAAGTAACCCATGTGATATCTTTTCATGGGGCCCAAAATCCCTGGCGGCGCCCCTGGGCTGAACACAACGTGATCCGGCTCTTACATTGAGCTATTTTCCAAAATCCTATGGAGAAATGTCGAGGGAACCGGAAGGAGTTTACTTCCGGGTTTTAGGACGCGTCACTGTGGCACTCGTGTTAAAATCTGAAGAAGGCCTCTTTACCAAGCTCCAAACTAAGTTAAATATCTCAAAACCTCTAAAAGATATGAAAAATCTGAAGAACAGGTTTTATAGCTGAATGTCTTGTGATCATTTTAAAGTTGGAATGAAGTCTCTAGCTGAAAGTATGTGGAAGGAGAAGCATTTGGCGCAAGGTGTAGATAAAAGAGTTTGAAAAGCTGAATGAAGGGTGCTGCTGAAGCTGGCGGGGAAATGCAGAGAAGTAAAATGTTAAACTGGAAGAGTAGGAACAATAGTGAAGAAGCTTAATATTTAGAAGTAAATGTTTTAAAAGGTATAAACAACAAAATGTATATCCTCAATGTTCTGAGATAGCGGATTGATTGAATAGTTAATATCATTCCTCTGACCTCCTGCACGCGGTCCCAATGAGCCCACGAGCGCCACTCGAACGCCTCGTGTGGACAGCTGTTATACGGTTTTCCCACCAGTTCCGCGGACCCCTCGGTTCCCGGACCGAGTGCGGGAGAAGCGGCTATCAGCGGTCCTGAGAGCCCCGGAGCGCACGGGAGCGTCCTGGTTTCCATGCCTACAGCGTACGCCGTCAGGCAGACCGTGGGGAGGCAGCGATCAGAAGCACCCAGACGTTGTGTGCGAGGAGTACGGAGACTCAGACCTGAGCCACGCTCACTGGCGCCTCATTACGATTTGGCTTTGGAGTTACGCGCACTAAAGCAAAGCCCATTTGAACCTGATCAGGTTCCCCTTAAACTGTGTTCAGCTCGATCAGCGAACAGGGTGAGTGATTGGTCTGCTCTCTCGGTGGCTCCGTCGTGCCTCCGGATCCAAGGAGATGGCAGTTCAGCTGTTTTACGACTAACCCGGCGCCGTTCCCAGCGCCTGGTTGTGCTCTATAGAGAGCGCTCGATCGGGCAGCCTCTGTCTGGGTGAGGCGGTGTCGCAGGCATATGTCTCCTCTGGGGTGGAGCCCCCGGAGAACGTCAGTGCGCACTCCGCCAGAGGAATGTCCTCCTCCACGGCGTTGCACGGAGGAATGTCAGTGGAAGACCTTTGCACTGCTGCATCTTGGTCTTCCCCCTGTTCATGTATTCATTTGTATTTGAGGGATGTCTCCCTTTCCTCTCTGACGCACCCTGTACTGGGTGTCCTGTCGGAGTGAGTGACGCCAGGGATCCAGCTGAGCGCTCTCCTGCCTGTCTGCTCGCAGGGAGCTGCTGTCCCCCCTCTTTTTGTCACTGGGCAAAGTGTGACCTTCGTCTCTACTTTCTCACAGCGGCAGGTATGTATTGTTCCCAGCCGTCGTCCCCTCATGGAGAATATTCATGGTATTCTATATTCCAGGGACGGTGATACGCCTTTCGCATGGCGCAACAGGCTATTATCTGAGCAGGTGTGTCTGTGCTTCTAGCGCCGGGCGGACCCCGTGGGGCGCAGACTACATCTTGCTTCGCCCTTAACCCAATAGCGATAGCCTTAGAGGGCGAAGCCATATACGAAATAGCACTGAGGTTACGTACTGTAACCCAGCTTCTATGAGTAATGGCCCTCTAAGCGCCGGGCCCCACTGGCTCCACGAACAGCTGAAGAAAAGTTATTTTGTGTGGGAGCAGATTGCCGGGCCTCCTTCCTATTTATACCGGAAGGGAGCCCGAGGGTGGGGCCCACCTTGCGGGTGGAACTTGGCGACCGCCAGCATGTCAGGGTTTAGCCGTCGGGCCCTAGCATAGACCGGGGGGCCTCTAGTGTCAATGTGGGAAGCTCACTGAGAAGGCATCGATATTTGTCACCCAGTGACAGCGAACTGGAGAGACCGCCGTCTGATCCCTCGCCACGGACACATGCGAACGAGTGTGAACCACACCTTCAGACGTTTAAGTGCAACGACACTGCAATAAACCAAGTGGGGTACTTGGAAGTTGTTGTTACCTGAGCCTGGGTAAGACCGTATTTATGCTTGAAGTTAAAGACGTCAGCGCTGCATGGGACCACTCCATCGTTCATGTCAGTGGTGACGACGATTCTGCAGGAACAGGAAGAGAGGCGGGATTAAGAGTGTGTGTGTGTGCGTGCAAGTGTCTTCATGACTATCTGTGTGTGTCCACCTGTCGTAAGCCTTTTGAGACCCCGACACTGCAGTGTCAACATCGTGATCGATCAGCCAGTGGAAGTTGTTGTCGGTGAAGAGGGGGATATTCTGGAAGTCATCCCTTCTTACGTACGTGCCGGCTGCGTTGAAGTCCCCGAGCACCACGATGTTCTGCAGGCAAAGGGAAGCGGCTCAAACTAATTATTTTAAAACTGGATCAGAATAATGTCATGGTAATGGAGAATCTGAAAAACACAAATGTAATCGCCCCCTATGTAAACGTTGCTCTCTGTCGGGGAAATCCACTCATTTTACACATAAGCGTCTATACTACATTACATTACTTTGCATTTAGCTGACGCTTTTATCCAAAGCGACTTACAATAAGTACATTCGACCAGGAAGACACAACCTTGAAGAAAACAGAATCATAAAGTACATCAGGTTTCATAGAGCCAAGTATTTCAAGTGCTACTCAGCTGGCTTTAGAGGAGCCAGTCCTTTGTTAGTATATAAGAGCTTTGTTAGTATATAAGTGCTTTGTTAGTATATAAGTGCTTTGTTAGTAGTTCTATCGCTCGAGGTGGAGTCGAAAGAGATGAGTTTTCAGTTTTCTGTACTACTCCCGCTACCTGTATGGAAGCCCACTTCTGCTAATGTTGTGAATACAAAAGATTCTTTATGTTATTATAATTATAAATGTTTGCCAAATAATGAATCAGTATCTTACAATTATGTTTTTACATTTGGTTTGACAATTTATTTAAAAACTGATATTTTCCGTTTTTTATCACATTGGCAGATATGGGCTTCCATAATAATATGTGTTTTACTACTTTTACTAACAGTTTGGTGTGTCGACGGTTGTAGAGTTTTACATTGTTATGCCATAGGCTTTTGGCCTCGTTCGCCACGTCAACAAGAGACTGCAGTTCTCCGACAGTGGACTTCGTATATTGTCGAGCAGCTTCTGCAGCAGTTCTTGGAGCGGTGTGAATGGGGATCAGAACAAAGTCCTCCACATCTGGAGACCAGGAGAGAGAGAGGAGTGAATGAAGAGACACAACGACAACAGAAGAAATACCGCTCAAGTAAGTAAGGCCCCGTCCACACGGAGACGATATCAGTTGTGTCCACTAAAGTTCTTTATCGTATCGATGGTTTGTCCACACGAAGCCGAAACGGAGCCGCGGCTTCGGAGCCCGAAAACAAAACACTTGATAACGGCTCCCAAAGTGGGTACGTCTGGAGACGAAACGCTTGCGGCTCCGTGTGTACGCCCTATACGATCATTTCCTGATAACGATGACGCCATAGCCCCGCCTCTCCCCACCTCTCCCGCGTCATTGCTGATGAGTTTCGCCAACAACAACAATGGCGGATCTCAGGGTTGCGTTCGTGCTCGAGACGCTACTGACCTATCTACAGCTCCTCTACCACAACCATCAGCAACAAGTGGACCTGGAGAACTACATGAACTACATGTTGCTAAATCCACCGCGGGGAATACCCAGAAGGGCAACCAGGTAACCATGGCAACCATGCTCGGGGGGTCTTATTCGCTGCTTTTGGTGTATTTTGAGTACAGCGACACTTACAGGCCCGGCATACGTACTACAGCATCTCCAGCGGGTCGAGCGGTTTCGTTTGGACGGACACATTTCTTGAGCCGATTCCGTGTGGACGGAAGACTTTTTTGAAACCGACTTTCGGTCAGTTTTCGGGCTCCGTTTCTTCTCCGTGTGGAGACCACGAATACAACATTCAGGATCTCCTCTCACACAAGTCTGGTGCTCAGTTCTCTAGAATAGTTCAGATATTCTACATTTCCAGTGAAAGAACAGAGTCTCCTCTAATACCGGTCTCTGTGGAGGAAAACTGGACGACGAAGGGCGGTCTGTCGAAGACATGGATCTCACTCCAACGCAGGGAGTGGGCTAGTCTGTAGAAGTATCTGTATGGGAAGTATTGGAAGCTGCTTTTCACGGACACCGTCTGAACCCTGCAGGGGAAGGATGGAATTCTTATTTTGAAGACGTTTCCAAACTCTATGCTTTAAACACTCTTTCTCAAACACATATTTAATTTTTTGTTTCTGCTCACTGATGTTTGAAAGCAAACCATACAAATGATAATTTCACTCTTGGTGTTTTGTTTTTGCCCTTTTGTGTTTTACCTGTAGAGGAAGAGGTATCTCTCCTTATAGCTGCCGCGACCCAAGGGAGCACTGGAGATGTTTGCGAACTGAGGAGAACCGCTGGGGAAACACACACCAAACACACACACACTAACACACACACACACACACACACACATGCGCACGCACGCACGCACACACACACACACACACACACACACACACAGGAAATATTTGAATGTATGATAGTATGAAGTGTATCTGTATTAAGTCTATAGAATACTGTTTGTAGGCCAGGACTTCTCCACAATACTTCATTCAGATATTTTCTCTCGTTTAGCCAAATAGTGCGATTACTGAGATTTGGATATTGCAGCAGTCAAGATAACATTTAGAGGAAGGAAGCAGCCCTCACAGTCTGCGCGTCTGTGTGTTAGAATACTGGG
This sequence comes from Champsocephalus esox, assembly GCA_036324585.1. Lineage (NCBI taxonomy): Eukaryota > Metazoa > Chordata > Actinopteri > Perciformes > Channichthyidae > Champsocephalus > Champsocephalus esox. The sequence continues at coordinate 37,605,456 of CM070491.1, read as the reverse complement.
TCTGCTCTTCATAAGTCTTACTTGTTAACAAGATCCATGAGTCTGTTGGTTACTTTCCAATCTGGATCGAGGACCTCCTGGATCAGAATGATGTCATAGCGAAGGACGATCTGAAGGAAACAAATCAGATTGAAGTTATTGAAGCAGTGACGTCATATTTAATGAATGGGCAACTTTAGAAGATGATGTTGTTAAAACAGAGTGCTGTACCAGCAAAACCTATTTTGTTCAGTTTAATTAATCAATTGGTGTTAATTGTTTTCTGACTACTAATTCTACACATTAACGTTCATAGACAGTTCTGCTAACTAAGACAGCTGTAAAACATATGTCAACAAAGATGACCTTTAAGTCTTTAGTGTTAGAAACATGGGCAAAATAAATCACTTTTTAAAAATTGAATTGGTGTTTTAGGATACTAAAATAGTATGTTGAGATATTAGGTCAGTATTTCCGTTATTACTTGTCAAGACAACAAGAAAAACTCCAAATTCAGTTTCAGACCTCTTTGATGATATCCATGACATCCTTATTTCTTGATTTCTGTCCCCAAACTGTTGGATGTTGAAGGCTCCAATCAGCAGACAGGAGGTGACATGCAGCAGGGCCGAGAAGAGACCCAGAGCCCAGAGCAGACGCATCCTGGGACTAACAGGTCAGAGGCATATATAGTTAGAAATGCTTATAATCACTGTTGAAGCGGTTATCATTCTAAATCTTGACTGTAGGACAGATGGACAGTTATCATGCAATAGTTATACTGTGATCCGCCTGATCCTGAACGCAGTCTTTTCCCGCTGTTGGAGCATTTACTCAGGCAATGTCCTGACGTACAATTTACTTTTTTACATTTCTACTGTTAGAAATTAAAATCAATGTTTTATGGCATGATGTACCTTAAACATACCGTCAGTTTAAATGCTATTTTATTCTGGAAAAACCCGGAAGTTCTCAATACCAAGCTTTTATTCTGAAAATCCGTTATGACGACATCCGGGACTACCGCCCATTAGTATCATTAAAGTGGCTATTGACGCCGTTAACATGTGTTACATATAAAGTTATGAAAGCGATGAGGAGGAGAAAAGGCATGTGGAAGTAAGCAATGAATGTAAAATGTCGAAATCCTCTGTTTAACGCGATATCGGACACAGGAGAACGAGGGGGGGGAAGTCCCCTACGTCACTACAGCTCCCAGAGAGGAGGAGCGAACAGCGAGCAAGCGGGAAAGACGAATGCTTGTAAGCTCTCTTCTGCACGGCCATCCAGGGTCGGGCCTCGGCATAGGCAGTATAGGCGAATGCTAAGGGCGCATCGACCCATAGGGGGCGCCGAAAATTGAAAAAAAAATATATATATATTTTTTTTTCATAATAACACAATTTCCCGATTTTGGATCAAAAAAGTACATCTTATTATCTTATACTCACAGAACTACGCCTATATTGCATACAGCACCCATAAACTATGGCACACACCCCCAGCCCCAAAATCAAGTTGAACCGTCCCAGCCCCAGTAAAAACCAAAGGTTTATGTGAAATTGTTATTTTTTTTAAATAATGGTTTTAGTGTGCAATTACAGGTTTTAATGTTGTGTTTGTGTTCATTTAAAATAAATCAAACTCCCAAAAAACGTACACAGCTTCTGTGTGCTTTTATTAACATTGGAATGTACTGTGTGAGCGGCCGCGGGGGAGAGCTGTAGAGAGCCCTCTCCTGACAGACTGAGCGGCTCTGATAGCCTCAGCCCAGCGAGGTGAAGCCACGCCTCTATGTGATCATAGAGTTATACAACAATAAGAGAACAGGTGAACAACAGGTATAAAATACTGACAGTACAAAAAAGTTGTTATTAATAAACCGCCAGCTAAAATCTTGCCTAGGGCGGCAAATTGGTCAGGGGGAGGAAGCTTTCTCTCCTGACTGAACAATATCCTGTTTGTAACATTACCTTCTCAGAGACTCCATTTAGTCTCCTTTTTAAGCTTCTTACCGGGACGCGAGAATAACGAACACAGCATAACACTACTCCACTACATCCTCCACGACATTTATCCACCTGCTTTTTACATCTGAAAATATTTGTTGGAGCCATTTTCATTTCTTTACTATGGTCTGAATGTTAGGCTTAACAATAATATAAAGATTACACTCTTAATCCTTTATTTTTGTGAGTCATACTATGGTTTAAAATATATTAATTGAAGGCGGTAAAGTGTTACTCTGAAGCGAGGAAATGTGACTTCCTGTTTCTATGCCGTCTGGACCAATGAATAGAGCTCATCTGATTCAACAACGACCTCCGCTACATGTCTTTGGAAACAAAGAGAGATGCGTGAACCCCACAGCCCGACAGAGAGGGCTACTACATGTAGACACGGATTAAAACGCCACCACAGCATTCACGCTTCCCTCCAGGCGAGTTCCCCATGAACTCTAAAGCGATGCAGCATTACTGTCTTTCTCATGTCTCTGCAGCACTTACAACAGTCTGTCTTATGTACAGCTGATCTTCAGTGCCTGCATGATCACATGTGTTCTGAACGTGTGTCTTCATTGATGATTTCATCTGTTGCATTCAGACACAATGACCTTCTACGCAAAGACAGACAGATTTAACATCAGCAAGATACTACGCACCCCTGTCCCCCCTCCACCCTCTCCCTCGAGCCCCACATCCGCCAAGTTGTTAAAACCTCATTTTTCCACCTCCGCAATATTGCCAATCTCCGTCCCTCTCTCACCCGCCCCGCAGCTGAGCGACGCATTCACGCCTTCATCTCCTCCCGCCTCGACTATTGCAACTCCCTCCTCTACGGCATCAGCTCCACCTCCTCCTCTACGGCATCAGCTCCACCTCCTCCTCTACGGCATCAGCTCCACCTCCTCCTGTACGGCATCAGCTCCACCTCCTCCTCTACGGCATCAGCTCCACCTCCTCCTCTACGGCATCAGCTCCACCTCCTCCTCTACGGCATCAGCTCCACCTCCTCCTCTACGGCATCAGCTCCACCTCCTCCTGTACGGCATCAGCTCCACCTCCTCCTCTACGGCATCAGCTCCACCTCCTCCTCCTCTACGGCATCAGCTCCACCTCCTCCTCTACGGCATCAGCTCCACCTCCTCCTCTATGGCATCAGCTCCACCTCCTCCTCTACGGCATCAGCTCCACCTCCTCCTCCTCTACGGCATCAGCTCCACCTCCTCCTCCTCTACGGCATCAGCTCCACCTCCTCCTCTACGGCATCAGCTCCACCTCCTCCTCTACGGCATCAGCTCCACCTCCTCCTCTACGGCATCAGCTCCACCTCCTCCTCTACGGCATCAGCTCCACCTCCTCCTGTACGGCATCAGCTCCACCTCCTCCTCCTCTACGGCATCAGCTCCACCTCCTCCTGTACGGCATCAGCTCCACCTCCTCCTCTACGGCATCAGCTCCACCTCCCTCAGTGACTCCAGAGCGCAGCCGCCAGACTCCTCCCCCACACCAAGTCATGGCATCACATCGCCCCGGTCCTCAAAGAACTCTACTGGCCCCCGTTTCACACCGCACCCACTACAAACTCCTGGTCCTCACTTTCAAAGCCCTCCACCATCTGCCCCCTCCCCCCACCTCACTGACCTCCTCATCCTCTACCAACCACACCCGGTCCCTCAGATCCACCTCAGCCGGTTGCTTTCCATCCCCAAGGCCAGACTCCGGGGCTTCGGGGACAGAGCCTTCTCTCAGCGACCTTGGGTCCCTTGAAAGGCGCTTTACAAATTCCATTTATTATTATTATTATTATTATTCTGTGGCAGCCCCGAAGCTCTGGAACTCCCTCCCCCAAGACCTCCGTGACTCTGAGTCCCTCGCCCTGTTCCAGTCCCGCTTCAAAACCCACCTCTTCAACTCTGTCTGTCCTTAAGCCCCGCCCCCTCTCAATCAACTTCCTCTTGACTGCCTTTTCTGTTTATTTTTGTTTTGTTGTTTTTGCCTGTCCTTGTTTGTCTACTTTCCCTCAACAACTCCAAAGCGTCTTTGAGTTACAGAGAAGCGCGATATAAATATAATTTATTATTATTATCACTATGATTTCTATAAAAGATATTGGGTCAGCTGTGAGTTCATTCAGTGACGGAGCGTTCTCACACTGTCAGCTGGGGACAGCAGGTACTGCAAGAATACACACATGTACTCTTTAGTTTATCTTATTGACTGACCACGCTTTGCCCATTCTGTCTGGACGGTTTATATTTATTATATTTTGATACTTTTCTACTTTAACTTGAGTAACATTAAAGCAGGCATTTTACTGTAACAGAGTATGCATACACTCTGGTACTTTTACTTTGACTTAAGTACAAGATCTGAGTACTTCTCCCACCTCTGGACACTAGTTACATAAGCTTCCAAATCAGGATCGCTCCGGTACTTCTGAAAGTATCACCACACCCTGCATCGAGCAGAACATCAGAGAAAACCAAGCCAATATCAAACATATGTCCTAATGAAAGTACGGCTTTAACCTTAGGGTGTTTTCACTTCCATGTACATTTTAAACGCAATATACAACTTCTGTGAGTTATGGGTACTCTTACCTTATCGCAGGAGATGAGCAGAGTTCACAAAATGAAGGTTAGGTTTCTCAGAGAGACCGAAGATCAGAAGAACCCAGATCAGCAGCTGCCTTAACGCAGACATGTATACTCCCCCCTCCCTTTCAGATACGAAACGTCCACATGTTGAAGCTTGAGTTCCTGTTTCTCGTCTGCAATAACTAAGTGAAGCTTGTTGCGATAACACCTACTGCGGGACTTTAGCTCCGTGTTTGAGTCTGAATCAATAATACATACATCTGGAACGGCTTTCAGAACAGCATCGCAGTTCTGTTCAAGGTTCAATGGTTAGTTTATTTTACAGCACATGTTAAGACACAGAGGCAATTCAAAGAGCTTCACATTCAACACATAATAACAACACGGTAGCATTTAAGTGTTTCTCAGTTACAAGGCTGTTGTTTGGATACATCAGAGCTGACGGTGCAGCGCGTGCTGTACCTCTGTGTAGGCATTATTTTGAAGGAGAGTTGACAGGAAGTTGTTGTTGCTATGGAAACAACGTTACGGAGAAAACGTAATATCTTCTACATATAAAGACGGATAAAGTAAAGAACAAAGTCTGAAGATATCAGTGCAGTATCATAGTACTGTAACATCACTGTTTGTGTTACTTTCGTTGCGGTTGAATGTCTTAAATGTAATGTAAATGTTGCCTTCGTGCGGTTCGGGGCCATCTTCGTGCGAAATTCACAATTCCATATTCGCGTGTCCATCGCGTGTCAACTTCGGGACAGTGTGACAGGGGCTTTACAGATGGTGTCTGCGCTGGTCAGGGGGCTTGGCTGCTTTGCCTTTTCAAAGGGGGAACACGATTGAAAGAGGTTTGAGAACCACGGAGTTAGAATCCAGTGCAAGTATGTACTTGTTGTTTATAAATCATTGCATGGACCTGTCTGAGTTGTTGCTCATGTTCAAGCTTGAATCCCTGTTTCTTGATAAGCAATGACTCGTGGTCTTTGTGTAAATGGTACATTGTTAGCAATAACAAAATCAAGCTTGTTGTAACAAGACCTAGGCCCTTTCTCATTTCCTCGACTCCCCTCCTCGACTCCCCTCCTCGATACTTAGTCCCGCCCACAGGAGATGCGAGCGGAGGAGCCGAGGAGGGGAACCGAGGAGAGAGGAGGGGAGTCGAGGAAAGAGGAGGGGAAGCAGCAGGCGGTTAGAGAAATGAGAACTCGTCTCCTCTGAGCGGTCATTTTAAAGAGACGTCCATTAATGATGACAGGAGGCAGCAGCCTCTGTCTGATGGACACATGACCACTTATATATTTACTTTGATTCATTCACAGTGCGGTGTCATGAGACAATAACAGCTGCAGATGCGGACATATACACACACATATGTATGTATATATTTATATAAATATATACCATTTCAGAATCAAACAGAGCACTCTCATAATAACGTAACACTACCAGAGACTGGATACCCCCCCCCCTCTCTCTCTCGCCCCCTCCTCTGGTCGCTGCAATGAGGAAAATAAATTACAGGCCAAAAGTTGTATTTACAAGAATTACAAGGAAGCAGAGGACACCAAACCAACTGACACCTGTCTGTCCACCGCATCTATGCACACACTGTACCACACACACACACCACACACACACACACACACACACACACACACACACACACACACACCACACACACACACATACACACACACACACACACACACACACACACACACACACACCACACACACACACACACACACACACACACACGCACACACACACACACACACACACACGCACACACACACACACACACACACACACACACACACACACACACACACACACACACACAACACACACACACACACACGCACATACAGTTCCTAAATCAAGCTACAGCCGTTGTGTATTTGATTGTGAAGCACTGAATGGTTTTAGAAACATCTGGACTCTGTGTTTGTAGATATCTACTAAACTACAGCAGAGAGAGAGAGTAGGCCTGTTCCACTGAGTGATGTATGTTACACACGCTGCTCTGCTTTCTGCACGGACCTCACAGCTGTTCTCTCTGGAAACATCGCGTTGCGATGAAAGCAGTTACTAAAATAATATCCAGGGGTTGCATGCAGAGCTGTCATTGGCTGAGATAAGTCCGGCCGTGCGTCACGCCTCCACCGTTCCCGGAAATGCATCCGCGGAGGAGCCGTGGAGGAACCATCAGTGTATCCTCGGTTAGAGCTCCTCCAGAGAGCCTCCTCTCTCCTCTCTCCTCGGTTAGAGCTCCTCCAGAGAGCCTCCTCTCTCCTCTCTCCTCGGTTAGAGCTCCTCCAGAGAGCCTCCTCGACGCTCGATCCTCGGTCCTCGAAGTGCATTTAGAGAAATGAGATGTCCTTCAACATGGCACGCTAAAATTAATTTCCGGGTCACTACCGGAGGACCGAGGAGTCGAGGAGTCGAGGAGTCGAGGAGGGGGATTTGATGAAATGAGAAAGGGCCCTACTATTACCTATGTTGTCATCTCCAGCAGGTGTGCGCCGGCTGTGCGCTGCGATAGGAGGGCGTCGGGCCCGGCGTGCTCCAATCACAATCTTCGGGGGCGGACCAGGAGATGGGTAGCCAATGACGTCAGGGCAACCACACAGCTCATTTACATAGAACACAGGACAGGACCGGGAGACAGCGGCCGTAACCCCTACGGTGTGACTTTAACTTAGTGTTTGAGTCTGAATCAATAATACATTTGATTTGGAACAGCTTTCAGAACAGCATCTCATTTCTGTGAATGGTTCAAAGCTAGTTTATTTGTACAGCACATTGTAACAGAGGCGCGGGAAGGTATTTTGAGTGGAGGTGCTGAGGTGCTGGACTCCAGTGAACACTATTACGGGCACTACAGAGCACGCACAAAAGCACTCCCCACACGCACACACACAGTACACCCGCGACTGTTACAACTCTCTCTCACACACTAAATGCGCTATTTCCACACACACACACACACACACACACACACACACACACACACACACACACACACACAGAGAGCTTGAATGACACAAGCACACTTTTATTTCCATGCAACTCTCTGATTGGTCTGGTGTCTTGCCTCTGTTGCATTCACTGAACACGGGAAATTACAGTCCTATCGTCCTCTCGAGTGTCTTGATGAGGTTCACGTAAAGCACGGTTATTGTATTATATTATGGAGGTAGAATTGTCCGGTGCTACAGAAAAAATATTCGGGGCACGCCAAAATATTATTTTACCAACAATGTGGAATTTATTGGCTCCATATTTCACAGAGTATGCAGCGAGAGCAGCAAATACCGTCAAACAATAATTCAGACAGGGGTGCTGCAGTGCCCTCAGCACCCCCTGCCTGCCACTAGGGGGTGCTGAGGGCCCTCAGCACCCCCTGCCTGCCACTAGGGGGTGCTGCAGCGCCCTCAGCACCCTCAGCACCCCCTGCCTGCCGCTAGGGGGTGCTGCAGCGCCCTCAGCACCCTCAGCACCCCCTGCCTGCCTCTAAGGTTTTTAAAGTTGATTTAAAAGAACCAAGGGTTGGGCGGACCACAGTTTGTTCCAAGCTTGTGGTTGGAGACAAACTAAAAGCTCGTGAATGGAGCTCTGACTCTAACAGTGAAGCATCTCCGACATGTGGTCCCAATCCATTCAGTGCTTTGTTTGATGGAAGTAGGGCTTTGAAGCGTATCCTTTGAGTGACAGGAAGCCAGGGCAGGTTTTTGAGAACTGGGGTGATGTGGTCGACTCTCATAGTTCCGGTCAGGACTCCGGCAGCAGCGTTCTGGATGAGTTGGAGTTGTTTTATTGATTGTGTACGGAGACCTGAAAACACACGAGTTCTTTGAGGTCGTGTTTGGTCAGAAGCGTTTTCAGTCTGTTTTTCAGGTGACAAAAAGCTGAGTTCGTGATTCCTTTGATGAGTTTTTTTAAATGTAAACCCAAGTCCATAACTACTCCAAGGTTTCTGACATATTATATATCTGAGTATCTCCTGCATGGCGTTCATAGTGTGCTCGGCCCCCTAGCCTCCTACAGCCGTCCCTCTGTCAGAAATCGTGGAGTCATCTTTGACAACTGATTTTAAATTTGACAACCAGATAAGCTCAGCTGACAAGCTTCTGGGGAAGGTAAAGGCCGGTGTTCCTAGTTAGGGGTTTGAACAGCTAATCCACCTGTTTATAACGTCTCGTTCAGACTACTGTAACTCCCTGTGTATTGGTGTTGATAAGTGTTTGATCCGTCGCCTGCAGCTGGTCCAAAATGCGGCTGCACGCATTCTTACCGGGAAGAGACGATATGACGACATCACACCTGCTCTGGCAGATCTTCACTGGCTTCCTGTCAGTCACGCTCTCTCTCTCGTCCGGTTAGACTTCACTCGCGTGTATGTCCAAATCTATCAGATCCAGCTAGTTCTAGTTAATGATATGACTGCCTGCTTATCAAAGGGCCTAAATCAATAAGCGTTGCTTGGCAACGGCGTGTGGCCGCAAAGTATAGCGCAGCATTAAGCATATGTTTATGTGAGGGGTCAAAATCCCATGCTCATAAAATGCTCATATATTTGTTTCTCTTCGTTCCCCACGCCCCAACATAAATAAATAAATATACCCATTTAAGAAAAGTAAGAAAGTTTGAGCAGTGTGGGTTTTATATGAACAGAGTTTCACATATTTCAAAACGCTAAGTGTAATAGCTGCAGGCGCCTCGCTGTCAGAACGAGGAAGGTCCTCAGTGGAGCTCGAGCCCGTGTTTCACGACATTAAGTACAACTTATTAAAAAGATCAGTTCAAAGCAGCTAATGTCGTCTCTGAGTTATCGCTTGATGTTAAAATTGGTTTGCGTGATTTGACGGATTGTAAACATTTGAAATGCAGCATTTAAGTGTTTCTCGGTTACTGTTGTTGTTTTAGTGAATGATGGTGCAGCGCTGTGCTGTACCTCTGTATAGGCATGTTGTCCCTAACAGATGGTTGCTGCGCTGATCAGGGGGACTTGGCTGAACCTTTTTTCAAAGGGGGAACAAAACGTTTCTCGTCTCGACACTCTAGCAGTGGGCTAATTGAGTAACCCTCCTTCTTTTTTAGTGGGACATAAATCTGGCTATCATCAGCATAACAGTGGAATGCGATGTCGTGCTTTCTAAGTATGGAACCAAGCGGGAGCAAATAGACACCCCCCCCCCGACTGCTCCAAGCGAGAGACCACACCTGCTCTGGCAGATCTTCACTGGCTTCCTGTCAGTTACAGAATCCAGTTCAAGTATGTACTTGTTTTAAAATCAACCTGTCTGAGTTGTTGATATGGTACATTGCAATAACAAAATGAAGCTTGTTGTAACAAGACCTACGGTGTGACTTTAACTCAGTGTTTGAGTCTGAATAATACATTTGATCTGGAAAAGCTTTCAGAACAGCATCTCATGTTCTGTTAAAGGTTCAATGGTTAGTTTGTTTGTGGCAGAGGCAATTCAAAGTGCTCCACATTCAACACATAGTAATTAAAAACAAAACACACAATGAAAAACAAATAGAATTCATAAAAGCGATAAAATACTGGCTGCAACTAAAAGTGCAAATGTTCAGGTCAAAGGATCTCAGGATAGGCTGCATTAAAAATAAAGGTTTTTACCGTTGATTTAAAAGAACGGAGTGTTGGGCGGACCTCAGAGTTTCAGTCGGTTTGTTCCAAGCTTGTGATTAAATAAAAACTGTCCCCGGCACACGCACACTGCCTGAGGAATTTGGTCATGAACCTTTTTCGGACCACTTATTTATTTATGTTGGTGACGATCCGACCTCCGCTGCTACTCTGTTCAAACTGCATCCACCAAATGATTTATCTCCACCTCTCCAGATGAACCAGAACCTGACACGGTGTGAGACGTCTCTTTTAGCTGTTCTGTCCTCATTTCCTGCTCTCCTTCCTGCAGTCAGTCAGGATGAATATTAATACGGGGCGTTTCTTTGACTAGTTATAGGCAGATATGAGCGTGACGGGAAGTCCGCAAAAGCTGCGCCACATTTCGAGTTGATTGTGATTTAAAAAGGGAACCGGCGTAGGACGTGCCGTACGCAAGTCCTACGCCGGTATGCAGTGTTTTATGAATCGGAACATGTCTGTGCGTATTTATTTGCTTGTCCTACGTGAGCAACCTTCCCACGTGAATCCTACGCAAGGCTTTATAAATGAGGCCCCTGGTCCCAATCCATTCAGTGCTTCGTATGAAGAAAGTACGACTTTGAAGTGTATCCTTTGAGTGACAGGAAGCCAGGGAAGGTTTTTGATGATGTGGTCAATCCTCCTTGTTCTGGGTCAGGACTCCGGCAGCAGCGTTCTGGATGAGTTGGAGTTGTTTTATTGATTGTGTACGGAGACCTGTGAAAACACTGTTACAGTAGTCTGCTAAAAACAAGCCACCCTTCTAGCGGTATGATCCTGACGGGGAAAGGCAACTCGGTGAAGTGATCGGGTAATCACAAGAACATCCACAGACTTGTTGTTATTATCCTCAGCCGACCAAAAGTCAATACACACAAGTTCCAGAGAATAGAACTGGGAGGGAGGAAACCCCTTTCTAATGGTCACACACGCAGAGCACACACAGTGACATGTGTTCTCTGCTTTTAACCCATAGCACCTGAAGTCTAGCACTAGGAGCAGTGGGCAGCTATTGTACAGCGCCCGGGGAGCAATGGGAGTGAGGGTGGAAGGGGGGTGTCCGGTGCCTTGCTCAAGGGCACCACGTCAGGGCAGGAGGTGAACTGGGACCTCTCCAAGTAGAAGTCCACACTCCATATTTTAGGTCTGGTCGGGGACTTGAACCAGCGACCCTACGGCTCACAGTCCAAGCCCCTACCGACTGAGCCACTGCCGGGGGGCAGAGGTCTTAATACTCTCCAATGTGGCTCTTGCGGAGGGCTCAGGGGCCTTGCTGAGTATGCATATGTGACAGCTCCTTAGATGATTGCGAAGATCCTTTTCCATATCATACCAGAAGAAACGCTGGCGGGCCAGAGAGAGTGTGCGGGGCTGACCTTGATGACCAGCAAGGTCATGAACACCAGCCAATGCATCTACTGTCAGAGTCTCAGGCACCACAAACTGGAACTTGTTGTGTTTTGTCAGAGGTGTCCTTCGTGAGTGTCAGTCTTTCCCACTTAAGAATTCTCCGTATTTCCAGGCTCTCATTGCAGCTTTCACGTCTAGAGGGCCTGCGTTTCCTGTCAACACAGAGAGTGACCTGTGAGATGAATGGGTCCTGTTGTTGGTGAGACCGGAGGTCAGCAAAAGACATCCTGGCCAGGAGGCTCCAATGAGGTAAGATGACCGGCTAGAGAGGACGCGCGTTGCCCGGGGGCAGAATCCTACTCATTGAATGAGGAGAGGATGGAGGAGACATCCTCACTGGACATCACAGGCCCGGTCCATCAACTCAGAGTCAGGACTTGAGTCGGCGGGACCCCCGATGGTGAAGGGACTTGAGTCAGGACTTGAGTCGGAGGGACCCCCGACGGAGAAGGGACTTGAGTCGGCGGGACCCCCGACGGAGAAGGGACTTGAGTCAGGACTTGATTCAGGACTTGAGTCGACGGGACCCCCGATGGAGAAGGGTCTTGACTTAGGACTTGAGTTGGAGGGACCCCCGACGGAGAAGGGACTTGAGTCAGGACTTGAGTCGGAGGGACCCCCGACGGAGAAGGGACTTGAGTCGGAGGGACCCCCAACGGTGAAGGGACTTGATTCGGCGGGACAGGGACAGGATACGCAGGGCTTGAGTGGGCCGGGGAGCCGGAACTGGAGCCAAAACCATGGCTGCCGGGGTTCGGGCTGGCTGCCCCCAAACGTTGTGGCTGTGCTACAGCGGATATCACCTGTCACTATACCAAGATTGTAATCCTTGTGACGTTTATAAATATTTTAAATAGTCCAAATGTTATTTCTGCCTTGTAAAGTGCTGTGATGGGCCCTGGAAGTGTCACACTATTTAAACAATGTTTACCCAGGATTCAAACACCTTTCCTGGCTTGTAAATTGCTGTGATGCGCCCTGGTCGGTTAATTATATGTTAAAATAATCAAAAATGAAGTTTAAAAAGATTCTCGAAAAAAGTGCCAACGAAGAAGGGGCCCGAACAAGCTCAACCCTTTGGGGCTTCGGGCCCTTTTTTCCCCTTCTCCGTTGTAAGTTGCAACGGAGAAGGGGAAGTGTCCGGGGCTTCATTTCCCCTTCTCCATCAAAATTGTTCCTCCATACATTTTGGACTACTGTCCGCACGAAATCGGAAACCCGGTTTTTGAGTGCACAGAAAAAAAACGGCCGTCTGAAATCATGGAGGTGATGTATCTGCTCCCAGTGCACACTGGGTCGGACAGATTCGCTGCACATTATCCCGCTTATCACACGGCCACATTCTCAACAAAGTAACGACATGACTCCCAATATTAATTTAAAAGCTTTTATGGATTTAGAAAATGATTGTATTGATTTAAAAAATAGTTGTATGCATTGATTTAAATTGACATGCATCCGCTAAGAAAAGTAGTCCGTTGTTACCGTTTGAACTAACGTAGCAACGGCAGGAAGGCGGAGCTTTTTGATTACAGATTTGAAAACCTTGGAGAGCATCTAGATATCCCTGCCCTGATGCCAGAGGAACTGCCCACTGAATATGTGTCGCCGTCTGATGTCTGTGTCTAGACCGCTGCGTGACAAGGAGGGTTTCTGCCGTTACTTCTCCGCTGCTTTCTTGTCGCTCTCGTCTTGTCAGTTCCAAACTGTATACAGTTAAATCGACCGGACTTCTTTGTGCAGATGTGAGCGTCCTTAACAACGGTCAATAAATCCTTGACAGCGGTCTGTCTGTTCTGGATTAACAACATGTCACGTGTTCTGAATTGACCAATCAGAATCGAGTATTCAACTAAACCATGTAATAAAAAGAGTTTCACAGCTGTCGTCTTTCATTCTTCCCATCACAGCTAACTCCTCTGGGTATTTTCTCTTTGGGGCCTGTGGACTGAGGAGAATTCAAGACTACAGCTGTGGAACTCTTTATAGTACAACGCTACTTTATTAAATATTCTTAAATCTTCCTGAGGCACCATCTCCTTTTGAACTTACTCCTGGACTTTGGAAAAATAACGTTTTCAATTCTCAGACTGTTAGGTTCCTCTGCTCCTCCTGTTAGCTTAGATTCTCAGACTCTGGGTTTGGCTCCTCTTCCCCTCCTGTTACTCGGTGTTACCGGAGACGTCAGGCGCTTCGTCTGCGGCCTCGGGGTGAGCGGAGGGGATTCTGGCGCCACCCTGACGCTGTTTTTCCCATACAGCCGGCGCTCGTACTGCAGCAGCTGCTCCCAGAAGCCGGCGTTGAGCCGAATGCACGGCCGCTTATCCTGAACCTGGGGAGAATTAACAAACTACTGATGAGCTGATAACCAGTTCTATCAGCAAAACAAAAAGGTTGCTATGTGCTATACTGAATGTCCTCCTCCAACATGAGAGCAGCATGCTAACAGAGGTATCCCAACTGTAGCTGTGAACATGACAGGATGTGAGATGACCCAGAAGAGCATCAGGGCTGTTTGAGGCAGATGATAGCTATGTGATGAACATGATGGTTCAGCTAATCTGAAGTAAACATTGAAGACTGCTTTCTGTTCCTCTATCTTGAGACTGTGTGACTCCCTCTCTGGATATCAGCATGTGAAGGACACGCTCAGGAACTAGCCTCTGTATGTGATGACTCCCTCTCTTGATATCAGCATGTGAAGGACACTGCTCAGGAACTAGCCTATGTATGTGATGACTCCCTCTCTTGATATCAGCATGTGAAGGACACTGCTCAGGAACTAGCCTCTGTATGTGATGACTCCCTCTCTTGATATCAGCATGTGAAGGACACTGCTCAGGAACTAGCCTCTGTATGTGATGACTCCCTCTCTTGATATCAGCATGTGAAGGACACTGCTCAGGAACTAGCCTCTGTATGTGATGACTCCCTCTCTTGATATCAGCATGTGAAGGACACTGCTCAGGAACTAGCCTCTGTATGTGATGACTCCCTCTCTTGATATCAGCATGTGAAGGACACTGCTCAGGAACTAGCCTCTGTATGTGATGACTCCCTCTCTTGATATCAGCATGTGAAGGACACTGCTCAGGAACTAGTCTCTGTATGTGATGACTCCCTCTCTTGATATCAGCATGTGAAGGACACTGCTCAGGAACTAGTCTCTGTATGTGATGACTCCCTCTCTTGATATCAGCATGTGAAGGACACTGCTCAGGAACTAGTCTCTGTATGTGATGACTCCCTCTCTTGATATCAGCATGTGAAGGACACTGCTCAGGAACTAGTCTCTGTATGTGATGACTCCCTCTCTTGATATCAGCATGTGAAGGACACTGCTCAGGAACTAGCCTCTGTATGTGATGACTCCCTCTCTTGATATCAGCATGTGAAGGACACTGCTCAGGATGCTCTGTATGTGATGACGACTTCCATTCTTTTCTTTTTTATATATTTGTATATATCTGAGACCTATAATATATCCCTAAAAATAATGTAGTAGCCTTAGGAGAACTCTAATAGCCACGTTCACACCGGAGTACTTTCCCCCGTACTTTTAGTTCCGATTAGTACCCCTTATGTTGCGTTCACACCAAAAGGAGTACTTAGTGCCCGGGAACTTTCACCCCCATGTTTAGTGCCTGCTGGAGAGGTGGTACTTTCCTGGGGGGGGAAGTGCCCCAGCTCTGATTGGCTGGGCGGATTGCAAACCACGCCCCGTAAAACTCTTAAAAAGTTTTGTGAAGCCGCCATTGTATTTGTGGCATTAGCATTATTAGCATTAGCATGATTAGCATTAGCATTAGCCCAGCGCAGAAACGCAGAGAGACTAACTTACGGCAACACAAAATAAAGCATGGGAGCGGTGGAGATGAGGAGGTGTCGGCGTTCTGGCGATTCACTCGGAAGGCTTCAGGAGAAGCTGCTGGGACTCCCAGCAGCTTCTACTGAAGACTTCCCCAACTCCGGGGACTTCCGGCCGGGGACTCCGGGCGGCAGTATACGCCGTGAAGTGGGTTGTGGCCTGCCAGAAACCCAAAGCAGAAGAAGACAAAGTGACGTCAGCGGCTCATTTGCGTAATCCTCCCTCAGGGAAAAGAACTCCGGTGTGAACGCAATTGGTACTTAGTGCCCTGGGGTAATAAGTTGCCGGCACTAAGTACAGCAAAGTAGGCGGTGTGAACGTGGCTATTGTAATACCCAGCTTTAAATGGCGTTTTGTATGGTAGTATTGTCCATCAGATCTATATCTATATCTATATCTGTCACTTCTGTTTGATCTTGATATTACCCAGCGGTGCGCCTGCCGCAGCGTCACCGCGCGGTAACGCATCAGGTACGCCATCACCAGCGCGGGCGAGCGGCTCTTCCCCGCAACACAGTGCACGAGCGTGCTGCCCGCGCGGTTGCTGTGGATACGGTCGGCCACGCGGTCGAAGTGATCGCCGAGGCGCGCGCAGGGCAGGTCGGGCACGGGGACGCGAACAAACTCCACCCCCTGGAGGGCGGGGCCCGCGTGGCTCAGCGTGGCGTTCACCACCAGCGTGACGCCTTTCAGAGAGAGCAGCGGTGCGTTCAGGGCCGCCTCCGCCCCCCCCAGGAAGAGAGAGGGCGTGATCTGAGACACCGCCATCTGAAACACAGGGGGGAGGGTTTGAGTGTGTGTGTGTGTGTGTGTGTGTGAGTGAGTGAGTGAGTGAGTGAGTGTGTGTGTGTGTGTGTGTGTGTGTATGTGTGTGAGCATGTGAGCGTGTGTGCGTGTGTGTGAGAGTGAGTGTGTGTGTGTGTGTGAGCATGTGTGTGAGCATGTGTGTGTGTGTGTGTGTGTGTGTGGGTGTGTGTGTGTGTGTGTGTGTGTGTGAGAGAGTGAGTGTGTGTGAGCATTTGTGTGTGTGTGTGTGTGTGAGAGTGAGTGAGCGTGTGTGTGTGTGTGTGTGTGTGTGAGTGCATGTGTGCATGTTTCTGTTTGTGTGAGTGTGTGTGTGAGCGTGTGAGTGCATGTGTGCGTGTTTCTCTGTGTGTGTTTGTGTGAGTGTGTTACCTGCTGCTGTGTCAGTCGCTTCACTTTAGTTGTGGTTGCTTCTTCCTTTGATTCCTGCTCTGAATGAGCACACACACACACACACACACACACACACATACATGATACCCTAGAAGACGGTGTGTGTGTGTGTATGTGTGTGTGTGTGTGCGTGTGTGTGTGTGAAGGGTTAATTTTAGTCCAACAGCTGAAGTCATGTCACTTGAGATATACCCAAACAGCATCTGATGTAATGTTTTTATATATCTCACTTTATCTCAATGGGCTTTTTTAAACGACAGCTTAGATTAGCGTTTTATTAGCAACTATATTTTAGTCTTTACTATTAACCCACTTTTATATTGTTTTATTTATTTTCTAGACCTTAAAAGGGTTTTATCTTATATTATTTAAAAGTTTTATTTATGTTTTTTAATATTATAATCATTTAAACTTTATTAGAATTATTCGTTTTTATTACTATTATCACGATGACCTGACTTCACAATAAGAGCACGATGACCTAACTTCACAATAAGAGCACGATGACCTGACTTCACAATAAGAGCACGATGACCTGACTTCACAATAAGAGCACGATGTCCTGACTTCACAATAGAGCACGATGACCTACTTACAAAAGATGACCTGACTTCACAATAAGAGCACGATGTCCTGACTTCACAATAAGAGCACGATGACCTGACTTCACAATAAGAGCACGATGTCCTGACTTCACAATAAGAGCACGATGACCTGACTTCACAATAAGAGCACGATGTCCTGACTTCACAATAAGAGCACGATGTCCTGACTTCACAATAAGAGCACGATGACCTGACTTCACAATAAGAGCACGATGTCCTGACTTCACAATAAGAGCACGATGTCCTGACTTCACAATAAGAGCACGATGACCTGACTTCACAATAAGAGCACGATGACCTGACTTCACAATAAGAGCACGATGTCCTGACTTCACAATAAGAGCACGATGCCTAACTTCACAATAAGAGCACGATGACCTGACTTCACAATAAGAGCACGATGACCTAACTTCACATAAGAGCACGATGACCTGACTTCACAATAAGAGCACGATGACCTGACTTCACAATAAGAGCACGATGACCTGACTTCACAATAAGAGCACGATGACCTGACTTCACAATAAGAGCACGATGACCTGACTTCACAATAAGAGCACGATGTCCTGACTTCACAATAAGAGCACGATGACCTGACTTCACAATAAGAGCACGATGTCCTGACTTCACAATAAGAGCACGATGACCTGACTTCACAATAAGAGCACGATGACCGAACTTCACAATAAGAGCACGATGTCCTGACTTCACAATAAGAGCAGATGACCTGACTTCACAATAAGAGCACGATGACCTGACTTCACAATAAGAGCACGATGACCTGACTTCACAATAAGAGCACGATGTCCTGACTTCACAATAAGAGCACG
The DNA here is from genome assembly GCA_036324585.1 of Champsocephalus esox. Taxonomy (NCBI): domain Eukaryota; kingdom Metazoa; phylum Chordata; class Actinopteri; order Perciformes; family Channichthyidae; genus Champsocephalus; species Champsocephalus esox. The sequence continues at coordinate 37,587,293 of CM070491.1, read as the reverse complement.
ATGACCTGACTTCACAATAAGAGCACGATGTCCTGACTTCACAATAAGAGCACGATGACCTGACTTCAACATAAGAGCTGGGCTGAAGTCGAATAGTCCGTTCAGCTGAGGAACCTTCCTAACGGAGTGAAATTACCCGGAAGTCCCTCAGTGGCAGCCATGATAAGAGCTGATTCTCTAGATGATAGGAAAGGAGGTTTCAAACTTCCTTTATAGCCTCCTTTAGCTTAGGAACCACTGGACCTCCCTCACCGAAAGGAGAGGAGAAAATGCTGTCCCACAATGCATTGCAGCCGCAGCATTTGCCGTCACTCAACAGTCGGCCGTTCACGGAAACAACCGATTATGACGGGGAAATGATATCATGAAAGTTACGGTGCTTATTAAGCATTTTAAAACATAGGTGGTAAGTTACAAAGTGCTTTGTTCTGAACGTTCATCAGTATTATAATCAAAGAGAAATATGAACGTTAGTTTTCACTGAAATGATCAAATAAAGTCTCTCGGTCTTCACTGAGCTGTGTGGGGTTTGTTCAACTTCTAAAAGATGTTTGAATGGTGATATACACAGTGATAGATGTTAAGGACTAACGTTTATAATAAATACATCTGTACTGATTTAAGATCTTTAGTTCATCAATCATACGTGTTGGGATCATTTGTATTAATGTGGACCGGAGGGAGAGGGAGACGAGCAGAAGTTTCACTTTCCTCTTTCTCTCAGGTCCAGCTTTGGTCCTGAAGAATATGTTTCTCTGTTGTCCATGTTCACAAAGCAAAGCAGCAGCATCAGAGCACGGTGCAGAGTCTCTAGATGAGTTCACAGCAGTCCCTCGTTCTTATTGAACATCCATGTTGTAGTCCGCTGTATAGAAATGTGTGGTTTCCATGGTTACCCCACAGCAGCAGACGCACATTCAGGACGTCCGCTGGCGCATCAGAAACACGTCGGATAGTGAAAGTGCATTCGGATTCTCTAAAGTACCACAGTCTCTTCTCCTAAGTCCTTTTCAATTCTCCTATCCACTATCCCTTAACCCCGTGACCTTTCACTCAGAGGTCAAGGAATAGACGATAGGGTTAGAATTTAGGAGCTGGTTTTTGGACTATTCAACTGCAGCCCAAGATGACCTAACTTCAAAATAAAACCGACCAAGAGCTGACTTCAAAATAAAAGCATTGATGAACTGACTTCAAAATAAAAAGCATCGATGAACTGACTTCAAAAAAAAAGTCCACGTACTGACTTCAAAAGAAAAGCATCCAAGTACTGACTTCAAAATAAAAGCGTCCAAGAACTGACTTCAAAATAAAAGCATCCAAGTACTGACTTCAAAATAAAAGCGTCCAAGAACTGACTTCAAAATAAAAGCATCCAAGAACTGACTTCAAAATAAAAGCATCCAAGTACTGACTTCAAAATAAAAGCGTCCAAAAACTGACTTCAAAATAAATGCTTCCAAAAACTGACTTCAAAATAAAAGCGACCAAGTACTGACTTCAAAATAAAAGTCCCAAAAAGGAAATTGAGAGAATGGACAAATTGCCACCCAGGGTACTTCTCCTCAACAGTCCCCCAAAGTTTTGTGAGCTGCGCCAGAGCAGCGGAGAGGCAACCCATCTTCCAGTGCAGATGAGGCAAATGATACCCCTTTTGTTGCTTTCCCTGGAGATCCAAGCCCAGGTGATGAGGAGGGTGAAGCGTCCTTGCTTCCATGTTTGAAGGGCCAGTTCGGGACCGCCCAGATGGAAGACCCAAAACTGTTGCATGCACGGAGCAATGTTACGGAAATAGAGGGAAAACCAGTTCCCGGAGTAGGTGAGTTTACATGTCCTCGTTTCCTAATAAAAAATAATCTGTTATACTATGCCAAAGAGGCTGAAGGTCAGCGGAGAGATTTGTTGATTGTCCCAAAACAATATGTGTCCACAGTGTTGCATCTGGCTCACAGCCATGTCCTAGGGGCCCACCTAGGTGTTGAGAAGACAGGCAGCGGATTGTGAGCCGGTTCCACTGGCCAGGGGTGGTAAGAGCTATTGAGGAGTCATGTTGCAAACGTGTTGAATGTCAAAAGATGAGTCGCAAGCCACACTTTAAAAATCCCCTAATACCTCTATTAGGGGTGTAACGGTTCACAGAAGTCACGGTTCGGTTCGTACCTCGGTTTGGGGGTCACGGTTCGGTACGGTTCGGTACAACAACAAAAAAGCAAAAAAAGTCCCAAATGCATAATTCCAGGTTTGTTGTTATTTATGTTTGAACAGTAGTGCAAGTTTCAGTTTGAAAATAAAGAACTCTGACATTTTGAATAATTAACTGTATTAAACAGTTAAAAACAAACCACACACTCAGATGGCCATATTATCTATAATGGCTGATGTCAAACTAAAAGGTTTCATCAAGCTGTAAAACTAAAAAGGATGTCTTGAAAATATTAAATCATAAATAATAAGAAAGTGTTTCAAGTCGTTGAAAAACATTATGCCAAAAGCTTCCGTTATTTATTTTGGTCTCTCGACTTTCATGTCTCTTGGCTTCTTAAAAACAGCGGGGATCAGCCGCTGAACTGCTGTTGTCTTTTGCCGGCTCCGGTGAGTGGCACATCTGGGTGATGCCTTCTGATATGATGTAGCATGTTTGTGTTCCCATTAGCATACCGCACCGCTATCGAACAACGGCGACACACCGTCCTCGTCCGATCCACCACTCGCACTCCATCGTTGTTGTAGTCCACAGGGAACCCGAAACGTTCCCACACAGCTGATTTAAGAGAAGCAGGCGGGTTCTAGCTCCTGTGTGTGAGATCTGAAATCGCCATACTAACTTTTCTTTTTCTTGTATTTAGTTTGTTTTGTTGTTGTTGTTTCTTCTTGTTCTTCATTTGTTGTTTAAGGGTGGCTGGCAAACAGCTTTTACCGCCCCCTGGATTATATATAGTGTAGTGGATACTGCCCTGAATTACTTTTTTCCCACTCGTAAAAAAAAGGCGTATTTGCCGTGTGACTGCATGTGCCGAACCGTGACGGTACGGGACGAATACGGATACCGTTACACCCCTAACCTCTACCGATAATCAATGTACCATTTTCTCGCATTGCCATGGACTTAGTGGGACGGCTGGAGAAGTCTGCCAGGGGACATCAGTATATTCTTGTGATCCTTGACTATGCAACCAGGTACCTGGAGGCCATTCCCTTGAGGAACATGACAACAAGAGTGAATGCACGGGAGCTGCTTCACCTGTTCAGCCGAGTTGGGATTCATAAAGAGATGCTAACAGACCAAGGCACTCCCTTCATGTCCAAGGTAATGAAGGATCTCTGCAGGCTCTTCAAGGTAAAGCAGCTTCGTACATCTGTCTACCATCCTCAGACAGACGCGTTGGTAGAACGCTTTAACAAGACATTGAAATCCATGTTAAAGAAGGTTGTTGACAAGGATGGTCGTAACTGGGACCAGCTTATACCCTATGTCCTGTTTTCAATCAGGGAAGTTCCACAGGCTTCAACCGGTTTCTCCCCCTTCGAGCTGCTGTACGGCCGACAGCCCAGAGGACTTCTCGACATCGCAAAGGAAGCCTGGGAGGAGCAACCAAGTCCCCCATCGGAGCCTGATTGAGCATGTAGAGACGATGCAGACGCATATGAAAGATGTCTGGCCCATGGTCAGAGAGCACATGGCTCAAACCCAAGAAGCCCAGAGGAAAGTGTATAACAGAGGTGCCCAACCGTGGGAGTTCCTGCCAGGGGATAAAGTGCTTGTCCTGGTCCCGACCACAGAACAGACATTCCTGGCATCATGGCAAGGACCCTATTAAGGAGCAGAGAAGGTAGGACCAGTCAATTACAAGGTACGCCAACCCGGCTGTCGCAAAACATTCCAAATCTACCATGTTAACCTGTTACGCCCGAGAGGCACTGCTGTGTTGTTCTTCCCCGGTTGTGTTTCCCTCTTCTCCAGACAATGAGGTGGCCGAGGTTGAATACAGTCCAGGGCTGTCCAAAGCTCAATTACAGCAAACCAAGGAGCTGGTTCAGCAGAGTTTGGATGTGTTCTCAGTACGACCTGGACGCACATCGATGGTGGAACATCAAATCTACACAGAGCCGGGCCAAAAGGTAAAGGTGCGGCCCTACCGGGTGCCGGAGGCAAGACAATCCATTGACCAAGAATTGCAGAAAATGCTGGCTATGGGAGTGATTGAAGAATCTCCCCAACCCACTCTCTTCAGTCTGCGGACAAATGACACAACTTTACACATTGGAAATGCGTGCAATAGATACGCAGAAGTCCGAATTTGCGCATATGATACGCCAACCATTCCCATTGAGATCTGAGGCCGAGTTTTGCGTGCATATGATACGCCACATTTTGTGCATGCACCACTTATTTTTGTCCGGTCGGTTCTTGGTAGACCGGAAGCTGTGTGGTTCATAAAAAAATGTTCTTACTCAATACCAAGCCATGATTATTGTTTTTATTTTAAATCGTATAATGTCAGACTTTTGTTGCCGTCTGTGAGGAATAGAAATGAGGCTCAGAGCCACAGAATAATGGAGTCTGTATTTCTTTTAATCTTTTTTACCTTCTAATTTGTTATTTCTTTCTAAATAACACACTGTTATTTACTCACCAATAACAAACAATTATCCTTGTTTTTATTTATTCGTTTGATTCTATAATCTTGGGCTTTTTAGCATGCTTTTTAGCCGTAAATAAAGTCACCGGAAACAGACACCACAAACCCACTGAACTGATTACCCAAGATCCTCAGCTTGAAGCTTGGGGATGTTTTAGCCGCAATGCACGTAGGTATATCGAAAAGATTCAGAGTATAGGATGGCGAAGGACACTGCAAGGGCAAGGCAAGCAAGGCCATGGCAAGGCAAGGCAGGCAAGGCAAGGCATGAGCAGGCAGGCAGGGCAAGGCAAGGCAGGGCAGGGCAAGGCAAGGCCCAATAGCAAGGCAGGCAAGGCAACGGCAGGCCAAGGCAAGAAGGCAGCAAGGCAAGGCAAGTCAAGGCAGGCAAGGCTAGGCAAGGCAAGGCAAGCAAGCAGGCAAGTTTATTTTTATAGCACTTTTCAACACAAGGCAATTACACTACCCTTAATCCTGCTTATCGGTTTGGGCTACAGGGGGGTCCCGTTGACAAACCCCGTGAATAATCCTTCAAGCACTGGGATTGGATGTTGGAGTGGCGCCAAGGTTACGTCGAGCGTCAAGCTCTTTGAAATGAGAACGGAAACCACGGCAGGATTATTCAAATCCCCCAGAATTCACATGCTGGCTATTGTGTTTAGCAAACATGTTCTCTATGGCAGGTTCTCTACTGGAATTGTAGTTTTAAAAGACGTTTTGCCAAAATTAGAAGTTGAAAGTATTAAACGGTGTACAGACCTGGAGGTTCAGGCGAAGGGAAACACATTGTGGTGTACACATTTAAAACCATGTTAATAAATTATTGGGTGTTGAAAATCACTTGTGTCCATAATGGGCGCATTAATATATACCCACACGAAGCTCATTGATATTTGTATTTGTACTCACTACATTATTTTAGTTACTTTGAAGATTCTGATTAATGATGTGAAATATAAACAACCCGTAATTAGTGTTGGATACTGCAAGGAGAGTATTGTGTGAAAAGAAATTGTCAAGATGTTGTTTAAGTGCTTAATTTTTATGATCCACGTCACCAGATTCAGTTTTGGCAGCAGTTCTCATGTTTGTCGGAGAAGTCTTCTCTTCAGGGCTCTTTAAATAGAGAACTACGGCAGATATGTAATATGTAATGCAGTTCGAACGTGTATTACACAATGATGTTTATGTGATGAACTTGCCAAAGAGGAAAAGCAAGGAACACTCGGAATAAAAGTAATATTTCATTTAAAAAAAAATGTTTTCGGATTTCACATCGCATAAACACCCCAATCCCTGCGTTGCATGCGGCAAACATTCAATCACCGAGCGGAGAATCTTGCTACGTCTGTTTCCGGTATGTTTTGACGGATGTATTTTGTTATAGTAACATCGACTTTAATAGATGAATGTAGTCTTTGTTTTACTAAAAGAGGTGTCGACTAGCTGGGGCAAAAGAAAATCGGCGAAATCGGTGGACTATTACAAAATAAATCATTATTATATTAATATTGACAATAACCAGACCGTCTTGGTAGAGCATTTGCTTGGCATTTCCGGGTATTTCTCACTGGTTGGGCCATGATAACACATACCGTAATCCAGTTTTTTAGTGGATATAAATCAATGTATTACTTTCTCAAAGTCATTAAAATAAAAGGAAAGGCTTGCCTGTGCTCATGTCTTAGCTGAAAGAATCTGGGATTTTACCACAGAATTAATCTGTTGTCCAGTTTAAAATCACGATCATTCCGTTACAGGCTGGTAAGGTGACAATGTTTCACTCATGGGAAAGAGAATCAGCACAGGGGGGGCATTGGGGCCTCCACTTGGTCCAAATATTATCACCTTCTGTCTTTTTCACATTGAATTTTAAAAAGGTTCAAGGCCATTAGGCTTGATGTCCTGAGACATTCGACAGAACACAAGGGAACAAGGGTATGCTACTGCACTGTAATAAATGATAAGTTGACTTTACTGAAAAATATCTAGGAAACCGGTTGCACTTAAAAAGTGAAGTCAATGGAACTATTAGTATTAAGTGTACTTAACTTAATATATTCTTGTTAAGTTAACTTTTAGTTTGGTTCCATTAACTTAATTTTGTTTAGTTCTTCCAACTTAAAAAAGTTCAGCCAAACCAAGTTCCTCTGTTACCTTTACGAAAGCTAAACCAGGAAGTGTTCTAGCACACCATGTGACGCATCTGAACGAATCACGTTGTCAGAAATTGTCCCACGCCATTCGATCCTCAGTCTCCGGCCTTCTCTCCATTCCCTATTCACGCCTCCGCACCTTCGGGGACCGTGCCTTCCGTGTCACTGCCCCTCCCACCCTCTGGAACTCCCTCCCTGTTGAAATCCGTACCGCCCCTTCACTGAACATCTTCACTTCAACCCTGAAAATTCATCTGTTCAACAAAGCCTTCCAACATTAACTCACTGCAATGTAACACTTCCATTTCTGCCCCCTGTTTTATGTCTTGTATATGTCTTGTTATATGTTCATTGTTAAGCGACCTGGGTTGATGAAAGGCGCTATATAAATTAAAGTTATCATTATTCATTCAGTTTAACTTTTCTATCGTCCACAGAGCTGGAGCCAAACATGGGAATGCAGATGCTCTGTCCCGGAGAGACGCCCTTTGGACCATGGTCGCCTCTCCTAGACCAGAAGTAAAGTGTAAGGGGCTGAAAGGCAGGGTAGTTGGAGGCACCTCCATTCCCAACAGGTGGCTCCACCCTCTCCCAATCGGCAGTATTCGGAGCAGGTTTGGAAACCCACAGAGAGATTCAGTTTGGTGTGGCACATGGAGGGAGCATGAGGCGCCCAGGCTGAGAACACGTTTTTGTAAGCTGGTCAATCGGTTTTGAAGGTGTTTTTTTATTTGGGTAACAATAAAGCCCTTTTTGGATTTAACCACTGGCTCCGTCTTGATTGCTGCACGACCGCTTTTCTCTTTTGTCAGCCCAGTCCTGTTACAGGTGGAAAAATAAACATAGTAAGAGGAATTCAGTTGTAGAATCAGAGCCAGTTTAGAACTACTGTAAAATATTTAAAAATACTAAATAGAAACTGACTGCACAGATTTAGCGTAAGTGCAGTGACCTTCACTCTCCAGGAGTTACCCAACTTATAAGAAAATACCATTCTTTTGTTATTTTTTTACACGAATGGATGATTGCTATCCACATGAATGCTTATCAGTCTGCCGCTTGCCCTTATGTGAGAATGCTGTTCATTGACTCAAGTAAACCACTACATATTCAACTAAACTTGAGAGTCCTTGTCCGAGTTACTCTGGATACACATTGTCTTTCTCTTCAGTAGAAACTGATATCCATTTCCTATAAAAGATCTCTTGGTGAATGCTCACAATCATCACATTTCATTTCCCTCACCTTTTGTAACAAGACGCTTCACTCTCCTGTTTCAAAAAGACGAGTTTGCAATGAAATAATTTGGCTTTTATTTCATTTTTTTATTCTTTTTCAATGCTGCATGGTTCCAGAAACACTCCTACTGAATAATCCTAATTCAGATTCAGATGGAAGTTCTGTGTCCTTTTTTGTAATTTCGGGGCTTATATGACTGGTCCTTTGAACCCCGTCGGCTTTGGCTTCGGCTTCGGCTTCGGCTTCGGCTTCGGCTTCCGCTCGGCTTCCGCTTCCGCTTCTGCTCCGGCTTCCGCTCCGGCTTCCGCTCCGGCTTCCGCTCTGGCTTCCGCTCCGGCTTCTGCTCCGGCTTCCGCTCCGGCTTCCGTTCCGGCTTCCGCTTCGGCTCCGCTTCGGCTTCCGCTTCAGTTTCCCCCCCCGCTCCAGCTTCAGCTTCCGCTCCGGCTTCCGCTTCCACTCTAGCTTCTGCTCCGGCTTCCGTTTCGGCTCCGCTTCGGCTCCGCTTCCGCTCCGGCTTCCGCTCCGGCTTCCGCTCCGGCTTCCGCTCCGGCTTCCGCTTCGGCTCCGCTTCCGCTTCCGCTTCAGTTCCGGCTTCAGTTTCCCCCCCCGCTCCAGCTTCAGCTCCACCTCCACAGGGAAATGGTCACTGACCTTCTTTGCCTGAAAGAAACAGAGAAAACATTTTAGAAACTACATTTCTATTTGTTATTTTTCCAACTTGGCCTACAGAACAAAGTCTCAGTTAAACTTCTAACAGGTGGTTTATTTGCACAAGATGTTTTTTTAGACCGTCAACTCAATAGTTCATAAAAATGAAAGAAATCACAAGCTAGTGATCGTGTAATCTAGTTCCTGACTGTAGTGACTACTCCTGTCAAAAAGTTATTTGGTTGTTAGGTTAATTGTTAATTGTTATTATTGTTAGATGTTAGGTTAATAAAGTTATTAGGCGTGCAGAATGCACACCTAATAACTTTATCTGTTGTACCTCAAGTTTACAGCACTGTCTCACCAGTTGTTGTCTGACATATCAGACTCGCTCATCCACCGTGACATCAGACGTCAGAGCAAAGGACACGTCTTGAAATTGCTGTTTTGTGTTGGTTTATTTTAGTTACGTACACTTAGGGTGAATTACTTTAGTTAAATGAGTGAGATTCTAAGTATGGCTCACATAATTTGAAGTGTCTGATGCACTTTATAATTTGAATTTATACAATACAAATGTGTTTATTGATTGATGGTTAAATGAGTAAATGCTTCACATGCAGTGTTGGGTGTAACGTGTTACAAAAGTAACGGAGTTACAGTAATGTATTACTTTTTGCTGTAACGAAGTAATGTAACGCATTACTAATGAAATGTGGGTAATATACTACCCGTTACGTAACGCAGTTACAAGTTACAACACGTTTTAACCCAAATGAAATGGTGTCTCATCAACGTGTATCTTAGACCCGATTCCAACTAAGCTGTTAAAGGAAGTTTTTCCATTAATTAGCACTTATTTATTAAATATTATGAATATGTCATTATTATCAGGCTATGTTCCACAATCATTTAAAGTAGCAGTGATAAAACCTCTTCTTAACCTGTTCAGCCCTGAGCCTGTTGTTCAGGTCTCATGCTCGAAAATGACATTCCCAGAACAAATGACCATATCTTCTAAAAGGGTTAAATTAATAATCTTTTTTCTCAAAGTAATGATAAACCTGTGAGTTGGATGTAGAAAAGTCAGAATCAATATAGATGTTTTTTATTTTAAAGAAAATTCAGATTGAACACAGTAAAAAACTGCAAATTATAGTGTCCGCCCAAACATTATTTTTTACTTATAGTGGGCGTTGGACGCTGATCTTTTTTTTAACACTAGAACCGCCAACGGGTACATTTTACCCGCAGCTGTTTTTTTATTGTATGTAACTTTTTTTCAATAAAATATTAACGTCTCCCAGTCCGTAACTTTTCCTGAAAGTGTGTCATGTAACACCGTGTGTTGTCCACTTATTTGGAGCATGATCTTTTTTTTTAATAGTCTAATAAATATAAAATCATTGCCAGTCTTATCAGTTGCAAGTGTGTTGTAATAATGACAACAACATAATACATTTCACACTAATTATAATACAAAATAAAAACGATTTCCTTAAAGAATTATGATTCGTCATCACGCTCGTGACCCCGCGGCGAGCTGGGGGTGTGTCAGTGACACACCCACGGCGAGCCAGCTCGCCGCCCGCCAATTTTGCGGCAGCTCTTTTCCTCAGAACGCTAAGGAAAAAGCTCTATAATGGCAGGCAAACATTTTTTACTTGACTTCTTTTCTAAAAAGAATATAATTCACAAGAAGAAAGAGGCTAGCACCACCGAAGCTACAAGTGAAGCTGCTACTAGTACTACAGTATATCATCAGAAGAGCCGCCTAAAGACGTAGATAATGATAGCACTAAGGTCAACGTTAGCTGCGCTAGCAACGTTCCCCTGGCTAGCTCAAGCTCACCTTTCCCAGAGGCATGGACGGAGGAGATGTGGCGGAGGAAACAAGAGGCATATCCGTGGCCGTGGATAGACTGCAAAGCTGGGAAACTGGGCTGCAAAGTGTGTTCATCCAATTCGGATTTATCAGTCTAGGTGTGTGTGTGTGTGTGTGTGTGTGTGTGCGTGCGTGCGTGCGTGATGCGTGCGTGCGTGTGTGTGTGTGTGTGTGTGTGTGTGTGTGTGTGAGTGTGTGTGTGTGAAAAGCAGCGATGTCTGCTTATTTGCAATGTAGGCTACGCCTAATCAGAATTATGTCAAGTCCAGATTCAATGTTGTTTGCATAAGTATTTTTCGTTTGGTTTATTTAATAAGTTAATTTTGTTTTACCCCGGTAGTTTCTGTGGACCTGTCTGCCCGTTTTGTGAGTGCACTGCTGTGGCATTGTTTGAGATAACCTAATTAAAAATAGCGTCCCCCCAGTAAAAAAATCCCCACTACACTACTGGTGAAAACTAACCTTGGATGATGGTAAGGTAGACTAAAAGCTTTAGGAATCCAAAGTACAATATATAATAATTACCCTGTATCAAGATTGAATGCAAAAAAAGAGACATTTGACCTTTTTAGAGAGGTTTAGCAAAATAAAAAAATACACCTCTGAGGTGATTTGGGTGGAAATGGGGGGTTTTCCGTTTCTCTGGAACCCATTGGTCGATTTTGGTGATTGACATCTCTTTCTGAACGTTAGAGCCAATAGAATCGAAGGGGAATCTCCCCACTCACAAACATGGTAAAACAAAAAGGTGGGGGCTTCGCTCACACAGTTTTGCACCAGAGTGAAGCTGTCTCTAGCTCTGACTTCTAGAAACGGAAAAGCAGGTTTATTGCTTATGGATTATCAGAACTCATTCAAAGTGACACAGACACATTGGATTAATTTATGGATTAACTTCAGCAGCGTTTTTATCGTTTTAATGCCATTGAAGACCAGTTTTGACCAGACTACGGCACAGGTGAGCCATGTTAGCGGTTTTAGCTACCTAGCTCCATATGTGTTGATGTCTGTTCTTGTTGTTATCTCCGAGAGTTTGTATAATTGAGAGATAATGAAGGGTACCCCTCGATTCTGTGTCCCCTCACGATGTGAAACGATGTGTTGTTGGATGTGCAAATATAAATAATAAGGTTTTGTGAGTGAATTTCGGTGCAGTCATCTGTTAGCATTTTTTGCTCGTTGCTAGTTCAGAGGCTCAGCGTTAGCATTGTGTTTTTTTTTGTTTTTTTTAAATACAAAATGATCAGTTAGATGACTTTCTTCCCGTTACATGGATATAAAACATTCATAGTTTATTAAATGAACATGCCCTCAGACACTGTTTCCTGTAAGACAGTGGTTTTCAAACTGTGGGGCGCGACCTCTGGTGGGTCGCGGAGGTACTGCAGGGGGGGGCGCGGGGAGATTTTTTTATTTTATTATTTTCTCCTTTTAGCTTTGTGAAGCACCTTGAGATTATGTTGTTTTTAAAGTGTGCTATATAAATCAAATGTATTATTATGATTAGTCAATTGTAAACAAACACTGCTGGAAAATATCTCATTGGTCAGAGACCTGTGGCATAATGCTGCCTTTTGCAACATCCTACTTGTGTGACATAGGCTTTTCTGCTGTTGCTGCCATCAAAACGAAATACAGATCAAAGCTGAACATTGAGATTGAACTGAGAGTGACAGTCTCAAAACAACAGCCCCGCTTTGAGAAGATCTGCAAGGGAAAGCAAGCACACGCAAGTCATTGATAGGCGTATGTGTGGAATAGGAATGGTAAAGTGATGTGATCGTTTGCAACCTGCAGTAGAAATAGTAGTTCATTAATATATTTTCCTTAAAGAAATTTGAATTTAAAAATCTACTGCTCAGAAGGCCTGCTAGTTTTAATTTGGCTAAATTAATTCACAGTATCCATTACAAGCACTTTTGTTCATGTGTAATCCATAATAAAATAGAAAATGATAGTTGGATGATCTTTGTATCTTCTTATTATTAGTAGAGAAAATGTAATGTTTTTAAAACAATATACAATTAATACCAATATAGATGGGAACCGGGTTGGGGGGGTCCCGAAAATATTTCCAATTACCCAAGGGGGGCCCGACTGAAAAAGTTCGGGAACCACTGCTGTAAGATGTTGCAGGAGCGCCCCGGTACCGGATTTTCAGTCTGGCTTAGAACACATATAGCACAGAGACAGCTCTGGTTAAAGTCACAAATGACATTTATAGCCTCGACAAGGGACTTGTCTCTATTCTTGTTTTGCTCGATCTCAGTGCTGCATTTGATACTATCGACCATGACATCCTATTGCAAAGACTAGAGCACTTGGTTGGCATACAGGGAACTGCTTTAGGCTGGTTTAGGTCCTATCTATCTGACACTCTCAGTTTGTACGTGTTAACGATGAATCTTCCACGCAAACCAAAGTTAGCCATGGAGTGCCACAGGGCTCAGTGCTCGGACCTATTTTGTTCACATTATATATGCTTCCGTTAGGCAATATTATAAGGAATCACTCTGGACATTGTCATTGTTATGCGGATGATACCTATAATATGATGATTATATCTATCAATCAAGCCTGATGAAGTTAATCATCTAAATACAATTCAAGACTGCCTCAAGGACTTCAAAACGTGGATGACCTTACATTTTTTTATGTTAAACACGGCCAAAGGTTATCGTACTCGGCCCAAAGAATCTATGAAACAAACTATGTAAGGATATACTAACTATGGATGGCATTAATTTGGCCTCCAGTGAGACTGTAAGGAATCTTGGTGTTATATTTGGTGTTATATATATCAGGATTTATCCTTTAACGCCCACATAAAATCAATCTCAAGGACCGCCTACTTCCATCACCGTAACATTGCAAAGATCAGGCATATCTTGCCTCAAAGCGATGCAGAGAAACTAGTCCATGCATTTGTTACTTCTAGGCTGGATTATTGTAACTCTTTACTATCAGGGAGTACCAAGAAGTCAGTCAAGTGGCTTCAGCTGATTCAAAATGCTGCGGCTCGTGTACTAACCAGAGTTAGGAAGAGGGACCACATTACTCCTGTTCTGGCTGCCTTACACTGGCTCCCTATAGAACACAGGATAGAATTTAAAATTCTTCTTCTCGCCTACAAAGCCCTTAATGGGCAGGCGCCATCTTACCTTAAAGAACTCATTACACCCTGCTGGCCTACTAGGGCATTGCGTTCCAAGAATGCAGGGTTGTTGGTTGTTCCTTGAGTCTCTAAAAGTACAATGGGAGCCAGAGCCTTTTCTTATCAAGCTCCACATTTGTGGATTCAGCTTCCAGTTTGTGTTCGGGCGGCAGACACCCTATCCGTTTTTAAGAGTGCGCTTAAGACCTTCCTTGTTGATAAAGCTTATAGTTAGGGCTGATTAGATTCAGCCCCTAGTTTTGCTGATATAGGCTTAGTTTGTCGGGGGACATCTCACTTCTTCCTTCTCTCTGTCTGTACCTGTGTCCTCTCATGGGGACATCTCACTTCTTCCTTCTCTCTGTCTATACCCGTGTACTCTCATGTTCCCATTAACCCAGCTTCCCCAAATGTCTTTCTTTTTGGTGTCTATCTACGCCCTGGATCCTGAGTCGTGGCCGTGCCTGTTCCTGTGGTCCTGGATCCTGAGTCCTGGATTTCGATTCGTGGCTGAACCTGTCTCTGCGGTCCTGCCTGACTCTCACCATACTACTTCCCTGATGGCTCACACAGGATTGTTGACATCCTCGTAGATTCATCTTCCTATTATACACACACGCATTTCCAAACATTTGGACTACCTATGTTCTAAATGTATTATCTTTTCAATTTACACACGGCATCTATTGCAGTCTGTCCGTCCTGGAGAGGATCCTTCCTCTGCTGCTCTCCCTGAGGTTTCTCCCATGTTCCTTTAAACTGTGGGTTTTCTCCGGAAGTTTTTCCTTGTACGATGTGAGGGTCTAAGGACAGAGGGTCTAAGGATAGAGGGTCTGAGGACAGAGGGTCTGAGGACAGAGGGGCTAAGGACAGAGGGTCTAAGGACAGAGGGTCTGAGGACAGAGGGTCTGAGGACAGAGGGTCTAAGGACAGAGGGTCTAAGGACAGAGGGTGTCGTATTGTCATACTGATATTCTGTACAAACTGTGAAGTCCACTGAGACAAATGTAACATTTGTGATATTGGGCTATAAAAATAAACATTGATTGATTGAAAAATTCACCAACATCGCGAGACAGTCCGACATCACAGAAAAATTGTACGGGAAGATTAGTTATTCTGGTGTTTACGTAATCAGTCATTAACCCCCGACAGGCTGATCTTCATGAGCCTGAAGAGAGTTATTTTCCCCAAAATGACCATGTCGCTGCCAGATACTAAACAAACGAAGGAATCGACTTAAAATGATCGTATTTCTTCCACTAATAAAAGAACTCCGTCCCACGGCGCACCAACAACTTTACGGCAGCACTGTCCAACTCTCTTCACAGTTTCTGATCCACTAATCCTTACATTACAGAGCCCATACCGTGTTCCAGTTAGTGTTCACTTCTTGTCTGTCTTCCTCTGTTCATTTATCTGCTGTCCAGCGCTCCGTCTCTTAACCTATTTTCCTTTCTCTTTCTTGATCCTCCTTAGCAACGGCATGCCAGCGGTCTGTAGCCTACTACTGTATTAACAACGTGTCACATGTTTTGAAATGTTCATAATCGAGTATTCAACTAAGCCGTGTAATAGCTGTTAGTAGCCTTAAGGGCCTAAACCAGGGGTGCCCAACCTTTTTTGAACTGAGAGCTACTTTTAAAGTTGCCAGTCTGCAGAGATCTACCAGTCCAAGTAGATGAGGCTTACTAATAAGACAACTCAGATCTGAAGCTACACAGGAATCTGCTGCCAAAGTGCAATAAAAGAGACAACATTAATAAAATCAAACCCTTTTTTTGTTACATTTTAGTCGAGTATAAAAAGAAATGCCTTTTAAAATAGGATGCAGGCAACACGAGCTTCTGAACCTGAACTGATGACAGACTATCATCAATTTAAGTTTGCATTCTTATACCATTTTGTACAATAATTATGAATGAGTTCAAACAAACTCAAACTCACAGCTGATTAATAACGGTATCTAACTTGAGTTTTTATCATTTCAAAAACCTGTTGAAATGCTGCAGTTATTTTTATTACGCGTCGCAGCCTCCAGGAAAGCTTCTTTCACAACTTCGCCGTCTTTGAAAGACTTCATGTGTTTCTCCAGAACGTGACTGGCACGATGAGATGCTCTGGAGCAGCCTTGCTCTTGTTGTTGGGCCTGCTGAAAATGGACTGCTGTGCATTTAGCTGTCCTCTCAGGCCCCTCCCCTTTAGCTGTCCTCTCAGGCCCCTCCCCTTTTGGAGCGTAGGGAAGAATTGGGAGGGAATTCCGTCTCGTAGCGTTTGTGCACTGTTTCAAAATTACCCTTCTTCGATAAAGCCACGCTCGCATTGATGAGACAGATGGACTTTGAATTGGAATAAATACAAATAATCATCCTCCCACTCGGAGTGAAAACTATATATTTTGGGCTTGTTTGCTTCTGCCATAATTGCGGTCTTGTGTGTGTGCGGACTGTCACTCCTGTTGACACGGACAACGTCAGTGAAATAGTGCCCACTGCCCAACAGCCACGCCCCCACACATGGGGTCACGCCGGCCAATCACAAAGCTTTGGTACGTTCAAGTGCATTATTCTGGCACATGAAGATTATGTTATAGGACATTAACGATAAAACAGAATATTGTTGTTCTATTTTTAGACACATCTCGCAATCGACTGGGAATCTCCCCGCGATCGATCGACTGGTTGGGCACCCCTGGCCTAAACAGTTGCTGCACTAAACTACTTTTCAGCATTTAAAATACCTGGCCATTATTTTGAGGTTATTTTGGTGAAAGTAACTCAAAAGTAATATAAAAGTAACTCATTACATTTCAGAGACAGTAATAAGTAATATGTACTGTATTACATCTAGGAAGTAACTTGCCCAACACTGTTCACATGTACTGACTTCTGAACATGCCATTTACATGTGTGTTGTTTCAATGAAATGCGTCACTCAACAAGATGCGCTGGCGAGGAGGATGTCGTGAGACAGCGTCACGCAAATTTGAAGATCGAGATGAAAACACTTCGCCACAAATGTTTTTGTCTTTCCGCGTCTTTGAATTGACTCTACATGTAATCGTGGCGCGGTCCAGTGTGAACGTACCTCCTTCAGATCATATGCCTGCCTGAAGTCAAAGACCTTAGCGCTGCCTGGCACCACTCCCTGGTTCATTTCATCGCTGACGACAATCCTGCAGAAACAGGAAGAGAGGTGGGATTAAGAGTGTGTGTGTGTGTGTGTGTGTGTGTGTGTGTGTGTGTGTGTGTGTGTCTGTGCGTGTGTGTGTGTGTATGTGTGTGTGTGTGTCTGTGCGTGTGCATGCAAGTGTCTTCATGATTATCTGTGTGTGTTCACCTGTCGTGAGTCTGTATAGTCTTTTCTGCCAATGTTGTGGCAACGTCATTGATCAGCCAGTGGAAGGTCTTGTCGGTGAAGAGGCGGATATCCTTCCAGTCATCTTTTCCTACATACCTGCTGCCTGCGTTGAAGTCTCCGAGCACCATGATGTTCTGCAGGCAGAGGGAAACGGCTCACACTGATTATGTTAGAACTGGATCAGAATAATGTCATGGTAATGGGAGAATCTGAAAAACACACATGTAAACGCCCCCGATCTAAACGTTGCTCTCTGTCGTCCACTCTTTTTACACAGAAGCGGCTGAACTCACGCTACCTGAACAAACTGCTGAGTCATGATGGAGATCTAAGTTCATATTCAGACGTTTTATTTGACAATTCTTTTTGAAAGATCTCTTCTTTTGTTTTGATCACATCGGCAGATATGGACCTCCATAGTAATATATATATATATATATATTTATATATATATATATATAGTAATATGTTTGTAACACAGTTTAGCTAAAGAATTAAGTTGGTGTGTGTGTGTGTTTCTACGGTTGTATTGTATGTCTCGTACGGGGTATTACATTGTTCTTCCATTTTTCTCTGGCAGCCTCCACCACGTCAACAAGGGCATCAATTTCTTCCACAGCGGATTCCGGTTTGGTGTGAATGGGGATCAGAACAAAGTCCTCACAGCTGGAGACCAGGAGAGAGAGAGGAGTGAATGGAGAGAGACAACGACAACAGAAGAAATACCGCTAAAGTAAGTAAATGAACTTCGTCACATTCACCCACGAATACAAAAGCAGGTATTTTAAATGCGGCACTGACTCAGGTGAATGTGGCAGAAGATATTAGACCGACTGAATGCTAGAGTTGTTTAAAGTGGTGTTGGTGACGGACAGACCTCGGGACCTCCTCTCACACAGTCTGGGCTCAGTTCTCTAGAATAGTTGAGATAATCTACATTTCCAGTGAAAGAACAGTCTCTCCTGTCATACCGGTCTCTGTGGAGGAAAACTTGACGACGAAGGGCGGTCTGTCGAAGCCTTTGACATCGTATTGGAAGCTGCCTTTCTCGGACACCGTCTCCTTCCTGCAGAGGAAAGATGGAACTCTTAATGTTGAAGACGTCTCCAAACAGTGGATCGAGTTCATGGACTCTTTCTCATGGTCACATATTCTCAACTCCTGGAGCATTTCCTATCTTTATCAAACACGTCGTTTCTCTTTCTGCTCCCTGGTATTATCAAAGCAATCCATCCAAACGATCATTTCACTGTTGGTGCTTTGCTTTTGTGTTTTACCTGTAGAGGAAGAGGTATCTCTCCTTATGGTTGGCGGGACCCAGGGGGTTACTGACTATGTGTCTGAACTGATCAGAACCGCTGGGGAAACACACACACACACACACACACACACACACACACACACATAACTTTTATATTGATGATATTGCAATTCCAATATGAGAGGAAATATATGAATGTATGATAGTATGAAGTGTATCTGTATGAGGTCTATAGAATACTGTTTGTAGGCCAGGACTTCTCCACAATACTTCATTCAGATATTTTCTCTCGTTTAGCCAAATAGTGCGATTACTGAGATTTGGATATTGCAGCAGTCAAGATAACATTTAGAGGAAGGAAGCAGCCCTCACAGTCTGCGCGTCTGTGTGTTAGAATACTGGGTCTGCTCTTCATAAGTCTTACTCGTTAACAAGATCCATGAGTCTGTCTGTTACTTTCCCATCTGGATCGAGGACCTCCTGGATCAGAATGATGTCATAGCGAAGGACGATCTGAAGGAAAAAAACAAACAGATTTAAGTTATTGAAGCAGTGACGTCATATTTAATTAATGGTCTACTTTAATGTTAACAAAACAAAGTGGTGTACCAGCAAATCCTATTTTGAATTAATTGTTGTTCTAGGTAGGAGCAGACTACGAATTCTACACATTAACATAGGCAGTACTACTTTTTTTCATATTAGCTCAGTATTTTCAGTTATTACTTTGCCAAGACAACAAGAAAAAACTAATAATAAATTCCAATACATTTTCAGACCTCTTTGATGATATTCATGACTTCTTTGTTCTGGGATTTCTTGTCCCCAAACTGTTGGATGTTGAAGGCTCCAATCAGCAGACAGGAGGTGACATGCAGCAGGGCCGAGAAGAGACCCAGAGCCCAGAGCAGACGCATCCTGGGACTAACAGGTCAGAGGCATATATAGTTAGAAATGCTTATAATCACTGTTGAAGCGGTTATCATTCTAAATCTTGACTGTAGGACAGATGGACAGTTATCATGCAATAGTTATACTGTGATCCGCCTGATCCTGAACGCAGTCTTTTCCCGCTGTTGGAGCATTTACTCAGGCAATGTCCTGACGTACAATTTACTTTTTTACATTTCTACTCCACGACATCCAAAAGCTAGTATTGTTCTAGTTCCTCCACGACATTTATCCACCTGCTTTTTACATCTGAAAGTATTTGTTGGAGCCATTTTCATTTCTTTACTATGGTCTGAATGTTAGGCTTAACAATAACATAAAGATTACACTCTTAATCCTTTATTTTTGTGAGTCATACTATGGTTTAAAATATATTAATTGAAGGCGGTAAAGTGTTACTCTGAAGCGAGGAAATGT
The DNA here is from genome assembly GCA_036324585.1 of Champsocephalus esox. Classification (NCBI taxonomy): domain Eukaryota; kingdom Metazoa; phylum Chordata; class Actinopteri; order Perciformes; family Channichthyidae; genus Champsocephalus; species Champsocephalus esox. The sequence goes on along the minus strand of CM070491.1, from coordinate 37,567,582 downwards.
GACTTCCTGTTTCTATGCCGTCTGGACCAATGAATAGAGCTCATCTGATTCAACAACGACCTCCGCTACATGTCTTTGGAAACAAAGAGAGATGCGTGAACCCCACAGCCCGACAGAGAGGGCTACGACATGTAGACACGGATTAAAACGCCACCACAGCATTCACGCTTCCCTCCAGGCGAGTTCCCCATGAACTCTAAAGCGATGCAGCATTACTGTCTTTCTCATGTCTCTGCAGCACTTACAACAGTCTGTCTTATGTACAGCTGATCTTCAGTGCCTGCATGATCACATGTGTTCTGAACGTGTGTCTTCATTGATGATTTCACCTGTTGCATTCAGACACAATGACCTTCTACGCAAAGACAGACAGATTTAACATCAGCAAGATACTTTAATTTCTATAAAAAGTTAATGCATTGGGTCAGCTGTAGTGAGTTCATTCAGTGACGGAGCGTTCTCACACTGTCAGCTGTGGACAGCAGGTACTGCAAGAATACACACATGTACTCTTTAGTTTATCTTATTGACTGACCACGCTTTGCCCATTCTGTCTGGACGGTTTATATTTATTATATTTTCATGCTAATACTTTTCTATTAACTTGAGTAACATTAAAGGTGGGGTGGGTAATTTTGGAGAAACCAGCTCGAGTGCGCTAGAATTTGAAAATACACAACCGGAAGAAATCTGCCACTTCCTCACAGAGCCCCTCCTCCAACACACATGAACGCACACATTTAATTTAATTTAATTTGTCCCGCTCATGGTACGCAAAACCAAATGTACAATAATTGCCACAAAACATGACTACCAAAACACCGTTGACATGACCAATGAGGGCACGAGATGAGTTTGTGCCAAGATGGAAGGCTGACACGCTCCGGTACTTCTAAAAGCATCACCACACCCTGCATATAACGGAACATCAGAGAAAACCAAACCAATATCAAAAACTAAGATATGTCCTACTGAAAGTACAGCTTTAACTTTAGGGTGTTTTCACTTTCATGTACATCTTAAACCCATAATACAACTTCTGCAAGGCTTTTCTGAGTTATGGGTACTCTTACCTTATCCCAGGAGATGAGCAGAGTTCACAAAATAAAGGTTAGGTTTCTCAGAGAGACCGAGGATCAGAAGAACCCAAATCAGCCAGCTGCCTTAACGCAGACATGTGTACCCTCCCCACCTCCCTTTCTAAGTAACCCACAATGTCCCTTTAGTTGTCTTTACTTGGAAGGGAGTTGCCATTGTGGTAACACTCAATATTTCTCAATAAAACACAAACTATAAGTACTCAGAAGAATCCTCTTCAAACCCAGAAATGGGTCTATTGCTTCCTCTTTAAAATGACCATGAAGACGTGTGTTCTGTGTTTACTGAGTGGGAACTGTGAGACCAGATAAGAAAGTTCCTCATGTTCAAGCTTGACTTCCTGTTTCTTGATAAGCAACGACTCGTGATCTTTGTGTGTAAATGGTAAACATGGTTAGCAATAACAAAATGAAGCTTGTCTCTCAGCTCGTTAACAAGACCTCCGGTGTGACTTTAACTCAGTGTTTGAGTCTGAATCAATGATGCATTTAATCTGGAACAGCTTTCAGAACAGCATCTAATGTTCTGTTCAGAAGGTGCTGGATCAGGTCGATGAACACCAGGTTCCCACAGGACCTCACCAGGTGACCCAGAGCCATGATGGTCCTCTGCAACAGCCAATCAGGAGGTCAACAACTTCTAAACAGCCTTAAGATGATTGGCTGTGCATAAGGTTCAAGGTTAGTTTATTTGTACAGCACATTTTAAGACACAGAGGCAACATTCAACATTCAACACATAATAATTAAAAACAAAATAAACAATGAAAATAAATAGACAATTCACAAAAACGATAAAATACTGGCTGCAACTAAAAGTGCAATGTTCAGGTCAAAGGATCTCGGGATAGGCTGCATTGAAAAGAAAGGTTTTTAACGTTGATTTAAAAGAACCCAGTGTTGGGCGGACCTCAGAGTTTCAGTCGGTTTGTTCCAAGCTTGCGATTAAATAAAAACTAAAAGCTGCCTCGTGAATGTAGGAGTAAACCTCCTGAAGATGAGAGACCTCTGGCTCTAACTGTTGAAAACAAGGCACGAGCGTTGTTGCTGTTTTTGGTAATTCATTCTGAGAAATAGGAGCGTCTAGCCTTTCGTAGTATGAAGTCATAAGTGTGGAGACAGTCGTTAAAAATCTCAAAAAACATGGAGATTTGATTGATTTGCATTCCCTCTTTTGAAGCTTCACCACTGTGGCGTTCATCGCCAGAGACAGCTGTAGCAAGGGCGAGAGCATCAAAGAGATGTCAACCAGTTCATCAACAGAGTTTGAGAGGAAGAGAAGGCCTGAATGAACAACTTGCTTGTGTTCTCGTGACGTGTCGTTTTGTGATTATGTGTGGTTGCCTCTTAAGGGAAACACTGATATCGATCTGAAAGAAGGAAGGGAGGATTAGGCAAATGAAGCCGCTGACGTCACTTCTTCTTCTTCTGCTTTGGGTTTACTGGCAGGTCGCAAACCACTTCACGGCGTATACTGCCGCCCGGAATCCCCGGCCGGAAGTCCCCGGAGTTGGGGAAGGCTTTTCGAGTAAATCGCCAGAATGCCGACACCTCCTCATCTCCACCGCTCCCATGTTTTCTTTTGCGTTGCCGTAAGTTAGTCTCTCTCCGTTGGTGCGCGGGGCTAATGCTAATGCTAATGCTAATGCCAGCAAATACAATGGCGGCTTCACAAAACTTTTCTGAGTTTTACGGGGTGTGGTTTACAATTCGCCCACTCAATCGAAATTGGTACTTTTTTCTGCTCAGGAGAGTACCACCTCTCTAGCAGGCACTAAACATGGGGGTAAAAGTTCCCTGAACTAAGTTCTCTTTTTGGTGTGAACCATAGACTGTGTGAACGCACAATTCCAGGCACCAACGGAAATAAACGGGAAAAGTACGGGTAAAAATACTCCGGTGTGAACGCGGCTAATGTATTAGGGGGCCCTTTCACATGCTGGATGAGTGAGTAGCTTTCCAGGTTATTTGCTAATTCAATAGCACTACTGTCCATGAGGTGGTCAGTATGAATGTTTACCGACTACGAGTATGGAGTCAACATCAATGCAGATGAGTGACAATAATTCTGATACATCATCATGAAATTTTGCTGAATATTTTGGTGGTCTGTAGAAAGGTAGGACCAGTGTTCGACAAGAGAAATTGAACTGAACAGCCAGATAATCAAAAGAGGGAAATGATTGCATTGAAATGTTCTTACAAAGAAAACTATTAATAAACGAAGTGACAACTCCACCTCCTTTCCTGTGTGCTCTGTTCTCACCCGGGGCTGTTTCGATGAGAACAGCTGCACGGTGTTTGTCGTCTAGCCAGGTTTCAGTTAAAAACATAACGTTAAGGCTGTGGTTGATAATACAATCATTCATTATAAGAGACTTGCCTGCCAGGTGTTAAGAACAGCCAGGCTCAATGAGCTTACTTGAGATGAGTCTGGACTTATGGAAACAGGTATGAGGTTTGCACCATTTCTTTTAGGGGAGGGCAAGCTGGTGTCCTTTTGTTGTTGAGAACAGGGACAGGGAGGTGGCTTTGTGTGAGCTGGCTCCCCTTTATGACCATCAGAATAATGAGTAATCAGTTAACCCTTCTCTTGCGTTTTCGGGTCAAAAGTGACCGAATGACTTTTATTTTAATCATAAATATTGTGTTTTTCATCCAATTACCTCGATACCTGACGTGATCCTCCACACCAGGCCTCTGAACATATACACTTGATGATCACCACTCGCATTGCATTTTGAGTGATTTATTCAATAGTGAAACACCCTTGACGTTTTCGCCATAGAAAATGAATGGGTATGAGTGTATTATGTTCATCCTGCAGATGGAAAACATCTATATACATACACACACACACACACGTTACGGGAACCTCTCCCTTTCTCGCGCTGGATGATACATTGTATCATACATACCTTCTCACAGGTGCGAGCTCTGTGCCCCTCGAGAAACACAAACCCCTCACTTTCTCGCGCTAAATGCGCCTCCCTTACTGGCTCTCAAGCAGTTATATTTGTGCCTTGCTCACATTTGACTCATTGACACACTGAGCAGGCGACCGATTAGGTGATTTTCTGTACGAGAGGCTCTGGACACATTTTTGAACCAGATGAAGAGGAGCTGGAGGAAGATGTCTCAGAAATGGAAGACAACAGTGATCCAGACTATGAGCCTACAACAGACCAGGAAGAGGCACCTGAGGAAGAGGCCCCTGAGATAGAGGCCCCTGAGGGAGAGGCCCCTGAGGGAGAGGAGGGAGAGGCCCCTGAGATAGAGGCCCCTGAGGGAGAGGAGGGAGAGGCCCCTGAGATAGAGGCACATGAGGGAGAGGCACCTGAGGGAGAGGCCCCTGAGATAGAAGCCCCTGAGGGAGAGGAGGGAGAGGCCCCTGAGATAGAAGCCCCTGAGGGAGAGGCCCCTGAGGGAGAGGAGGGAGAGGCCCCTGAGATAGAAGCCCCTGAGGGAGAGGAGCCTGACGGAGAGGCCCCTGAGGTGACATTCCACAATTTTGCATTGCCAACCATGTGCGTGAACACACGTGAACATACACACACACACACATGTTCTTTTATGGTATATTTCTCTTTCAATAAATGTTCGTTGAGGAAAACAGTGTCAATGTCTAATTTTATATTCATCACAGTGAATGCTGAACTTGATGGGCCCACTGGTGGGTCCGGACTATGACATGAAACACTGGCTTGCTTGTATCAAATCAATACATCCCTAATTTCATTGGAACGGGAAGAATATCAGCTACAGCACTAACTACATCATTTCCAACTCCAGTAAACACAGCCTACATGGCAAGCATTTTTATAATATACAGTAATGTAAAATAAGCACTATCTTTGAACTTACTGCCAAAAATAATATGACATTCACCCCTGGTGTCATTCTGTCTGTCACCCCTTGATTCGACTTGCATTGACTGTTCAAATGAGATGTCAACCATCAAAATTGGATAAAGGGTTCCAGAGATATCACTGTGCAAAATACACCGGTCAATTTTGACCGAAAATAGCATGGGAAGGGGGGTGTGACCTAACGCAAGAGAAGGGTTAAACAGTTAAAAAGTCTGTGTGAAGCAGCGCTCTGAACAAATGTATTTGTTGGCCGCTGGGTGGCGCAATCGAGCAAAATGGGTAGTGTCAGTTGAGGTGAAGAAGAGTGTCCATCAGTTACCTGTGTTGTGTGCAGGTGCGCTGCAGCAGCAGTTTGTCATGTGCACTTGGCGGTGGAGACAGTGTGAAGAATATTTGCAAAGGGGTGACTGTGGCTGCGAGGGAGTGCTCTCGTCTTTCAACCAGGAGGTTCGGGGTTAGATCCCAGCCCGTGCAGTCTACATGTCGATGTAACCTTGGGCAAGATACTTGACCCTGAGTTGCTCCCGATGGCATGGCCAATTGTATGTGTGTGTGTGTGTGTGTGTGTGTGTGTGTGTGTGTGTGTGTGTGTGTGTGTGTGTGTGTGTGTGTGTGTGTGGGTGTGTGTGTGTGCATGAATGTTAGTTCCTAGAGTAAGGTACACTGCTCTGTATGAATGGGCGTGAATGGGTGAATGACATGGAGTATGTAAAGCGCTTTGAGTGGTATAAATAGTCCATTTACCATTTGCAGCTAGGGCACTGGGGTGAATTCCATCCCGGTCTGAGGTAAAATATTGTCTTGTTGCAGTTTCCAGATATCAGGAGAGGCCCATAAGTGTCTTTGTTAATCACCAATGGTCTTTGCAACCAACAGGGGAACTCCAAGAGAGATCTTCCTCAGATATAATGCAGTTAAAGTTTTGTTAGTTAATGATTCATTTCCTGCAAGGCTCACCAGAGATGTGGGAAAAGGAGACATTCTTATTCAAACACAGCATGTCAATTATCTGGAACGATACATGTCTAATATATGTGTGTGTTTAATTACTTTGTATCAATAATGGCAGTCTGTGTAACAAGAATCTTGAAATATGACAAGTGAAAACTTCCCTATTAGGAGAAGTGAAGAGGGGAGAGAGGGGATCACCTTATTTGAACAGCTCAGACCTCTGGAATGCTGCAGGATAAAATGAGTGTGCGTTACACATGTTAAGGGAAATGAGTGTGCATTACACATGTTAAGGGAAATGAGTGTGCGTGTCACATGTTAAGGAAATGAGTGTGCGTTACACATGTTAAGGGAAATTAGTGTGTGTCACACATGTTAAGGGAAATGAGTGTGCGTTACACATGTTAAGGGAAATGAGTGTGCGTTCTCTACATATGGTTATGTAAAGTTCTACTATTTCACTGCTTCAGAGCAGAGGTAATGTTTTCCTCGTTATTATTGATATTAAGGTAATTTACATGTATTATTTGTAGTTAGTCAACTATAAACAACTATATCTTGGACATATCTTTAAGATACCAAAAGTATGTGAAACTGTGTGTGTGTTGATGGGGGAGGGAAGTCTCTGCAGAATGTGTGTGTGTCCAGAACTGACAACGGACACCAGATGTGTTTGTCTTGCCCCACGTAAGAGACTGTTTCCGGATCATCTCGGCTGGCGCGCACTGATTGGCTGCGACAGGCCATCGTGTTTGTCCGTTCCAATGGATGATCCCTCTGGGAGGAGCATCCAACACAGCTCCTCCCTTTCTAACTATATGAAGCCCTGTGGTGTGCTTTGTCCGGTCTCTTTTCCTCCTGCTGTCAAGATGAGTAAGGTCTCCCAGCACTGGGAAGAGAGCAGGGGCGTCCCTTTAAAGGTGTATTGTATTGTTGTTTATCATTAAAACAGATTATTGTCTTAACTCTTATTCTGGTGCTCCGAATTCCTTCCTTTATAACTCTGACTCAGCTCACCAAACGACACGCAAAGTCAAGGTGGGTTTCAGACCCCTCCAACTCCTACAGGTCCAGAAGAGATTTAAATGGTCAATTAATACCAAGTTGTGGGCGGAGCCAGTGTTGTAGTCAAGTCACCAAGTCACTCTCGAGTCCCCACTTTCCGAGTCACCAAGGGAGAGTTAAAAATGATGTATTGAAGTCAATGGAGAGAGAAAACGTATCTTTCGATCCCGTTTGAATTGTGCCACGAATTACACATTTGATGTTTGTCAATCTTAAAAAAGTATTTCCATGTCAAAAAAAGTTACAGTTTGTCGTAAAACTGTTGAAATATAAGACTATGAAAAATACGCAACTAGAAAGACTACACATCCCAGAGTCGCGTAAGTGATGTCACCATTGTTTTCCTCCACTAAATATAAGAGATAGATAAGATAACTTTAACAAGATGCCTGTATGCTTAGTACCAGGTTGTTATCATACCAGCAATGGGTCTTGCTCGTTCTTTCACTTCACGTCTGATGAAAGGACCAGGAGTGCCTGGATCAAGTTAGCTACCTAGCTAGTAGCTAGTACGTTAGTTAGCATTACAGCCTTGTCATTTTTATTAGCCTTAACATTAAGTAACATTAAGTAACCCAAAATGTTAAACAGTAAGAGTAGAAGTCATATTTCGTGAACCCTTTGAAAAGTACTGTCACCGGTGTGATCATTCTATAATACACAATTTAAGTCCGGGGGAGAAATGCTAACGCTAACGCTACATTAGCATCGGCGATCTTTTCTACTTCATGCTATCTGCACTAATGGTTGACATTAAACATTAAAAAGACCAGGCAGTTCAGAGAGAATCAAAGGAAGGCAGGCAGCTCTGACATTCTTCTGGACGTGTTTCATTGTAGTGATAGTGAGAGGAGTCAATCCCTTGTTTGGCAAGACAGTAGTGACGGCCATCTTGGTGACGTGTGTTGTTCTGAGAGTCTGCGAGACCAGAGATGTAGTTCATTCAGCGTTTCACACAAACAAATGTGTTACTTCACAGTTTTACGACACATTTCTTTTGTTTTGACTTGCAAAATTATCTTTTAAATTGACAAACATTATATGTGTAATTCGTGTCACAATTCAAACGGGATCAAAATATAATCTTTCTCTCTCCATTGACTTCAATACATACTTTTTCCTAAATAAGGTCCCATGGAGGTCCACCTATAGTTGCCATTCTGTCCGTCAAAATGACGGGCAGTGAAAAAGTCAAGCGCAACCTCTGCCCTGGATACACATTGTCTTTCTCTTCAGTAGAAAACTGATATCCATTTCCTATAAAAGATCTCTTGGTTAATTCTCACAATCATCATATTTCATTTACCTCACCTTTTATAAACACTACAATGAGATGCTTCACTGTCCTGTTTCAAAAACACAAGTTTGCAATGAAATCATTTGGCAGTTATTTTTTTTATTCTTATTCAATGCTGCATGGTTCCAGAAATACTACAACTGAATAATCCTAATTCGGATTCAGACTCAAGGCTTGCTTTTTTGGGGGGGGTTTCTGGCGGCTCATCTGAATCCGTTTTTGTCCGGTTTTTTATGCCTCCGGGTCCTCCGGCTGCTCCGGGTCCTCTGGCTGCTCCGGGTCCTCCGGCTGATCCGGCTGATCCGGCGCCGGAGCTGGCTCCACCTTCAGCTTCAGCTCCACCTCCACAGGGAAATGGTCACTGATCTTCTTTGCCTGAGAGAAACAGAGAAAACATTTTAGGAACTCAATTTCAATTAGTTGTTCTTCCAACTTGGCCGACAGAACAAAGTCTCAGTTTAACTTCTAACAGGTGGTTTCTTCGCACAAGATGTTTTTTAGACCGTCAAAAAACTATTCATAAAAATAAAAGTATCAAGCATTACTTTATCTAGTAATCTAGTAATCTAGTAATCTAGTTCCTGGCTGTAGTGACTACTCCTGTCAACTCTCGCATCTCTGCACGCCTAATAACTTCATCTGTTCATCTGTTATCAGCTCAATATAAGGATTTGCATTACAGGCAGAAAACTGCACTCTTTTTGCGCCCAAATTGCACCCCTAATTAATACACCTGTATTAAATATGTTGAATTTACATTTACTGTCAGGCTATGTTCCACAGTCATTTAAAGTAGCTGTAATTAAACCTATTGTAAAAACAACAAACCTTGATCCTGAGGTTATGGCCAACTACGGGCCAATGTCAAACATTCCCTTCCTCTCAAACATCCTGGAGAAAGCAGTGGCCTCACAATTGTGTGCATTTATAAATACAAATGGTTTATTTGAGAAATTCCAGTCAGGTTTTAGAAAACATCATCGCACAGAGACAGCACTGGTTAAAGTCACAAATGGCCTGCTTTGTGCATCTGATAATGGACTTGCCTCTATCCTGGTTCTGTTAGATCTGTGTGCTGCCTTGGACACATTGACCATAACATACTACTCCAAAGAAAAGAGTTTTTGATGGTATAAGGCAGGGGTCTCCAACCTTTCTCCACCTGAGAGCTACTTTGAAAAAATGAAAGTGGCCAAGAGCTACTTGCATCGCATCGCTTACATTTATTCACATAGCACTCATCAGTTGAATTAAGCTACTTTTGTGTGAAATCAATACCTAAAGCTTATCTAAAATCTTAACTTCACATCAAGGTCCAAGAAAACAACAATTTCTAACATATTAATATGGACAACATAGTAAGTGTTGACATGAAATTATAAACCATAATTAATCAATTGTAGGTCTAGCCTCCATATCTGTGTGTGAAGTTGTTCCATCCTCAAAAACAAAAAACTAATACTGCTGCAGTCGAGCTGGAGCTTCTAGCAACGGCCTTCTGTTAAAAAAAACCAGTGCACTGCATGTCCTGAATGTGGAATCACACACAGGACTTGAGTCTGAACCTCTGAACACAGCAGACAAGGAGTATTTACAATAGCATTATAAAAACAAAAATAGTGCATGTGGGTGCACACTTCCATTCTCTGTCTTACTGTTACATGAATCCCATGAATGTATGAGATTAAGTTAGCTTCATTATATCTCAGTGATTAAGTGAATAATAAAGTTTCTATCGGGTCACTATCAGCCTGTCACTCATTATTTTCAGGAGGGGGCGGGGCTTGGAGGAAAGGAGAGGAGACGGTGATCGCGGAAGTTTTTTTCCTCCTGCTTTCACAAACTGTACACGCGTATATATCGTCTGAAAATAGCAAGAGGACATTCATACTCTGCAATCCAAGACTTAATTAAATCCACCAACATTTTTTCCCTCCCTGTGTCTCTGAGCCGCATCGACGCGGCCTGACTCAGAGCGGGTCATTCTGCTGTTGGTTCTGACTGGTGCTGCTGGAGAAAGCAGACTGCTCCGTGTGTGGTGTCGCCCAGCCGCTGTCACGTCTGTTACTTGATCTCTGCGTCACCGACCAATTTTATATTCGTGTGACAGAAACAATTCTAAAATAAAAAAACGTTATTGTCCGGCAGCGGCCGAAAAATCAAGAAGCAACGTTACTACGCTATAATCGATAATCGAGCGGCGAGCTACTGAAAAGCCGCCCACGAGCTACCGGTAGCTCGCGATCGATGTGTTGGAGACCCCTGGTATAAGGGGAACTGCACTAAGCTGGTTCAGTTCTTATCTATCAAAACGGTCTCAGTTTGTATCTGTCAACGATAAATCCTCATTACAAACTACAGTCAGTCATGGAGTTCCGCAAGGCTCTGTACTTGGACCCATACTGCACATCATATATATGCTACCATTGGGCGATATCATAAGGAATAACTCCATCAATTTTCATTGTTATGCAGATGATACACAATTGTATCTATCAATTAAACCAGATGTACAATTTGCATTAGTTAAACTGCAAGAATGCCTCACAGACTGAAAGACATGGATGACCAGCAACTTTCTATTATTAAACTCCGACAAAACAGAAGTCATTATATTTGGCACCTTCGGAACAAACTGTCCAACAACAACATTTCTTCGAATTGTATTACCAAGTCTTGGTGTTATCTTTGACGAGAATTTGTCTTTTAAATCCCATATAAAGCAAATTTCAAGGACTGCCTACTTCCATCCACGGAATATTGCAAAAATCAGGCACATCCTAAATCACAACAATGCAGAAACACTAATCCATGCTTTTATCACCTCCAGGCTGGATTATTGCAATTCACTTTCATCAGGCTGTCCAAACTCATCATTAAAGACCCTTCAATTCATACAAAATGCTGCAGCACGGGTTTTAACAGGAACGAAGAAGATGGACCGCATCACTCCTGTTTGAGCAGCCTTGCACTGGCTACCAGTTAAGTCCAGGATTGATTTTAAAATACTTTTACTCACATACAAAGCGCTAAATGGTCAGGGACCATCCTACCTACAGGATCTTTTAATCTCCTATTGCCCCTCTAGGGCATTAACGTCCCAGAGTGCAGGTCTGTTGGTGGTTCCCAGAGTCCACAAAAAAAGGTCAGGTGCTAGAGCTTTCGGCTACCAAGCCCCGTTCCTCTGGAATCAACTTCCAGTGCTGATTAGGGAGGCAGACGGTGTCCACACATTTAAGAGCAGGCTAAAGACTTTCCTCTTTAGTATAGCGTACAGTAGACTGGTTTCAAACCCCCCTTTATGCATCCTCATGGACCATTCATTTTATGGAATTGTATTTATTGTACTCTCACTGTATTATGTTCCTTTTTAAATTGGTATTTTCACATTGATCTTGTAAGATACGTTTGTTGTTTTTACATTGTTTTACATTGCCAATTGTGTTTGTTGACTCGTGAAGCCCTCTGAGACAAATAGGATTTGTGATTTCGGGCTATATAAACAAACTTGAATTGAATTGAATGCGCTCATCCACCGTGACATCAGACGTCAGAGCAAAGGAAACGTCTTGGAATTGCTGTTTTGTGTTGGTTACATTATCGCCGGCTCACATGGAATGATCATTAAGGTCCGATGCTATTTCAAAAGGTCAAATATTTCCATTGATCAAATGCTGATCTTCACTGAATTAATATGCAGTCATGCTTTATTTTAGTTCCGTACACTTGGGCTGAATTACTTTAGTTCCATGAGAGAGACTCTAAGGCTCACATGGAGGGATTTGAGGAGTCTGCCATAGCCAGATACTGTCTGTGGTCTCATTTATAACCTGTCAAGTAAGTGCTTCACATGTACTGACTTCTGAACATGCCATTTACATGTGTGTTGTTTCAATGGAACGCGTCACTCAACAAGATGCGCTGGCGAGGAGGATGTCGTGAGACAGCGTCACGCACATTTGCAGATCGAGATGAAAACACTTTCGCCACAAATGTTTTTGTCTTTTCGCTTCTTATGAATTGACTCTACATGTAATCGTGACGCGGTCCAGTGTGAACGTACCTGATCGCCCAGACCATATTCCTTCTTGAAGTCAAAGACCTTAGCGCTGCCTGCCAACACTCCCTTCTCCATTTCAGTGGTGACGACAATCCTGCAGAAACAGGATGAGAGGCGATTAAGAGAGGTGTGTGTGCATGCAAGTGTCTTCACGATTATCTGTGTGTGTTCACCTGTCGTGAGCGTTGGAAGACTTTGCTGCCAGCGTAGTATCGACGCCGTTGGCGATCAGCCAGTGGAAGTTCTTGTTGGTGTTGAAGAGGCGGATTTTCTTCCAGTCTCCTGCTTTGACATGCTTGCTGCCTGCGTTGAAGTCTCCGAGCACCATGATGTTCTTCTGACAGAGGGAAACGGCTCAAACTGATTATGTTAGAACTGGATCAGAATAATGTCATGGTAATGGAGAATCTGAAAAACACAAATGTAAACGCCCCCTATCTAAATGTTGCTCTCTGTCGTCCACTCATTTTACACAGAAGCGGCTGAACTCTGTGAGTCATGATGGAGAGGTCAATATTTCGAGATATTAGGTTTTATTTGACAATTTATTTTGAATACTCTCTTTTGTTTTGATCACATCGGCAGATATGGGTCTCCATAGTAATATGTTTGTAACACAGTTTAGCTAAAGAATTAAGTTGGCGTGTGTGCGTGCGTGCGTGTGTGCGTGTGTGTGTGTGTGTGTGTGTGTGTGTGTGTGTGTGTCATTTTAAGGGTGGGGCGCAGCAGTGTGTGTGTGTTTCTACGGTTGTATTGCATGTCTTCTACGGGGTATTACATTGTTATTCCATTTTTGTTCGACAGCAGCCACCACGTCAACAAGGGCATCAATTTCTTGCACAGCGGAGGCCGGTTTGGTGTGAATGGGGATCAGAACAAATTCCTTCACATCTGGAGACCAGGAGAGAGAGAGGAGTGAATGGAGAGAGACAACGACAACAGAAATGAAGTCGTTTTACATTTTGCAGGAAAAGACTTGAAACTTGAAAAAGTAGCACTGAAGCAAATGCTAGAGTTGTTTAAAGTGGTGTTGGTGACGGACAGACCTCGGGACCTCCTCTCACACAGTCTGGGGCTCAGTTCTCTAGAATAGTTGAGATAATCTACATTTCCAGTGAAAGAACAGTCTCTCCTCTCATACCGGTCTCTGTGGAGGAAAACTTGACGACGAAGGGCGGTCTCTCGAAGCCTTTGACATTGTATTGGAAGCTGCCTTTCACGGTCACCGTCTCCTTCCTGCAGAGGAAAGATGGAACTCTTAATGTTGAAGACGTCTCCAAACAGTGGATCGAGTTCATGGACTCTTTCTCATGGTCACATATTCTCAACTCCTGGAGCATTTCCTATCTTTATCAAACACGTCGTTTCTCTTTCTGCTCCCTGGTATTATCAAAGCAATCCATCCAAACGATCATTTCACTGTTGGTGCTTTGCTTTTGTGTTTTACCTGTAGAGGAAGAGGTATCTCTCCTTATGGCTGAGAAATTGGAAGAAGCTGGAACCCAGGGGCAGGGGCTCACTGGAGATGTAGCTGAAATGAAGAGGAGAATCTCTGGGGAAAACACACACACACACACACACACACACACATAACTTTTATATTGATGATATTGCAATTGCAATATGAGAGGAAATATATGAATGTATGATAGTATGAAGTGTGTCTGTATGAGGTCTATAGAATACTGTTTGTAGGCCAGGACTTCTCCACAATACTTCATTCAGATATTTTCTCTCGTTTAGCCAAATAGTGCGATTACTGAGATTTCGATATTGCTGCAGTCAAGATAACATTTAGAGGAAGGAAGCAGCCCTCACAGTCTGCGCGTCTGTGTGTTAGAATACTGGGTCTGCTCTTCATAAGTCTTACTTGTTAACAAGATCCTTGAGTTTTTCGGTCACTTTCCCATCTTCGTCTTGGAGCCCCTGGATCAGAATGATGTCATAGCGAAGGACAATCTGAAGAAAATGTCATTCTGATTGGTCAATTTTGACAGAGGTACTAAAGGGAACAGCAGAAGAAGACAGACAGGAAGTAAACACTAAAGGGAACAGCAGAAGAAGACAGACAGGAAGTAAACAATAAAGGGAACAGCAGAAGAAGACAGACAGGAAGTAAATACTGAAGGGAACAGCAGAAGACAGACAGGAAGTAAACACTAAAGGGAACAGCAGAAGAAGACAGACAGGAAGTAAACACTAAAGGGAACAGCAGAAGACAGACAGGAAGTAAACACTAAAAGGAACAGCAGAAGACAGACAGGAAGTAAACACTAGAAGGAACAGCAGAAGACAGACAGGAAGTAAACACTAAAGGGAACAGCAGACAAGGACAGACAGGAAGTAAACACTAAAGGGAACAGCAGAAGAAGACAGACAGGAAGTAAACACTAGAAGGAACAGCAGAAGACAGACAGGAAGTAAACACTAAAGGGAACAGCAGACAAGGACAGACAGGAAGTAAACACTAAAGGGAACAGCAGAAGAAGACAGACAGGAAGTAAACACTAAAGGGAACAGCAGAAGACAGACAGGAAGTGAACACTAAAGGGAACAGCAGAAGAAGACAGACAGGAAGTAAACACTAAAGGGAACAGCAGAAGACAGACAGGAAGTAAACACTAAAAGGAACAGCAGAAGACAGACAGGAAGTAAACACTAAAAGGAACAGCAGAAGAAGACAGACAGGAAGTAAACACTAAAGGGAACAGCAGAAGAAGACAGACAGGAAGTAAACAATAAAGGGAACAGCAGAAGAAGACAGACAGGAAGTAAATACTGAAGGGAACAGCAGAAGACAGACAGGAAGTAAACACTAAAGGGAACAGCAGAAGAAGACAGACAGGAAGTAAACACTAAAGGGAACAGCAGAAGACAGACAGGAAGTAAACACTAAAAGGAACAGCAGAAGACAGACAGGAAGTAAACACTAAAAGGAACAGCAGAAGACAGACAGGAAGTAAACACTAAAGGGAACAGCAGACAAGGACAGACAGGAAGTAAACACTAAAGGGAACAGCAGAAGAAGACAGACAGGAAGTAAACACTAAAGGGAACAGCAGAAGACAGACAGGAAGTGAACACTAAAGGGAACAGCAGAAGAAGACAGACAGGAAGTAAACACTAAAGGGAACAGCAGAAGACAGACAGGAAGTAAACACTAAAAGGAACAGCAGAAGAAGACAGACAGGAAGTAAACACTAAAGGGAACAGCAGAAGACAGACAGGAAGTGAACACTAAAGGGAACAGCAGAAGAAGACAGACAGGAAGTAAACACTAAAGGGAACAGCAGAAGACAGACAGGAAGTAAACACTAAAAGGAACAGCAGAAGACAGACAGGAAGTAAACACTAAAAGGAACAGCAGAAGAAGATTGACAGGAAGTAAACACGAAAGGGAACAGCAGAAGGAGACAGACAGGAAGTAAACACTAAAGGGAACAGCAGACAAGGACAGACAGGAAGTAAACACTAAAGGGAACAGCAGAAGAAGACAGACAGGAAGTAAACACTAAAGGGAACAGCAGAAGACAGACAGGAAGTGAACACTAAAGGGAACAGCAGAAGAAGACAGACAGGAAGTAAACACTAAAGGGAACAGCAGAAGACAGACAGGAAGAAACACTAAAAGGAACAGCAGAAGAAGACAGACAGGAAGTAAACACTAAAGGGAACAGCAGAAGACAGACAGGAAGTGACCACTAAAGGGAACAGCAGAAGAAGACAGACAGGAAGTAAACACTAAAGGGAACAGCAGAAGACAGACAGGAAGTAAACACTAAAAGGAACAGCAGAAGACAGACAGGAAGTAAACACTAAAAGGAACAGCAGAAGACGGACAGGAAGTAAACACTAAAGGGAACAGCAGACGAAGATTGACAGGAAGTAAACACTAAAGGGAATGGCAGAAGAAGACAGACAGGAAGTAAACACGAAAGGGAACAGCAGAAGAAGATTGACAGGAAGTAAATACTAACGGAAACAGCAGAAGAAGACAGACAGGAAGTAAACACTAAAGGGAACAGCAGAAGATAGACAGGAAGTAAACACTAAAGGGAACAGCAGAAGACAGACAGGAAGTAAACAATAAAGGGAACAGCAGAAGAAGACAGACAGGAAGTAAACACTAAAGGGCACAGCAGAAGACAGACAGGAAGTAAACACTAAAGGGAACAGGAGAAGAAGACAGACAGGAAGTGAACACTTCAGGGAACAGCAGAAGAAGACAGACAGGAAGTAAACATTAAAGGGAACAGGAGAAGAAGACAGACAGGAAGTGGACACTACAGGGAACAGCAGAAGAAGACAGACAGGAAGTAAACACTAAAGGGAACAGCAGAAGACAGACAGGAAGTAAACACTAAAGGGAACAGCAGAAGAAGACAGACAGGAAGTAAACACTAAAGGGAACAGCAGAAGACAGACAGGAAGTAAACACTAAAGGGAACAGCAGAAGAAGACAGACAGGAAGTAAACACTAAAGGGAACAGCAGAAGACAGACAGGAAGTAAACACTAAAGGGAACAGCAGAAGAAGACAGACAGGAAGTAAACACTGAAGGGAACAGCAGAAGACAGACAGGAAGTAAACACTAAAGGGAACAGCAGAAGAAGACAGACAGGAAGTAAACACTAAAGGGAACAGCAGAAGACAGACAGGAAGTAAACACTAAAGGGAACAGGAGAAGAAGACAGACAGGAAGTGAACACTACAGGGAACAGCAGAAGAAGACAGACAGGAAGTAAACACTAAAGGGAACAGGAGAAGAAGACAGACAGGAAGTGGACACTACAGGGAACAGCAGAAGAGGACAGACAGGAAGTAAACACTAAAGGGAACAGCAGAAGAAGACAGACAGGAAGTGAACACTAAAGGGAACAGCAGAAGACAGACAGGAAGTAAACACAAAAGGGAACAGGAGAAGAAGACAGACAGGAAGTGAACACTACAGGGAACAGCAGAAGAAGACAGACAGGAAGTAAACACTAAAGGGAACAGCAGAAGAAGACAGACAGGAAGTAAACACTAAAGGGAACAGCAGAATAAGACAGACAGGAAGGGAACACTAAAGGGAACGGCAGAAGAAGACAGACGGGAAGTAAACACTGAAGGGAACAGCAGAAGAAGACAGACAGGAAGTAAACACTAAAGAGAACAGCAGAAGACAGACAGGAAGTTAACACTAAAGGGAACAGCAGAAGACAGACAGGAAGTAAACACTGAAGGGAACAGCAGAAGACAGACAGGAAGTAAACACTAAAGGGAACAGCAGAAGAAGACAGACAGGAAGTAAACACTAAAGGGAACAGCAGAAGAAGACAGACAGGAAGTAAACACTAAAGGGAACAGCAGAAGGAGACAGACAGGAAGTGAACACTAAAGGGAACGGCAGAAGGAGACAGGCAGGAAGGGAACACTAAAGGGAACAGCAGAAAGAGACAGGCAGGAAGGGAACACTAAAGGGAACAGCAGAAGGAGACAGGCAGGAAGGGAACACTAAAGGGAACAGCAGAAGGAGACAGGTAGGAAGGGAACACTAAAGGGAACAGCAGAAGGAGACAGGCAGGAAGTGAACACTAAAGGGAACAGCAGAAGGAGACAGGCAGGAAGTAAACGCTGCTCATGTGTTGTCAAGTTGCTGGAGATGCTTCTTCATGTGTTTTTATATCTGCTTCCTTTCTGAAGCTGCGGCACGTTTACACCTGCTGGCCACCGTTCAGTGCTGCACCTCAGCACCATGTTTACAATGACCATTACCTCACAACACAATCCTTGATTCCCAAGAAAAGGAAACTCAAACAGGAAGTGGGTTACTATGTTTCTCTTGCCAGGATGCAGTCAAAACAACGAAGAACAGATAAGTATTGGACACCAAGTTGAGTTTCAGACCTTTTTGATGTGGTTCATCACAAAGTCATCTTTGGATTTCTTGGTTCCAAACTCTTCGATGTTGAAGGCTCCAATCCGCAGACAGGAGGTCACATGCAGCAGGGCCGAGAAGAGACCCAGAGCCCAGAGCAGACGCATCCTGGGACTAACAGAGACATGTTTAAAATACTTGGTAATCAAATCAAAACTTTATTTAAATTGCACTTTTCAAACACAAAGGTGACTCAAAGTGACGTGTTGGTTTTCCCTCAATGTCCTCTTTGGGTCAAAATGTAAGAATGTTCAAATATTTGCTTTAACTGAGTGGTAAAGTCACGAAACACAAATGAACTCCAACATATTGTAATAGATTTCAGGCGTCTTAGGAGGACGGGGTGTCAGCCTTCTTACTGAGTGCCCAACACTGTTCAACAAATACTTTCACTCACGCACTTTCATTGGGAAGTAACTAAGTAGATTTACTCAAAGACTGTACTTAAGTACAATCTTGAGGTACTTTACTTGAGTATTTACTATTGTTGAGTATTTACTTCTACTCCTCTACAGTTCAGAGGTACATGGTGTACTTTTCCTCCACTACATGTATTTAATACCCTTTAGTGAGCTTGTGGATTTACTCCAGGTGGAACTAAAGTCTGATTCAACACTTGATTAGATTTCACATCATTCATATCTGTGAAGCTACCCTGCAGTCTACAAAGTACTTCAGACTAGCTGCACCTTCACCAGCTACCCTGCAGTCTACAAAGTACTTCAGACTAGCTGCACCGTCACCAGCTACCCTGCAGTCTACAAAGTACTTCAGACTAGCTGCACCTTCACCAGCTACCCTGCAGTCTACAAAGTACTTCAGACTAGCTGCACCTCCACCAGCTACCCTGCAGTCTACAAAGTACTTCAGACTAGCTGCACCTTCACCAGCTACCCTGCAGTCTACAAAGTACTTCAGACTAGCTGCACCGTCACCAGCTACCCTGCAGTCTACAAAGTACTTCAGACTAGCTGCACCTTCACCAGCTACCCTGCAGTCTACAAAGTACTTCAGACTAGCTGCACCTTCACCAGCTACCCTGCAGTCTACAAAGTACTTCAGACTAGCTGCACCTCCACCAGCTACCCTGCAGTCTACAAAGTACTTCAGATAGCTGCACCTCCACCAGCTACCCTGCAGTCTACAAAGTACTTCAGACTAGCTGCACCTTCACCAGCTACCCTGCAGTCTACAAAGTACTTCAGACTAGCTGCTCCTCCACCAGCTCTGAGAACACTTTCATGATCAATCATTATAAAACACATCATATATATTATTCTGAAATGGACCAATCTGCACAACGACTACTTTCACTGTCTTTACTATATTTAGATGAGAATACTTTCTACTTTCACTTGAGGAACATTTTGAATGCAGGACTTTTACTGTAACAGAGTATTCCTACACTCTGGTACTTCTACTTTTACTCAAGTACAAGATCTGAGTACTTCTACTTTTACTCAAGTACAAGACCTGAGTACTTCTACTTTTACTCAAGTACAAGACCTTTGTACTTCTACTTTTACTCAAGTACAAGACCTGAGTACTTCTCCCACCTCTGAATATATCTGTAAACCAAAGGTACTCACGTTGAAGGGTCTTGAGTGTGATATCAGCTCACAGATCCTCCAATGCCTGGTCGTAAGGTCTGGATTTGGAAAGAGAGAGAGAGAGAGAGAGAGAGAGAGAGAGAGAGAGAGAGAGGAGAGAGAGAGAGAGAGAGAGAGAGAGAGAGAGAGAGAGAGAGAGAGAGAGAGAGAGAGATGAGAAAGAGAGACTGAGACAGAGGAGAAAAAATACGTTTCAGGCAAATGTGATTAAGTTACACACCTTGCATTTTGTTTTAAATCGTGTAACACAGACATTGTGTAAGTGTTGTTGTAATACTCACTCTGTCTTCATAATTCTGATACACCTCTGTACTGTATATATTGTACTATACAGATGTAACCATCATTATATAAATATTTATATGTTTTGTATTCAAAATAGAGCAACTGTCATTCAACCAATTTGACTTTAAATGTACTATTCTGATTTACTCATTTGTAATAAATAAAATAAATAGAAACCTCTTCTCTGTAGTGTATGATTCATGCAAAACAAATTCACTTAACGCTTAGATTTCTAACCACCAGGGCGTGCAATGATTTTGCCTTTTTCACTGACAAAATCAGACAAGCAGTCAGTGCCTCTGCATCAGGAACAGCAGATGTGTTGTCTCTGTGTCCATATAACATCAATTCAGACATCATGACACAATTCCATCAGATTAATGATAAAAACCTAGAGGACATTATTCAACTTCTGAAGTCCTCCTCCTGCTGCCTTGATATTATTCCAACAGGATTTTTCAAAGATGTTTTCCCTGCATTGCCTCAGAACTACTTCATATAGTAAACAAATCTCTTCACTCAGGTATTTTTCCACAGGCCCTGAAAACTGCAGTCATTAAACCGCTCTTAAAAAAGAATAATCTAGATGCTTCAGTAATGAACAATTACAGGCCCATATCAAACCTGCCATCTCTAGGTAAGATCATTGAACAAGTAGTTTTTCAACAGTTGAGTAACTTGCATTTAAATAACTGTTTCGATGTGTTCCAGTCAGGCTTTCGTCCAAACCACAGCACTGAGACTGCTCTTGTAAAGGTCTTCAACGACATCCACTTAAACACAGACAGTGGCAGAACTTCAGTGTTAGTATTATTAGATCTCAGTGCTGCGTTTGACGCTGTTGACCACAGCATATTACTGGACCGACTGGAAAACTGGGTGGGACTTTCGGAAACAGTTCTAAATTGGTTTGAATCCTACTTAAAGGACATAAACAGCTTTGTTTCTAAAGGTAAATACACATCTGAGTTGACAAATATGACATGTGGGGTTCCTCAAGGCTCCATCGTGGGGCCTCTTCTCTTTAACATCTACATGCTACCACTGGCTCAGATAATGAAAAACAACAAAGTTACCATAGATATGCAGATGACACACAAATGTACGTAACAATTTCACCAGGAGACTATGCTCCAATTCAAACACTGAGTAAGTGCATTGAACAAATCAATGACTGGATGTGTCAGAACTTTCTCCAATTAAACAAAGATAAAACTGAGGTAATGGTTTTTGGAGCCAAGGCAGAACGTATAAAAGTTAGCGCTGAGCTTCAGTCTGCAATGTTCAAACCAACAGATAGAGCCAGAAATCTAGGTGTAGTCATGGACTCTGACCTGAGTTTCAACAGTCACATTAAAGCAGTTACTAAATCAGCCTACTATCACCTAAAGAACATATCTAGGATTAAAGACTAATGTCACAGCAGGATCTGGAGACACGTGTCCACGCCTTTATCTTCAGTAGACTGGACTACTGCAATGGTGTCTTCACAGGTCTCACTAAACATCTATTAGAAAGCTGCAGCTGATTCAGAACGCCGCTGCTCGAGTCCTCACTGACACTAAGAAAGTGGATCACATCACTCCTGCTCTGAAGTCTTCACACTGGCTTCCTGTGTGTCAAAGAATAGATTTATAAATACTGCTGCTGGGTTATAAAGCACTGAATGGTTTAGGCCCAAAATACATTTCTGACCTCCTGCTAAACTATGAACCATCCAGATCTCTCAGGTCTTCAGGGACTGGTCAGCTTCCTGTCCCCAGAGACAGATCTCTCAGGTCTTCAGGGACTGGTCAGCTTCCTGTCCCCAGAGCCAGATCTCTCAGGTCTTCAGGGACTGGTCAGCTTCCTGTCCCCAGAGACAGATCTCTCAGGTCTTCAGGGACTGGTCAGCTTCCTGTCCCCAGAGCCAGATCTCTCAGGTCTTCAGGGACTGGTCAGCTTCCTGTCCCCAGAGACAGATCTCTCAGGTCTTCAGGGACTGGTCAGCTTCCTGTCCCCAGAGACAGATCTCTCAGGTCTTCAGGGACTGGTCAGCTTCCTGTCCCCAGAGTCAGAACTAAACCTGGAGAAGCAGCGTTCAGTTATTATGCTCCAAACATCTGGAACAAACCCCCAGAAACCTGCAGGTCCGCTGCAACTCTGACTACTTTCAAATCCAGGCTGAAGACTTTTATTTTTGTCGCTGCTTTTAATTGAACTATTCACATCTTAGACTGCACTGTAACTTTTATCCATGTACTTTTACCTTAATGTTTATTTTATTAGCTTTTCTTTTTTAATGCTTAATGTCTTTCATTTTTTTTTGTAAAGCACTTTGAATTGCCTTGCGTTGAAAAGTGCTATATAAATAAACTTGCCTTGCCTTGCCTTGCCTTGCCTTGCCTTGCCTTGCCTTGCCTTGCCTTGCCTTGCCTTAGATGCATAAGTGGGTCTTTTTTGAGCCGGTGAGGTGGTTTTCTTGAAGTATCTTTGTAATTACATTTTTTTTATCATTTCATATTCCAGCTATTCCTCAAAAAACTTGTTTTGGATATCTTGCCATTCACATTTTAAATGTAAATGTTATACATTTTAAGAAATTGTAGTTTTTGTATTACTACCCCGAGCTTCCATAAGTGGGTCTATGGAATTTCGTTTTTTTTTCAAAATGTAAAAAAAAATTCAAAAATTCAAAATAGTGAAAAATTAAATATAAAATATTTCTAGTGTGAACCAAAATATGATACTAAATATTATTTGATCTTTCTTAACCAAAATGGCATAAAAACACACATTATTCAAATACGGGTCCTTTTTGACCCACTTATGGAAGAGTGTAGGGTCCAGTCACTCTTGCATCTAAGGGTTAAGATGTTGAAATATATATATAAATATATAGATATATATATATATATATATAGATATAATTGATATGATAGATGAGTATTTTCTGTTTTAGCCTGTTCTCTATTCTTCCCAGTAGGTGGCGACAAAAAGCACATTTTATCCCCAGAAGAAAACGCCTTACGCGCTACGTGATCACGCTGCAGCCACAACCCGGAAGTAAACACCCAGCTGTTATTTTGAAGCTAGTTTTTATCAGAACATGTAGCATCGGCAGATGGGGAATAAAGCGGTGTTTTATCATGCTGGTTCCGGAGTAGAGACTGAGTCGACAAAGGCTTCGGGAGATTTCATTCTCCTTCACTTTCCTCCGGTCCGAGAGCTCAAAGTACGTGTTAGCTTAGCATCAGGAGCTAACGGTGGCTAACGAGCTGTTATCAGTGATGGCGAGTTGAAGCCTCATGAAGCTGTGAAGCTTTCCAGCCAATTGGTTCGCAATAGGGTTCATCTCGTGCGGCTTCATCGTGGGCTTCATTTGAACACAAACCCCCTGCTGGTCAAAGTGTATAAAACAGGCATCTCAACAGTGTGCTCTATCTCAGTGATTCTCAAACTGTTTTCAATAATGTACCCCCTTTTAAAAAAGAATTCAGCCATGATCAGCGCAAAAACAATTTGTTCGGGAATAAATGCCTATATAAAGAGGTACAGCACAGCGCTGCACCATCGGTGTCTGATTTATTAAAACAACAACAGTAACTGAGAAACACTTAAATGCTACATTTCAAATGTTTACAATCCGTCACTAAATTCACGGCAAACCAATTTTAACATCATGCAATAACTCAGAGACGACATTAGCTGCTTTGAACTGATCTTTTTAATAAGTTGTACTTAACGTGAAACACGGGCTCGAGCTTCACTGAGGACCTTCCTCATTCTGACAGGGAGGCGCCTGCAGCTATTACACTTAGCGTTTTGAAATATCTGTAACTCTGTTCATATAAAACCCACACTGCTCAAAGTTCCTTACATTTTTTAAAAAAAATTGTTTTCATAAACATAAAAATATATCTCACGTACCACCTGCAGTACTCCAACGTACCCCTAGGGGTCCGCGTACCCCCATTTGAGAACCACTGCTTTATCTCATACCGAGTTCCCAATGAGTAAAGCCTTAGAATACCTCTAAACAACGAACATTAAATCATATCTTCATGTCAACAATATTGTATTCATTCCAGTTGAATGATTGTGATTGAAACGCCTAAGGACGCTGGTAAACATTGCAAAGAGGGATTTGTATTCCTTAATAATATTCATAAACGTAACCATGTTGTAGCCTGCGAAAGGCTAAACCATATCAAAGACTACATTTATTAACTACATTATCTCATTTAGCTGTAGCTTTTATAAACAACAACAAATACGTGTTGTTCAGTCGTTGAACCAGGAACCCTGCGGTCATGAGTCACCTGCTTTCCAGCTGAGCCGCAGCACACACACTGAAGCTCCCTGAACACACTGCAACATATTTATTCATGTTTTTATTTATTCATGTTTTTATTCTTACATTTATTTATGCTTGTATCTATTTATACTTATGACATGTTCCGACCTCTATATGAGTGAGGGTCTGAGCTCTCTTGATTCCATCGTCTCACCGGGCCCGGGTACAGGAGGGGTAATATGGTTCTTGTTAGAGAATATTTTAATGACATCTGTGCAGGGGAGACTTTTAGGTTTTCCTATGTGTCCTGCCTGCAACTTAGAGCAGGGCACAGGTCAAAGGTCCCGCCTTCCTGTGGGGGAGTGTGGACCATGCGCGCAGATGACTTTAACAGACTTTCTTTGTCTCTAAACATGTGTTATATCGATTATGATGGAAAGAGCGCGAATATAGGCCACTCCTATATTCTCTGTGTAGAATTGCACTGTTCTGCTCTGAAATGGGCAGTATTGGCTTGGGATTTACATGAGGAAGTTGTGTGGAAATCTTGTCAATGCTCCCGGCCGTAGACTCTCAATAAACTCCGGTGTTTGATGTAAAGTGGACTCCAGTCTTCTATTTCTTCCATTCACATTGCTGATCAGAACTTTCCTTCACAAATTGGCGTCACGAAACAGGATACCAAAAGATCTTCAGAGGCTGGTAAGTACATTTCTATTTTGAGATTGGCTTGCCAGCGTTTGGGATTGACGGTATTATAAATTTCCTGGAAGAACTGAGCTGCTGCAATGTTTTTGTTTGTTTCTCTACTCATTTACATTCGGAGGCTAATTATAACCTTGGGAATCGGTGTCAAGGGGGACGTTGTCCTGGCCGATTTCCCCGTGGTTGCTGCTGGAGCATGTGCTCACGGAGCAAACACGGCCCATGTAAAAACAATACGAATATTTGGGGCTAATAAATAACCTCAGATTTCATCGATTTCCTCTGTGTGTGATTCTCGGAATTAAATCACCGGACAATTACACACAGCAAATATTCGGAGAAACTTTAAAAGAGAGCACCAGTAAAGTGGAGTTTCTGAATTAGAAGCAATGTCATAGATTTGTATTGAAACGAATCGCCGAATTTAGGAGATTTCAGAGGATAAATTGCCTAAATCAACAGCATTTCTGCTGAGGTGCCGATTCTCCGCCCCCTGTGGAGAGCAGCATGCAGACAAAGAGAGAGGAACAGTTACATAGTCATTATTTCCGCGACTATTACCTTTTTTGAACTAAAGAAAGTGGTTAATACGTGGTTTGAGAATGTCATATATGAATTGCTGAATTTAGCTGTTGTGTTTTGGGAAGAAACGGTGAGAGAAAAAATTAAAGTCTATGCTTTTGAACGGAAAAAAGCAAAGCACCACTAAAATAAGCATAGTGGTCGTTGATTTGAGAATCAGTACTAAAGTCATTATTTCCGCGATTATTACCATTTTTGAACCAAAGAAAGTGGTTAATACGTGGTGTGAGAATGTCATAATATGGATTGCTGGTTCTTATTATACATCCATGGGTATTATGAGCGTTGTGGTTCAAAAGTTCAACCGATCTGAATCGCTTCGTGAAGCAGTCACGTGGTATCGACAGGCAGCGTGTCTTCGTGTGTCATCGGTGACGTCACTGGCCCAAAACGATACAAGCCTCGATACAAGCTTCACAAAAAGCTTTGGGGATTACTCGACACGTGTTCCGAAGCCTCGGCGCAATGCGTAACACCACTAGCTGTTGTTGTTGTTATTGTGTTGTTGTTGTTGTTGTTGTTGTTGTTGTACATATCAGATATAATACTTCACTGTCAGTTATAATGTGGGACAGAGGGAGTAGGGTTTCATAAGAGTTGAGTCGCCAGGTTGCTAAATAGACACTTTATTAATCCCAAATATGACAGCAGTGTGTTTCAAGTATTTACAAATCTATCATTCAGTATCTAAATACACAATATTAAGAAAATACGGAATGAAGTGAATACATGATACAATCTCCCTCTTCAAGTCTGTCATCACCAAGTAGGGTTTTACTCATACGCAGTGTTGGGACAAACGCGTTAAACTAGTACTCTACCGCATTACTTTTTAAATTCAGTTACTCAGTTACCGTTACTACATGGTGCGTTACTCCGTTACTGCGTTAGTTTTTTATATAGTCAACAGCCAGGCGAACAGAGATGAGAACTGTACTTAAAGGACTGGTATGCTCATGACACTCATTTTTAAATAATTATCATCCGATAAAACAGACCAGTCTATGCCAGTCTGATCCGATGACATTATCAGTGATTTTAAACTGATTATATACCGAAATAACATCAACACTGTGGGCGCCGCTATTTTCCGGACGTGACGTCATCCATGCGTTTGGTTTTCGAAGACACGTTGATCTCCATGTTATTTACTGTAGTTTCGCTCTTCAAATATGCCTCACTGTATCGCGGGATATCGCCACAATTCTGATAGGAACAATCCACGGAATGCTCGGTTCCATCTGTTGCCAAAAGGTAAGCGTAAGAAGTACATTCGGAGGCAGGGGCTAGCGAAATGTGCTCGGCCCGAACCGAGAGATTCACAGGCTCTTCGGACGACAGCTCTGAGAGTATGATGAAACATAACATGGGATTTATGGAACAACCATTACTCAATGGAGATGCTGTACCATCGGTCTGTCTGGTGTCATCACCGACCAGGACACCAGTTCGGCCCGTTGAGAAATCGCCCTCTGCAAGTGTGAAGCGCCGGAGGAGCAGAAGTAGTGCTCGGAGTAATAATAAGGTATGTCCTAGCGCATTTCCATTGCAGCGGCTAGCCCCATTTTAACGTCCTTTAGCGTCCAGGCCAGGACAGTTTTTGGTGGCCTTTCCATATAGCGTAGGACCGGCTAGTGTGTATTTCCCCCCAGTTTTTTCGGCCCCATAAAATCGTGATTCTATGGCCAGGGACAACGAAGCTGAGTATGCTAAACTAGAGAGGGAATCGCTAGCAAGGGTGGTACTACATGCATACATATAGTATCTTATATCAGCTTCCTGTCATACACACATGCATTTCCAAACATCTGGACTACCTATGTTGCAAATGTATTATCTTTTCAATTTACACACGGCATCTATTGCACGTCTGTCCGTCCTGGAGAGGATCCTCCTCTGCTGCTCTCCCTGAGGTTTCTCCCATGTTCCCTTAAACTGTGGGTTTTCTCCGGAAGTTTTTCCTTGTACGATGTGAGGGTCTAAGGACAGAGGGTCTGAGGACAGAGGGTCTAAGGACAGAGGGTCTGAGGACAGAGGGTCTAAGGACAGAGGGTCTGAGGACAGAGGGTCTAAGGACAGAGGGTCTAAGGACAGAGGGTCTGAGGACAGAGGGTCTAAGGACAGAGGGTCTGAGGACAGAGGGTCTGAGGACAGAGGGTGTCGTATTGTCATACTGATTCCCCTATCCAATCTCTTCACATTGGTCAAAACTTCTTCCTCTGCTGACGAGTCCGAACTCAAATACTCCGCCATGTTTCCGTGTGTTGACAAAGTGAACGCATGGATGACGTCACGCCCATCACGTGACTTCTGAAAATGGCAAAAATGGCGGCGGCCAGACGGAATATACAGGTTTTGATAAAAAGAGCTATAAAATCATTATTTACCGGGGAATATCGCAGGTTTCTTCAGGGTATGGTTTAAACATAAGGTTTCACTAAATACTGAAGTTTTGAATATTTTTGTTGTCTTGGCTTATTGTTTTCAGGTGCATCCTGGGCATTAATCCTGAGACGGGCTAGAAAGCCAAAAAGAGGCGTGGCAATTTAAACCTCCATGTCAGCACATTCTTCAGAAACATTGTTGACTTTGAGTGGATGCCTGTGTAGACGTGTGTTAAGTGCTCCCCTCCTTGTTTTCTGTCTTCCTGGCTCCGCCTCTGCCCAGGTGCACCTGGTCTGCCCCTGGCTCCGCCTCTGCCCAGGTGCACCAGGTCTGCCCCTGGCTCCGCCTCTGCCCAGGTGCACCTGGTCTGCCCCTGGCTCCGCCTCTGCCCAGGTGCACCTGGTCTGCCCCTGGCTCCGCCTCTGCCCAGGTGTTCCAAATTCCACTCAGCCGTGTGTATATATAAAGAGAAGCTGGAGGAGAAGGATGTCTCACCTATCCTAACGCCGGAGACACTGTCCTTAGAATACCTCTTTGCCATATGTGTGCAGATGTGTTTATGTTTAGCCTGGAGGACCTGGTAGTCCAGTTTTTGCGGCTTTATTTTGTTTCCCATAGGGTTTATATTTGATTTTTGGTTAGGCGGGGGAGTTCTGGGTCCTACGGCCCGTGGTGTGGCTGGCTCGGGTTCCCTGCTTCTGTGTGTTCCCTTTGGCCAGTCCTCCAGACCTCTTTTTGTTTCCCATTTCGCTTGCGTGAGCAAACGGCTGATTATCAAACAATGCTCGTTACCAAGTACCGGTTATTGTGTGTATTCTTTCATGTTGCGGGTCTCAGCACGAGCCACTACCGCGGATTAGAGGTTGGGGCCGTAACAACATTTCCAAAACACTGTAAAATGTACTTTGCACTTCAATGGAGTAATACAAAGTTTAAATGGGCATTTTCTTTGTTGATTGAGCTGATTGAATTATGGTGCAATCCCAGTCAAATTTACAATATATTATCGTATTATTTAGATTTGTAAATTCACAGTAAATTACTGGCTACTCCTGCAGTACTTTCACAATAGAAATGTAAAAGTACAGGCCCTTGTTGTAATTAATGTACAACAAGATGATGTAATTCCCCAGTAACATACTGTAGTATCACAGTAATTGAAGCTGTGAAGTTACAGTATATGGTTGTACCTTTACAACAATGCATTGTAATATCATGGATGTGAAATTACAATACATTGCTGTGAAGACATTCACGGTAAATTGCTGTGAACCTTACTGTGAAAGTCATGCAATAAGTTGCCAGGTAATTATTGGGAATTCACGGTGGATATTTTTACAGTGCAGGCCTTGCTGACCGGACAACCATCCCATAATTATTCTCTGTAAAAACAAAGCTGTCTCTGTCGTCTCTCTCTCAAACCAAAATGCAGATTTCCCTCTAAAATGTTAAAGTGAGTACTTCTACTTTTACTCAAGTACAAGATCTGAGTACTTCTACTTTTACTCAAGTACAACATCTGAGTACTTCTCCCACCTCTGAATATATCTGTAACCCAAAGGTACTCACGTTGAAGTGTGTAGTGTGTGATATCAGCTCAGCTCTCAGTGAAGTCCAGCTACGCTTCCTCTGCCACGATGAGAATGTCAAGCTGCTCTGTGGGGACTGGTTCCCGATCGAGTGAGGACTTATACCCTCCGCTCGCCTGACGGGCTGGAGGTTGAAGCCTTTAATCAGATCTCCCTCCAAAATTTGTATATGCAAACGAACACGAGCGGTCCTCCTACGACACGCTGCTATCGCATGAAGGCACTCAGACCCTTCATTTCCATGCGTTCACCCGGTCATTAGAAGCGTTCTGTGTGCCGTCATCTCCCCATCGTTCATCAGAGACATGCCGGTTAGAACGTACTGCTATCATGTTGTACCACATGTTGATGTGGAAGAGACAAGAAGAAGAGGGGACACATGTTGATGTGGAAGAGACATGGAGAAGAGGGGACACATGTTGATGTAGAGAGACATGGAGAAGAGGGGACACGTGTTGATGTAGAAGAGACATGGAGAAGAGGGGACACATGTTGATGTGGAAGAGACATGGAGAAGAGGGGACACATGTTGATGTAGGAGAGACATGGAGAAGAGGGGACACATGTTGATGTAGAAGAGACATGGAGAAGAGGGGACACATGTTGATGTAGAAGAGACATGGAGAAGAGGGGACACATGTTGATGTAGAAGAGACATGGAGAAGAGGGAACACATGTTGATGTAGAAGAGACATGGAGAAGAGGGGACATATGTTGATGTAAAAGAGACATGGAGAAGAGGGGAACACATGTTGATGTAGAAGAGACATGGAGAAGAGGGGACACATGTTGATGTAGAAGAGACATGAGAAGAGGGGACACATGTTGATGTAGAAGAGACATGGAGAAGAGGGGACACATGTTGATGTAGAAGAGACATGAAGAAGAGGGGACACATGTTGATGTGGAAGAGACATGAAGAAGAGGGAACACATGTTGATGTAGAAGAGACATGAAGAAGAGGGGACACATGTTGATGTAGAAGAGACATGGAGAAGAGGGGACACATGTTGATGTAGAAGAGACATGGAGAAGAGGGGACACGTGTTGATGTAGAAGAGACATGAAGAAGAGGGGACACGTGTTGATGTAGAAGAGACATGAAGAAGAGGGGACACGTGTTGATGTGGAAGAGACATGAAGAAGAGGGGACACGTGTTGATGTAGAAGAGACATGAAGAAGAGGGGACACGTGTTGATGTAGAAGAGACATGGAGAAGAGGGGACACGTGTTGATGTAGAAGAGACATGGAGAAGAGGGGACACATGTTGATGTAGAAGAGACATGGAGAATAGGGGACACATGTTGATGTAGAAGAGACATGAAGAAGAGGGGACACATGTTGATGTAGAAGAGACATGGAGAAGAGGGGACACATGTTGATGTAGAAGAGACATGAAGAAGAGGGGACACATGTTTGATGTAGAAGAGACATGAAGAAGAGGGGACACATGTTGATGTAGAAGAGACATGAAGAAGAGGGGACACATGTTGATGTAGAAGAGACATGGAGAATAGGGGACGCATGTTGATGTAGAAGAGACATGAAGAAGAGGGGACACATGTTGATGTAGAAGAGACATGAAGAAGAGGGGACACGTGTTGATGTAGAAGAGACATGGAGAAGAGGGGACACGTGTTGATGTAGAAGAGACATGGAGAAGAGGGGACACATGTTGATGTAGAAGAGACATGAAGAAGAGGGGACACATGTTGATGTAGAAGAGACATGGAGAAGAGGGGACACGTGTTGATGTAGAAGAGACATGAAGAAGAGGGGACACATGTTGATGTAGAAGAGACATGAAGAAGAGGGGACACGTGTTGATGTGGAAGAGACATGAAGAAGAGGGGACACGTGTTGATGTAGAAGAGACATGAAGAAGAGGGGACACATGTTGATGTGGAAGAGACATGAAGAAGAGGGGACACGTGTTGATGTAGAAGAGACATGAAGAAGAGGGGACACATGTTGATGTAGAAGAGACATGGAGAAGAGGGGACACGTGTTGATGTAGAAGAGACATGAAGAAGAGGGGACACGTGTTGATGTAGAAGAGACATGAAGAAGAGGGGACACGTGTTGATGTAGAAGAGACATGAAGAAGAGGGGACACGTGTTGATGTAGAGAGACATGGAGAAGAGGGGTACACATGTTGATGTAGAAGAGACATGAAGAAGAGGGGACACGTGTTGATGTAGGAGAGACATGGAGAAGAGGGGACACATGTTGATGTAGAAGAGACATGAAGAAGAGGGGACACATGTTGATGTAGAAGAGACATGAAGAAGAGGGGACACATGTTGATGTAGAAGAGACATGAAGAAGAGGGGACACGTGTTGATGTAGAAGAGACATGGAGAAGAGGGGACACATGTTGATGTAGAAGAGACATGAAGAAGAGGGGACACATGTTGATGTAGAAGAGACATGGAGAAGAGGGGACACGTGTTGATGTAGAAGAGACATGAAGAAGAGGGGACACATGTTGATGTAGAAGAGACATGAAGAAGAGGGGACACGTGTTGATGTGGAAGAGACATGAAGAAGAGGGGACACGTGTTGATGTAGAAGAGACATGAAGAAGAGGGGACACATGTTGATGTAGAAGAGACATGAAGAAGAGGGGACACGTGTTGATGTAGAAGAGACATGAAGAAGAGGGACACATGTTGATGTAGAAGAGACATGAGAAGAGGGGACACGTGTTGATGTAGAAGAGACATGAAGAAGAGGGGACACGTGTTGATGTAGAAGAGACATGAAGAAGAGGGGACACATGTTGATGTAGAAGAGACATGAAGAAGAGGGGACACGTGTTGATGTAGAAGAGACATGGAGAAGAGGGGTACACATGTTGATGTAGAAGAGACATGAAGAAGAGGGGACACATGTTGATGTAGAAGAGACATGGAGAAGAGGGGACACATGTTGATGTAGAAGAGACATGAAGAAGAGGGGACACATGTTGATGTAGAAGAGACATGAAGAAGAGGGGACACATGTTGATGTAGAAGAGACATGAAGAAGAGGGGACACGTGTTGATGTAGAAGAGACATGAAGAAGAGGGGACACGTGTTGATGTAGAAGAGACATGAAGAAGAGGGGACACATGTTGATGTAGAAGAGACATGAGAAGAGGGGACACATGTTGATGTAGAAGAGACATGGAGAAGAGGGGACACATGTTGATGTAGAAGAGACATGAAGAAGAGGGGACACGTGTTGATGTAGAAGAGACATGAAGAAGAGGGGACACATGTTGATGTAGAAGAGACATGAAGAAGAGGGGACACGTGTTGATGTAGAAGAGACATGGAGAAGAGGGGACACATGTTGATGTAGAAGAGACATGAAGAAGAGGGGACACGTGTTGATGTAGAAGAGACATGGAGAAGAGGGGACACATGTTGATGTAGAAGAGACATGGAGAAGAGGGGACACGTGTTGATGTAGAAGAGACATGAAGAAGAGGGGACACATGTTGATGTAGAAGAGACATGAGAAGAGGGG